>CAUPSL010001067.1:0-339696 GCA_963514005.1 Raja brachyura
AGACTGCCAGTATTAAAGATGGCCGCCTAGGACTTCACTCCCATTGACTTCAATGGGAGACTGCCAGTATTAAAGATGGCCGCCTAGGACTTTACTCCCATTGACATCAATGGGAGACTGCTAGTATTAAAGATGGCCGCCTGGGACTTCACTCCCATTGACTTCAATGGGAGACCGCCAGTATTAAAAATGGCCGCCTACTACTTCACTCCCATTGACATCAATGGGAGACTGCCAGTATTAAAAATGGCCGCATGTGACTTCACTCCTTTTGACATCAATGGGTGGATGCCACTATTAAAGGTCGCCTTCCATGACTTCAATGGGAGACTGCCAGTATTAAAAATGGCCGCATGTGACTTCAGTCCCATTGACATCAATGGGAGGCTGCCAGTATTAAAAATGGGCGCCTACTACTTCACTCCCATTGACATCAATGAGAGGCTGCCACTATTAAAGATGGCCTTCCATGATTTCAATGGGTCGCTGCCGGTATTAAAGATGCCCGCATGTGACTTCATTCCCATTGACATCAATGGGAGGCTGCCAGTATTAAAGATGGCCGCATGTGACTTCACTCACGTTGATATCAATGGCAGGCTGCCAGTATTAAAGATGGCCGCCTAGTACTTCACTCCCATTGACATAAATGGGAGACTGCCAGTATTAAAAATGGCCGCCTACCACTTCACCCCCATTGACATCAATGGGAGACTGCCAGTATTAAAAATGTCCGCATGTGACTTCACTCCCATTGACATCAATAGGAGGCTGCCAGTATTAAAAATCGCCGCCTACTACTTCACTCCCATTGACTTCAATGGGAGACTGCCGGTATTAAAGATGGCCTTCCATGACTTCAATGGGAGACTGCCAGTATTAAAGATGGCCTTCCATTGACTTCAATGGGAGACTGCCGGTGTTAAAGATCGCCTTCCATGACTTCAATGGGAGACTGCCAGTATTAAAAATGGCCGCATGTGACTTCACTCCAATTGACATCAATGGGATGCTGCTAGTATTAAAGATGGCCGCCTACTACTTCACTCCCATTGACTTCAATGGAAGACTGCCGGTATTAAAATGGCCTTCCATGACTTCAATGGGAGACTGCCAGTGTTATAGTTGGCCTTCCATTGACATCAACGGGAGGCTGCTAGTACTAAAAATGTCCGCCTACGACTTCACTCCCATTGACTTCAATGGGAGACTGCCGGTATTAAAGATGGCCTTCAATGACTTCAATGGGAGACTGACAGTATTAAAGATGGCCGCATGTGACTTCACTCCAATTGACATCAATGGGAGGCTGCCAGTTTTAAAGATGGCCGCATGCGACTTTACTCCAAGTGACATCAATGGGAGTCTGCCAGTATTAAAGATGGTCTTCCATCACATCAATGGGAGGCTGCCAGTATTAAATATGGCCTTCCATGACTTCAATGGGAGACTGCCAGTATTAAAGATGGCCTTCCATTGACTTCAATGGGAGACTGCCAGTATTCAAGATGGCCGCCTAGGACTTCACTCCCATGGACTTCAATGGGAGACTGCCAGTGATGAAGATGGCCTTCCATTGACTTCAATGGAGACTGCCAGTATTAAAGATGGCCGCCTAGGACTTCACTCCCATTGACTTCAATGGGAGACTGCCAGTATTAAAGATGGCCGCCTATGATTTACTCCCACTGACTTGAATGGGAGAATGCCAGTATTAAAGATGGCCGCCTAGGACTTCACTCCCCATTGACTTCAATGGGAGACTGCTAGTATTAAAGATGGCCTTCCATGACTTCAATGGGAGACTGCCAGTATTAAAATGGCCGCATGTGACTTCACTCCCATTGACATCAATGGGAGGCTACCTGTATAAAAAATGGGCGCCTACTACTTCACTCCCATTGACTTCAGTGGGAGACTGCCGGTATTAATGATGGCCATCCATGACTTCAATGGGAGACTGCCAGTATTAAAGATGGCCTTTAATTGACTTCAATGGGAGACTGCCAGTATTAAAGATGGCCGCCTAGGACATCACTCCCATTGACTTCAATGGGAGACTGCCAGTATTAAAGATGGCCGCCTAGGACTTCACTCCCATTGACTTCGATGGGAGACTGCCAGTATTAAAGATGGCCGCCTATGACTTTACTCCCATTGACTTGAATGGGAGACTGCCAGTATTAAAGATGGCCGCCTAGGACTTCACTCCCATTGACTTCAATGGGAGACTGCCGGTATTAAAGATGGCCTTCCATGACTTAAATGGAGACTGCCAGTATTAAAGATGGCCGCCTAGGACTATACTCCCATTGACATCAATGGGAGACTGCCAGTATTAAAAATGGCCGCATGTGACTTCGCTTCTTTTGAAATTAATGGGCGGATGCCAGTATTAAAGGTCGCCTTCCATGACTTCAATGGGAGACTGCCAGTATTAAAAATGGCCGCATGTGACTTCACTCCCATTGACATCAATGGGAGGCTACCAGTCTTAAAAATGGACGCCTACTACTTCACTCTCATTGACTTCAATGTGAGACTGCCGGTATTAAAGATGGCCATCCATGACTTCAATGGGAGACTGCCAGTATTAAAGATGGCCTTCCCATTGAATTCAATGGGAGACAGCAGTATTAAAGATGGCCTTCCAATGACTTCAATGGGAGACTGCCAGTATTAAAGATGGCCGCCTAGGACTTCACTCCAATTGACTTCAATGGGAGACTTCCAGTATTAAAGACGGCCGCCTATGACTTTACTCCCATTGATTTCAATGGGAGACTGCCAGTATTAAAGATCGCCTTCCATGACTTCAATGGGAGATTGCCAGTATTAAAAATGGCCGCCTACTACTTCACTCCCATTGACATCAATGGGAGACTGCCCGTATTAAAAATGGCCGCATGTGACTTCCCTCCTTTTGACATCAATGGGTGGATGCCAGTATTAAAGATCGCCTTCCATTACTTCAATGGGAGACTGCCAGTATTAAAAATGGCCGCATGTGACTTCACTCCAATTGACATCAATGGGAGGCTGCCAGTATTAAAGATGGCCTTCCATTGACTTCAATGGGAGACTGCCAGTATTAAAGATGGCCGCCTAGGACTATACTCCCATTGACTTCAATGAGACTGCCAGTATTAAAAATGGCCGCCTGGGACTTCACTCCCATTGACTTCAATGGGAGACTGCCAGTATTAAAAATGGCCACCTACTACTTCACTCCCATTGACATCAATGGGAGACTGCCAGTATTAAAAATGGCCGCATGTGACTTCACTCCTTTTGACATCAATGGGTGGATGCCAGTATTAAAGGTCGCCTTCCATGACTTCAATGGGAGGCTACCACTATTAAAAATGGGCGCCTACTACTTCACTCCCATTGACTTCAATGGGAGACTGCCGGTATTAAAGATGGCCATCCATGACTTCAATGGGAGACTGCCAGTATTAAAGATGGCCGCATGTGACTTCACTCCAATTGACATCAATGGGAGACTGCCGGTATTAAAAATGGCCGCATGTGACTACACTCCCATTGACATCAATGGGAGACTGCCAGTATTAAAGATGGCCGCCTAGGACTTCACTCCCATTGACTTCGATGGGAGACTGCCAGTATTAAAGATGGCCGCCTATGACTTTACTCCCATTGACTTGAATGGGAGACTGCCAGTATTAAAGATGGCCGCCTAGGACTTCACTCCCATTGACTTCAATGGGAGACTGCCGGTATTAAAGATGGCCTTCCATGACTTAAATGGAGACTGCCAGTATTAAAGATGGCCGCCTAGGACTATACTCCCATTGACATCAATGGGAGACTGCCAGTATTAAAAATGGCCGCATGTGACTTCACTCCTTTTGACATCAATGGGTGGATGCCAGTATTAAAGGTCGCCTTCCATGACTTCAATGGGAGGCTACCACTATTAAAAATGGGCGCCTACTACTTCACTCCCATTGACTTCAATGGGAGACTGCCGGTATTAAAGATGGCCATCCATGACTTCAATGGGAGACTGCCAGTATTAAAGATGGCCGCATGTGACTTCACTCCAATTGACATCAATGGGAGACTGCCGGTATTAAAAATGGCCGCCTACTACTTCACCCCCATTGACATCAATGGGAGACTGCCAGTATTAAAAATGGCCGCATGTGACTACACTCCCATTGACATCAATGGGAGACTGCCAGTATTAAAGATGGCCGCCTAGGACTTCACTCCCATTGACTTCGATGGGAGACTGCCAGTATTAAAGATGGCCGCCTATGACTTTACTCCCATTGACTTGAATGGGAGACTGCCAGTATTAAAGATGGCCGCCTAGGACTTCACTCCCATTGACTTCAATGGGAGACTGCCGGTATTAAAGATGGCCTTCCATGACTTAAATGGAGACTGCCAGTATTAAAGATGGCCGCCTAGGACTATACTCCCATTGACATCAATGGGAGACTGCCAGTATTAAAAATGGCCGCATGTGACTTCGCTTCTTTTGAAATTAATGGGCGGATGCCAGTATTAAAGGTCGCCTTCCATGACTTCAATGGGAGACTGCCAGTATTAAAAATGGCCGCATGTGACTTCACTCCCATTGACATCAATGGGAGGCTACCAGTCTTAAAAATGGACGCCTACTACTTCACTCTCATTGACTTCAATGTGAGACTGCCGGTATTAAAGATGGCCATCCATGACTTCAATGGGAGACTGCCAGTATTAAAGATGGCCTTCCCATTGAATTCAATGGGAGACAGCAGTATTAAAGATGGCCTTCCAATGACTTCAATGGGAGACTGCCAGTATTAAAGATGGCCGCCTAGGACTTCACTCCAATTGACTTCAATGGGAGACTTCCAGTATTAAAGACGGCCGCCTATGACTTTACTCCCATTGATTTCAATGGGAGACTGCCAGTATTAAAGATCGCCTTCCATGACTTCAATGGGAGACTGCCAGTATTAAAAATGGCCGCATGTGACTTCAGTCCCATTGACATCAATGGGAGGCTGCCAGTATTAAAAATGGGCGCCTACTACTTCACTCCCATTGACATCAATGAGAGGCTGCCACTATTAAAGATGGCCTTCCATGATTTCAATGGGTCGCTGCCGGTATTAAAGATGCCCGCATGTGACTTCATTCCCATTGACATCAATGGGAGGCTGCCAGTATTAAAGATGGCCGCATGTGACTTCACTCACGTTGATATCAATGGCAGGCTGCCAGTATTAAAGATGGCCGCCTAGTACTTCACTCCCATTGACATAAATGGGAGACTGCCAGTATTAAAAATGGCCGCCTACCACTTCACCCCCATTGACATCAATGGGAGACTGCCAGTATTAAAAATGTCCGCATGTGACTTCACTCCCATTGACATCAATAGGAGGCTGCCAGTATTAAAAATCGCCGCCTACTACTTCACTCCCATTGACTTCAATGGGAGACTGCCGGTATTAAAGATGGCCTTCCATGACTTCAATGGGAGACTGCCAGTATTAAAGATGGCCTTCCATTGACTTCAATGGGAGACTGCCGGTGTTAAAGATCGCCTTCCATGACTTCAATGGGAGACTGCCAGTATTAAAAATGGCCGCATGTGACTTCACTCCAATTGACATCAATGGGATGCTGCTAGTATTAAAGATGGCCGCCTACTACTTCACTCCCATTGACTTCAATGGAAGACTGCCGGTATTAAAATGGCCTTCCATGACTTCAATGGGAGACTGCCAGTGTTATAGTTGGCCTTCCATTGACATCAACGGGAGGCTGCTAGTACTAAAAATGTCCGCCTACGACTTCACTCCCATTGACTTCAATGGGAGACTGCCGGTATTAAAGATGGCCTTCAATGACTTCAATGGGAGACTGACAGTATTAAAGATGGCCGCATGTGACTTCACTCCAATTGACATCAATGGGAGGCTGCCAGTTTTAAAGATGGCCGCATGCGACTTTACTCCAAGTGACATCAATGGGAGTCTGCCAGTATTAAAGATGGTCTTCCATCACATCAATGGGAGGCTGCCAGTATTAAATATGGCCTTCCATGACTTCAATGGGAGACTGCCAGTATTAAAGATGGCCTTCCATTGACTTCAATGGGAGACTGCCAGTATTCAAGATGGCCGCCTAGGACTTCACTCCCATGGACTTCAATGGGAGACTGCCAGTGATGAAGATGGCCTTCCATTGACTTCAATGGAGACTGCCAGTATTAAAGATGGCCGCCTAGGACTTCACTCCCATTGACTTCAATGGGAGACTGCCAGTATTAAAGATGGCCGCCTATGATTTACTCCCACTGACTTGAATGGGAGAATGCCAGTATTAAAGATGGCCGCCTAGGACTTCACTCCCCATTGACTTCAATGGGAGACTGCTAGTATTAAAGATGGCCTTCCATGACTTCAATGGGAGACTGCCAGTATTAAAATGGCCGCATGTGACTTCACTCCCATTGACATCAATGGGAGGCTACCTGTATAAAAAATGGGCGCCTACTACTTCACTCCCATTGACTTCAGTGGGAGACTGCCGGTATTAATGATGGCCATCCATGACTTCAATGGGAGACTGCCAGTATTAAAGATGGCCTTTAATTGACTTCAATGGGAGACTGCCAGTATTAAAGATGGCCGCCTAGGACATCACTCCCATTGACTTCAATGGGAGACTGCCAGTATTAAAGATGGCCGCCTAGGACTTCACTCCCATTGACTTCGATGGGAGACTGCCAGTATTAAAGATGGCCGCCTATGACTTTACTCCCATTGACTTGAATGGGAGACTGCCAGTATTAAAGATGGCCGCCTAGGACTTCACTCCCATTGACTTCAATGGGAGACTGCCGGTATTAAAGATGGCCTTCCATGACTTAAATGGAGACTGCCAGTATTAAAGATGGCCGCCTAGGACTATACTCCCATTGACATCAATGGGAGACTGCCAGTATTAAAAATGGCCGCATGTGACTTCGCTTCTTTTGAAATTAATGGGCGGATGCCAGTATTAAAGGTCGCCTTCCATGACTTCAATGGGAGACTGCCAGTATTAAAAATGGCCGCATGTGACTTCACTCCCATTGACATCAATGGGAGGCTACCAGTCTTAAAAATGGACGCCTACTACTTCACTCTCATTGACTTCAATGTGAGACTGCCGGTATTAAAGATGGCCATCCATGACTTCAATGGGAGACTGCCAGTATTAAAGATGGCCTTCCCATTGAATTCAATGGGAGACAGCAGTATTAAAGATGGCCTTCCAATGACTTCAATGGGAGACTGCCAGTATTAAAGATGGCCGCCTAGGACTTCACTCCAATTGACTTCAATGGGAGACTTCCAGTATTAAAGACGGCCGCCTATGACTTTACTCCCATTGATTTCAATGGGAGACTGCCAGTATTAAAGATCGCCTTCCATGACTTCAATGGGAGATTGCCAGTATTAAAAATGGCCGCCTACTACTTCACTCCCATTGACATCAATGGGAGACTGCCCGTATTAAAAATGGCCGCATGTGACTTCCCTCCTTTTGACATCAATGGGTGGATGCCAGTATTAAAGATCGCCTTCCATTACTTCAATGGGAGACTGCCAGTATTAAAAATGGCCGCATGTGACTTCACTCCAATTGACATCAATGGGAGGCTGCCAGTATTAAAGATGGCCTTCCATTGACTTCAATGGGAGACTGCCAGTATTAAAGATGGCCGCCTAGGACTATACTCCCATTGACTTCAATGAGACTGCCAGTATTAAAAATGGCCGCCTGGGACTTCACTCCCATTGACTTCAATGGGAGACTGCCAGTATTAAAAATGGCCACCTACTACTTCACTCCCATTGACATCAATGGGAGACTGCCAGTATTAAAAATGGCCGCATGTGACTTCACTCCTTTTGACATCAATGGGTGGATGCCAGTATTAAAGGTCGCCTTCCATGACTTCAATGGGAGGCTACCACTATTAAAAATGGGCGCCTACTACTTCACTCCCATTGACTTCAATGGGAGACTGCCGGTATTAAAGATGGCCATCCATGACTTCAATGGGAGACTGCCAGTATTAAAGATGGCCGCATGTGACTTCACTCCAATTGACATCAATGGGAGACTGCCGGTATTAAAAATGGCCGCATGTGACTACACTCCCATTGACATCAATGGGAGACTGCCAGTATTAAAGATGGCCGCCTAGGACTTCACTCCCATTGACTTCGATGGGAGACTGCCAGTATTAAAGATGGCCGCCTATGACTTTACTCCCATTGACTTGAATGGGAGACTGCCAGTATTAAAGATGGCCGCCTAGGACTTCACTCCCATTGACTTCAATGGGAGACTGCCGGTATTAAAGATGGCCTTCCATGACTTAAATGGAGACTGCCAGTATTAAAGATGGCCGCCTAGGACTATACTCCCATTGACATCAATGGGAGACTGCCAGTATTAAAAATGGCCGCATGTGACTTCACTCCTTTTGACATCAATGGGTGGATGCCAGTATTAAAGGTCGCCTTCCATGACTTCAATGGGAGGCTACCACTATTAAAAATGGGCGCCTACTACTTCACTCCCATTGACTTCAATGGGAGACTGCCGGTATTAAAGATGGCCATCCATGACTTCAATGGGAGACTGCCAGTATTAAAGATGGCCGCATGTGACTTCACTCCAATTGACATCAATGGGAGACTGCCGGTATTAAAAATGGCCGCCTACTACTTCACCCCCATTGACATCAATGGGAGACTGCCAGTATTAAAAATGGCCGCATGTGACTACACTCCCATTGACATCAATGGGAGACTGCCAGTATTAAAGATGGCCGCCTAGGACTTCACTCCCATTGACTTCGATGGGAGACTGCCAGTATTAAAGATGGCCGCCTATGACTTTACTCCCATTGACTTGAATGGGAGACTGCCAGTATTAAAGATGGCCGCCTAGGACTTCACTCCCATTGACTTCAATGGGAGACTGCCGGTATTAAAGATGGCCTTCCATGACTTAAATGGAGACTGCCAGTATTAAAGATGGCCGCCTAGGACTATACTCCCATTGACATCAATGGGAGACTGCCAGTATTAAAAATGGCCGCATGTGACTTCGCTTCTTTTGAAATTAATGGGCGGATGCCAGTATTAAAGGTCGCCTTCCATGACTTCAATGGGAGACTGCCAGTATTAAAAATGGCCGCATGTGACTTCACTCCCATTGACATCAATGGGAGGCTACCAGTCTTAAAAATGGACGCCTACTACTTCACTCTCATTGACTTCAATGTGAGACTGCCGGTATTAAAGATGGCCATCCATGACTTCAATGGGAGACTGCCAGTATTAAAGATGGCCTTCCCATTGAATTCAATGGGAGACAGCAGTATTAAAGATGGCCTTCCAATGACTTCAATGGGAGACTGCCAGTATTAAAGATGGCCGCCTAGGACTTCACTCCAATTGACTTCAATGGGAGACTTCCAGTATTAAAGACGGCCGCCTATGACTTTACTCCCATTGATTTCAATGGGAGACTGCCAGTATTAAAGATCGCCTTCCATGACTTCAATGGGAGATTGCCAGTATTAAAAATGGCCGCCTACTACTTCACTCCCATTGACATCAATGGGAGACTGCCCGTATTAAAAATGGCCGCATGTGACTTCCCTCCTTTTGACATCAATGGGTGGATGCCAGTATTAAAGATCGCCTTCCATTACTTCAATGGGAGACTGCCAGTATTAAAAATGGCCGCATGTGACTTCACTCCAATTGACATCAATGGGAGGCTGCCAGTATTAAAGATGGCCTTCCATTGACTTCAATGGGAGACTGCCAGTATTAAAGATGGCCGCCTAGGACTATACTCCCATTGACTTCAATGAGACTGCCAGTATTAAAGATGGCCGCCTGGGACTTCACTCCCATTGACTTCAATGGGAGACTGCCAGTATTAAAAATGGCCGCCTACTACTTCACTCCCATTGACATCAATGGGAGACTGCCAGTATTAAAAATGGCCGCATGTGACTTCACTCCTTTTGACATCAATGGGTGGATGCCAGTATTAAAGGTCGCCTTCCATGACTTCAATGGGAGGCTACCACTATTAAAAATGGGCGCCTACTACTTCACTCCCATTGACTTCAATGGGAGACTGCCGGTATTAAAGATGGCCATCCATGACTTCAATGGGAGACTGCCAGTATTAAAGATGGCCGCATGTGACTTCACTCCAATTGACATCAATGGGAGACTGCCGGTATTAAAAATGGCCGCCTACTACTTCACCCCCATTGACATCAATGGGAGACTGCCAGTATTAAAAATGGCCGCATGTGACTACACTCCCATTGACATCAATGGGAGGCTGCCAGTATTAAAGATGGCCGCATGTGACTTCACTCACGTTGATATCAATGGCAGGCTGCCAGTATTAAAGATGGCCGCCTAGTACTTCACTCCCATTGACATAAATGGGAGACTGCCAGTATTAAAAATGGCCGCCTACCACTTCACCCCCATTGACATCAATGGCAGACTGCCAGTATTAAAAATGTCCGCATGTGACTTCACTCCTATTGACATCAATGGGAGGCTGCCAGTATTAAAAATGGGCGCCTACTACTTCACTCCCATTGACTTCAATAGGAGACTGCCGGTATTAAAGATGGCCTTCCATGACTTCAATGGGAGACTGCCAGTATTAAAGATGGCCTTCCATTGACTTCAATGGGAGACTGCCGGTGTTAAAGATCGCATTCCATGACTTCAATGGGAGACTGCCAGTATTAAAAATTCCCGCATGTGACTTAACTCCAATTGACATCAATGGGATGCTGCCAGTATTAAAGATGGCCGTATGTGACTTTACTCCAATTGATATCAATGGGAGGCTGCCAGTATTAAAGATGGCGTTCCATGACATCAATGGGAGGCTGCCGGTATTAAGGATGGCCGCATGTGACTTCACTTACATTGACTTCAATGGGAGACTGCCAGTATTAAAAATGGCCGCATGTGACTTCACTCCCATTGACATCAATGGGAGGCTGCCAGTATTAAAAATCGCCGCCTACTACTTCACTCCCATTGTCTTCAATGGGAGACTGCCGGTATTAAAGATGGCCTTCCATGACTTCAATGGGAGGCTGCCAGTATTAAAAATCGCCGCCTACTACTTCACTCCCATTGACATCAATGGGTGGATGCCAGTATTAAAGATCGCCTTCCATGACTTCAATGGGAGACTGCCAGTATTAAAAATGGCCGCATGTGACTTCACTCCCATTCACATCAATGGGAGGCTGCCAGTATTAAAAATCGCCGCCTACTACTTCACTCCCATTGACTTCAATGGGAGACTGCCGGTATTAAAGATGGCCTTCCATGACTTCAATGGGAGACTGCCAGTATTAAAGATGGCCTTCCATTGACTTCAATGGGAGACTGCCGGTGTTAAAGATCGCATTCCATGACTTCAATGGGAGACTGCCAGTATTAAAAATTCCCGCATGTGACTTCACTCCAATTGACATCAATGGGATGCTGCCAGTATTAAACATGGCCGTATGTGACTTTACTCCAATTGATATCAATGGGAGGCTGCCAGTATTAAAGATGGCGTTCCATGACATCAATGGGAGGCTGCCGGTATTAAGGATGGCCGCATGTGACTTCACTCACATTGACTTCAATGGGAGACTGCCAGTATTAAAAATGGCCGCATGTGACTTCACTCCCATTGACATCAATGGGAGGCTGCCAGTAATAAAAATCGCCGCCTACTACTTCACTCCCATTGACTTCAATGGGAGACTGCCGGTATTAAAGATGGCCTTCCATGACTTCAATGGGAGGCTGCCAGTATTAAAAATCGCCGCCTACTACTTCACTCCCATTGACATCAATGGGAGACTGCCAGTATTAAAAATGGCCGCATGTGACTTCACTCCTTTTGACATCAATGGGTGGATGCCAGTATTCAAGGTCGCCTTCCATGACTTCAAAGGGAGGCTACCAGTATTAAAAATGGGCGCCTACTACTTCACTCCCATTGACTTCAATGGGAGACTGCCGGTATTAAAGATGGCCATCCATGACTTCAATGGGAGACTGCCAGTATTAAAGATGGCCGCATGTGACGTCACTCCAATTGACATCAATGGGAGGCTGCCAGTATTAAAAATGGGCGCCTACTACTTCACTCCCATTGACTTCAATGGGAGACTGCCGGTATTAAAGATGGCCTTCCATGACTTCAATGGGAGACTGCCAGTATTAAAGATGGCCGCATGTGACTTCACTCCAATTGACATCAATGGGAGGCTGCCAGTATTAAAGATGGCCTTCCATTGACTTCAATGGGAGACTGCCAGTATTAAAGATGGCCGCCTAGGACTTCACTCCCATTGACTTCAATGGGAGACTGCCAGTATTAAAAATCGCCGCCTACTACTTCACTCCCATTGACTTCAATGGGAGACTGCCGGTATTAAAGATGGCCTTCCATGACTTCAATGGGAGGCTGTCAGTATTAAAGATGGCCTTCCATGACTTCAATGGGAGATTGCCGGTATTAAAGATGGCCTTCCATGACTTCAATGGGAGACTGCCAGTATTAAAGATGGCCTTCCATTGACTTCAATGGGAGACTGCCGGTATTAAAGATGGCCTTCCATGACTTCAATGGGAGACTGCCAGTATTAAAGATGGCCTTCCATTCACTTCAATGGGAGACTGCCGGTGTTAAAGATCGCCTTCCATGACTTCAATGGGAGACTGCCAATATTAAAAATTCCCGCATGTGACTTCACTCCAATTGACATCAATGGGATGCTGCCAGTATTAAAGATGGCCGTATGTGACTTTACTCCAATTGATATCAATGGGAGGCAGCCAGTATTAAAGATGGCCTTCCATGACATCAATGGGAGGCTGCCGGTATTAAGGATGGCCGCATGTGACTTCACTCACATTGACTTCAATGGGAGACTGCCAGTATTAAAAATGGCCGCATGTGACTTCACTCCCATTGACATCAATGGGAGGCTGCCAGTATTAAAAATCGCCGCCAACTACTTCACTCCCATTGACTTCAATGGGAGACTGCCGGTATTAAAGATGGCCTTCCATGACTTCAATGGGAGACTGCCAGTATTAAAGATGGCCTTCCATTGACATCAACGGGAGGCTGCCAGTATTAAAAATGTCCGCCTACTACTTCACTCCCATTGACTTCAATGGGAGACTGCCGGTACTAACGATGGCCTTCAATGACTTCAATGGGAGACTGACAGTATTAAAGATAGCCGCATGTGACTTCACTCCAATTGACATCAATGGGAGGCTACCAGTTTTAAAGATGGCCGCATGTGACTTTACTCCAAGTGACATCAATGGGAGTCTGCCAGTATTAAATATGGCCTTCCATGACATCAATGGGAGGCTGCCAGTATTAAATATGGCCTTCCATGACTTCAATGGCAGACTGCCAGTATTAAAGATGGCCTTCCATTGATTTCAATGGGAGACTGGCAGTATCAAAGATGGCCTTCCATTGACTTCAATGGGAGACTGCCAGTATTAAAGATGGCCGCCTAGGACTTCACTCCCATTGACTTCAATGGGAGACTGCCGGTATTAAAGATGGCCTTCCATGACTTCAATGGGAGGCTGCCAGTATTAAAAATTTCCGCCTACTACTTCACTCCCATTGACATCAATGGGAGACTGCCAGTATTAAAAATGGCCGCATGTGACTTCACTCCTTTTGACATCAATGGGTGGATGCCAGTATTAAAGATCGCCTTCCATGACTTCAATGGGAGACTGCCAGTATTAAAAATGGCCGCATGTGACTTCACTCCCATTCACATCAATGGGAGGCTGCCAGTATTAAAAATGGGCGCCTACTACTTCACTCCCATTGACTTCAATGGGAGACTGCCGGTATTAAAGATGGCCTTCCATGACTTCAATGGGAGACTGCCAGTATTAAAGATGGCCGCATGTGACTTCACTCCAATTGACATCAATGGGAGGCTGCCAGTATTAAAGATGGCCTTCCATTGACTTCAATGGGAGACTGCCAGTATTAAAGATGGCCGCCTAGGACTTCACTCCCATTGACTTCAATGGGAGACTGCCAGTATTAAAGATGGCCGCCTAGGACTATACTCCCATTGACTTCAATGGGAGACTGCCAGTATTAAAGATGGCCGCCTGGGACTTCACTCCCATTGACATCAATGGGAGACTGCCAGTATTAAAAATGGCCGCATGTGACTTCACTCCTTTTGACATCAATGGGTGGATGCCAGTATTAAAGGTCGCCTTCCATGACTTCAATGGGAGGCTACCAGTATTAAAAATGGGCGCCTACTACTTCACTCCCATTGACTTCAATGGGAGACTGCCGGTATTAAAGATGGCCATCCATGACTTCAATGGGAGACTGCCAGTATTAAAGATGGCCGCATGTGACTTCACTCCAATTGACATCAATGGGAGACTGCCAGTATTAAAAATGGCCGCCTACTACTTCACCCCCATTGACATCAATGGGAGACTGCCAGTATTAAAAATGGCCGCATGTGACTACACTCCCATTGACATCAATGGGAGGCTACCAGTATTAACAATGGCCGCCTACTACTTCACTCCCATTGACATCAATGGGAGGCTGCCACTATTAAAGATGGCCTTCCATGACTTCAATGGGAGACTGCCAGTATTAAAAATCGCCGCCTACTACTTCACTCCCATTGACTTCAATGGGAGACTGCCGGTATTAAAGATGGCCTTCCATGACTTCAATGGGAGACTGCCAGTATTAAAGATGGCCTTCCATTGACTTCAATGGGAGACTGCCGGTGTTAAAGATCGCCTTCCATGACTTCAATGGAAGACTGCCAGTTTTAAAGATGGCCGCATGTGACTTTACTCCAAGTGACATCAATGGGAGTCTGCCAGTATTAAATATGGCCTTCCATGACATCAATGGGAGGCTGCCAGTATTAAATATGGCCTTCCATGACTTCAATGGCAGACTGCCAGTATTAAAGATGGCCTTCCATTGACTTCAATGGGAGACTGGCAGTATCAAAGATGGCCTTCCATTGACTTCAATGGGAGACTGCCAGTATTAAAGATGGCCGCCTAGGACTTCACTCCCATTGACTTCAATGGGAGACTGCCAGTATTAAAGATGGCCTTCCATTGACTTCAATGGGAGACTGCCAGTATTAAAAATGGCCGCCTAGGACTTCACTACCATTGACTTCAATGGGAGACTGCCAGTATTAAAAATGGCCGCATGTGACTTCACTCCCATTGACATCAATGGGAGGCTGCCAGTATTAAAAATCGCCGCCTACTACTTCACTCCCATTGACTTCAATGGGAGACTGCCGGTATTAAAGATGGCCTTCCATGACTTCAATGGGAGGCTGCCAGTATTAAAAATTTCCGCCTACTACTTCACTCCCATTGACATCAATGGGAGACTGCCAGTATTAAAAATGGCCGCATGTGACTTCACTCCTTTTGACATCAATGGGTGGATGCCAGTATTAAAGATCGCCTTCCATGACTTCAATGGGAGACTGCCAGTATTAAAAATGGCCGCATGTGACTTCACTCCCATTCACATCAATGGGAGGCTGCCAGTATTAAAAATGGGCGCCTACTACTTCACTCCCATTGACTTCAATGGGAGACTGCCGGTATTAAAGATGGCCTTCCATGACTTCAATGGGAGACTGCCAGTATTAAAGATGGCCGCATGTGACTTCACTCCAATTGACATCAATGGGAGGCTGCCAGTATTAAAGATGGCCTTCCATTGACTTCAATGGGAGACTGCCAGTATTAAAGATGGCCGCCTAGGACTTCACTCCCATTGACTTCAATGGGAGACTGCCAGTATTAAAGATGGCCGCCTAGGACTATACTCCCATTGACTTCAATGGGAGACTGCCAGTATTAAAGATGGCCGCCTGGGACTTCACTCCCATTGACATCAATGGGAGACTGCCAGTATTACAAATGGCCGCATGTGACTTCACTCCTTTTGACATCAATGGGTGGATGCCAGTATTAAAGGTCGCCTTCCATGACTTCAATGGGAGGCTACCAGTATTAAAAATGGGCGCCTACTACTTCACTCCCATTGACTTCAATGGGAGACTGCCGGTATTAAAGATGGCATTCCATGACTTCAATGGGAGACTGCCAGTATTAACGATGGCCGCATGTGACTTCACTCCAATTGACATCAATGGGAGACTGCCAGTATTAAAAATGGCCGCCTACTACTTCACCCCCATTGACTTCAATGGAAGACTGCCAGTTTTAAAGATGGCCGCATGTGACTTTACTCCAAGTGACATCAATGGGAGTCTGCCAGTATTAAATATGGCCTTCCATGACATCAATGGGAGGCTGCCAGTATTAAATATGGCCTTCCATGACTTCAATGGGAGGCTGCCACTATTAAAGATGGCCTTCCATGACTTCAATGGGAGACTGCCAGTATTAAAAATCGCCGCCTACTACTTCACTCCCATTGACTTCAATGGGAGACTGCCGGTATTAAAGATGGCCTTCCATGACTTCAATGGGAGACTGCCAGTATTAAAGATGGCCTTCCATTGACTTCAATGGGAGACTGCCGGTGTTAAAGATCGCCTTCCATGACTTCAATGGAAGACTGCCAGTATTAAAAATTCCCGCATGTGACTTCACTCCAATTGACATCAATGGGATGCTGCCAGTATTAAAGATGGCCGTATGTGACTTTACTCCAATTGATATCAATGGGAGGCTGCCAGTATTAAAGATGGCCTTCCATTGACTTCAATGGGAGACTGCCGGTATTAAAAATGGCCGCCTAGGACTTCACTACCATTGACTTCAATGGGAGACTGCCAGTATTAAAAATGGCCGCATGTGACTTCACTCCCATTCACATCAATGGGAGGCTGCCAGTATTAAAAATGGGCGCCTACTACTTCACTCCCATTGACTTCAATGGGAGACTGCCGGTATTAAAGATGGCCTTCCATGACTTCAATGGGAGACTGCCAGTATTAAAGATGGCCGCATGTGACTTCACTCCAATTGACATCAATGGGAGGCTGCCAGTATTAAATATGGCCTTCCATTGACTTCAATGGGAGACTGCAAGTATTAAAGATGGTCGCCTAGGACTTCACTCCCATTGACTTCAATGGGAGACTGCCAGTATTAAAGATGGCCGCCTAGGACTTTTCTCCCATTGACTTCAATGGGAGACTGCCAGTATTAAAGATGGCCGCCTGGGACTTCACTCCCATTGACTTCAATGGGAGACTGCCAGTATTAAAAATGGCCGCCTACTACTTCACTCCCATTGACATCAATGGGAGACTGCCAGTATTAAACATGGCCGCATGTGACTTCACTCCTTTTGACATCAATGGGTGGATGCCAGTATTAAAGGTCGCCTTCCATGACTTCAATGGGAGGCTACCAGTATTAAAAATGGCCGCATGTGACTTCACTCCCATTGACATCAATGTGAGGCTGCCAGTATTAAAAATCGCCGCCTACTACTTCACTCCCATTGACTTCAATGGGAGACTGCCGGTATTAAAGATGGCCTTCCATGACTTCAATTGGAGACTGCCAGTATTAAAGATGGCCTTCCATTGACTTCAATGGGAGACTGCCGGTGTTAAAGATCGCCTTCCATGACTTCAATGGGAGACTGCCAGTATTAAAAATTCCCGCATGTGACTTCACTCCAATTGACATCAATGGGATGCTGCCAGTATTAAAGATGGCCGTATGTGACTTTACTCCAATTGATATCAATGGGAGGCTGCCAGTATTAAAGATGGCCTTCCATGACATCAATGGGAGGCTGCCGGTATTAAGGATGGCCGCATGTGACTTCACTCACATTGACTTCAATGGGAGACTGCCAGTATTAAAAATGGCCGCATGTGACTTCACTCCCATTGACATCAATGGGAGGCTGCCAGTATTAAAAATCGCCGCCTACTACTTCACTCCCATTGACTTCAATGGGAGACTGCCGGTATTAAAGATGGCCTTCCATGACTTCAATGGGAGGCTGCCAGTATTAAAAATTTCCGCCTACTACTTCACTCCCATTGACATCAATGGGAGACTGCCAGTATTAAAAATGGCCGCATGTGACTTCACTCCTTTTGACACCAATGGGTGGATGCCAGTATTAAAGATCGCCTTCCATGACTTCAATGGGAGACTGCCAGTATTAAAAATGGCCGCATGTGACTTCACTCCCATTCACATCAATGGGAGGCTGCCAGTATTAAAAATGGGCGCCTACTACTTCACTCCCATTGACTTCAATGGGAGACTGCCGGTATTGAAGATGGCCTTCCATGACTTCAATGGGAGACTGCCAGTATTAAAGAGGGCCGCATGTGACTTCACTCCAAATGACATCAATGGGAGGCTGCCAGTATTAAAGATGGCCGCCTAGGACTTTTCTCCCATTGACTTCAATGGGAGACTGCCAGTATTAAAGATGGCCGCCTGGGACTTCACTCCCATTGACTTCAATGG
This sequence comes from Raja brachyura, assembly GCA_963514005.1. The sequence goes on from CAUPSL010001067.1 coordinate 18,627, forward strand.
GAGACTGCCGGTATTAAAAATGGCCGCCTACTACTTCACTCCCATTGACATCAATGGGAGACTGCCAGTATTAAAAATGGCCGCATGTGACTTCACTCCTTTTGACATCAATGGGTGGATGCCAGTATTAAAGGTCGCCTTCCATGACTTCAATGGGAGGCTACCAGTATTAAAAATGGGCGCCTACTACTTCACTCCCATTGACTTCAATGGGAGACTGCCGGTATTAAAGATGGCCATCCATGACTTCAATGGGAGACTGCCAGTATTAAAGATGGCCGCATGTGACGTCACTCCAATTGACATCAATGGGAGGCTGCCAGTATTAAAAATGGGCACCTACTACTTCACTCCCATTGACTTCAATGGGAGACTGCCGGTATTAAAGATGGCCTTCCATGACTTCAATGGGAGACTGCCAGTATTAAAGATGGCCGCATGTGACTTCACTCCAATTGACATCAATGGGAGGCTGCCAGTATTAAAGATGGCCTTCCATTGACTTCAATGGGAGACTGCCAGTATTAAAAATGGCCGCCTACTACTTCACTCCCACTGACATCAATGGGAGACTGCTAGTATTAAAAATGGCCACATGTGACTTCACTCCTTTTGACATCAATGGGTGGATGTCAGTATTAAAGGTCGCCTTCCATGACTTCAATGGGAGGCTGCCAGTATTAAAGATGGCCTTCCATGACTTCAATGGGAGATTGCCGGTATTAAAGATGGCCTTCCATGACTTCAATGGGAGACTGCCAGTATTAAAGATGGCCTTCCATTGACTTCAATGGGAGACTGCCGGTGTTAAAGATCGCCTTCCATGACTTCAATGGGAGACTGCCAATATTAAAAATTCCCGCATGTGACTTCACTCCAATTGACATCAATGGGATGCTGCCAGTATTAAAGATGGCCGTATGTGACTTTACTCCAATTGATATCAATGGGAGGCTGCCAGTATTAAAGATGGCCTTCCATGACATCAATGGGAGGCTGCCGGTATTAAGGATGGCCGCATGTGACTTCACTCACATTGACTTCAATGGGAGACTGCCAGTATTAAAAATGGCCGCATGTGACTTCACTCCCATTGACATCAATGGGAGGCTGCCAGTATTAAAAATCGCCGCCTACTACTTCACTCCCATTGACTTCAATGGGAGACTGCCGGTATTAAAGATGGCCTTCCATGACTTCAATGGGAGACTGCCAGTATTAAAGATGGCCTTCCATTGACATCAACGGGAGGCTGCCAGTATTAAAAATGTCCGCCTCCTACTTCAATCCCATTGACTTCAATGGGAGACTGCCGGTATTAACGATGACCTTCAATGACTTCAATGGGAGACTGACAGTATTAAAGACAGCCGCATGTGACTTCAGTCCAATTGACATCAATGGGAGGCTACCAGTTTTAAAGATGGCCGCATGTGACTTTACTCCAAGTGACATCAATGGGATCTGCCAGTATTAAATATGGCCTTCCATGACATCAATGGGAGGCTGCCAGTATTAAATATGGCCTTCCATGACTTCAATGGCAGACTGCCAGTATTAAAGATGGCCTTCCATTGACTTCAATGGGAGACTGGCAGTATCAAAGATGGCCTTCCATTGACTTCAATGGGAGACTGCCAGTATTAAAGATGGCCGCCTAGGACTTCACTCCCATTGACTTCAATGGGAGACTGCCAGTATTAAAGGTGGCCTTCCATTGACTTCAATGGGAGACTGCCAGTATTAAAAATGGCCGCCTAGGGCTTCACTACCATTGACTTCAATGGGAGACTGCCAGTATTAAAAATGGCCGCATGTGACTTCACTCCCATTGACATCAATGGGAGGCTGCCAGTATTAAAAATCGCCGCCTACTACTTCACTCCCATTGACTTCAATGGGAGACTGCCGGTATTGAAGATGGCCTTCCATGACTTCAATGGGAGGCTGCCAGTATTAAAAAATTCCGCCTACTACTTCACTCCGATTGACATCAATGGGAGACTGCCAGTATTAAAAATGGCCGCATGTGACTTCACTCCTTTTGACATCAATGGTAGTCTGCCAGTTTTAAAGATGGCCTTCCATGACTTCAATGGGAGACTGCCAGTATTAAAGATGGCCGCATGTGACTTCACTCCAATTGACATCAATGGGAGGCTGCCAGTATTAAATATGGCCTTCCATTGACTTCAATGGGATTCTGCCAGTATTAAAGATGGTCGCCTAGGACTTCACTCCCATTGTCTTCAATGGGAGACTGCCAGTATTAAAGATGGCCGCCTAGGAATATACTCCCATTGACTTCAATGGGAGACTGCCAGTATTAAAGATGGCCGCCTGGGACTTCACTCCCATTGACTTCAATGGGAGACTGCCAGTATTAAAAATGGCCGCCTACTACTTCACTCCCATTGACATCAATGGGAGACTGCCAGTATTAAAAATGGCCGCATGTGACTTCACCCCTTTTGACATCAATGGGTGGATGCCAGTATTAAAGGTCGCCTTCCATGACTTCAATGGGAGGCTACCATTATTAAAAATGGGCGCCTACTACTTCACTCCCATTGACTTCAATGGGAGACTGGCGGTATTAAAGATGGCCATCCATGACTTCAATGGGAGACTGCCAGTATTAAAGATGGCCGCATGTGACTTCACTCCAATTGACATCAATGGGAGACTGCCAGTATTAAATATGGCCGCCTACTACTTCACCCCCATTGACATCAATGGGAGACTGCCAGTATTAAAAATGGCCGCATGTGACTACACGCCCATTTACATCAATTGGAGGCTACCAGTATTAACAATGGCCGCCTACTACTTTACTCCCATTGACATCAATGGGAGGCTGCCACTATTAAAGATGGCCTTCCATGACTTCAATGGGTCACTGCCGGTATTAAAGATGCCCGCATGTGACTTCACTCCCATTGACATCAATGGGAGGCTGCCAGTATTAAAGATGGCCGCATGTGACTTCACTCACGTTGATATCAATGGCAGGCTGCCAGTATTAAAGATGGCCGCCTAGTACTTCACTCCCATTGACAGAAATGGGAGACTGCCAGTATTAAAAATGGCCGCCTACCACTTCACCCCCATTGACATCAATGGCAGACTGCCAGTATTAAAAATGTCTGCATGTGACTTCACTCCCATTGACATCAATGGGAGGCTGCCAGTATTAAAAATCGCCACCGACTACTTCACTCCCATTGACTTCAATGGGAGACTGCCGGTATTAAAGATGGCCTTCCATGACTTCAATGGGAGACTGCCAGTATTAAAGATGGCCGCATGTGACTTCACTCCAATTGACATCAATGGGAGGCTGCCAGTATTAAAGATGGCCTTCCATTGACTTCAATGGGAGACTGCCAGTATTAAAGATGGCCGCCTAGGACTTCACTCCCATTGTCTTCAATGGGAGACTGCCAGTATTAAAAATCGCCGCCTACTACTTCACTCCCATTGACTTCAATGGGAGACTGCCGGTATTAAAGATGGCCTTCCATGACTTCAATGGGAGACTGCCAGTATTAAAGATGGCCTTCCATTGACTTCAATGGGAGACTGCCGGTGTTAAAGATCGCCTTCCATGACTTCAATGGGAGACTGCCAGTATTAAAAATTCCCGCATGTGACTTCACTCCAATTGACATCAATGGGATGCTGCCAGTATTAAAGATGGCCGTATGTGACTTTACTCCAATTGATATCAATGGGAGGCTGCCAGTATTAAAGATGGCCTTCCATGATATCAATGGGAGGCTGCCAGTATTAAATATGGCCTTCCATGACTTCAATGGCAGACTGCCAGTATTAAAGATGGCCTTCCATTGACTTCAATGGGAGACTGGCAGTATCAAAGATGGCCTTCCATTGACTTCAATGGGAGACTGCCAGTATTAAAGATGGCCTTCCATTGACTTCAATGGGAGACTGCCGGTGTTAAAGATCGCCTTCCATGACTTCAATGGGAGACTGCCAATATTAAAAATTCCCGCATGTGACTTCACTCCAATTGACATCAATGGGATGCTGCCAGTATTAAAGATGGCCGTATGTGACTTTACTCCAATTGACTTCAATGGGAGACTGCCAGTATTAAAAATGGCCGCATGTGACTTCACTCCCATTGACATCAATGGGAGGCTGCCAGTATTAAAAATCGCCGCCTACGACTTCACTCCCATTGACTTCAATGGGAGACTGCCGGTATTAAAGATGGCCTTCTATGACTTCAATGGGAGACTGCCAGTATTAAAGATGGCCTTCCATTGACATCAACGGGAGGCTGCCAGTATTAAAAATGTCCGCCTACTACTTCACTCCCATTGACTTCAATGGGAGACTGCCGGTATTAACGATGGCCTTCAATGACTTCAATGGGAGACTGACAGTATTAAAGATAGCCGCATGTGACTTCACTCCAATTGACATCAATGGGAGGCTACCAGTTTTAAAGATGGCCGCATGTGACTTTACTCCAAGTGACATCAATGGGAGTCTGCCAGTATTAAATATGGCCTTCCATGACATCAATGGGAGGCTGCCAGTATTAAATATGGCCTTCCATGACTTCAATGGCAGACTGCCAGTATTAAAGATGGCCTTCCATTGACTTCAACGGGAGACTGGCAGTATCAAAGATGGCCTTCCATTGACTTCAATGGGAGACTGCCAGTATTAAAGATGGCCGCCTAGGACTTCACTCCCATTGACTTCAATGGGAGACTGCCAGTATTAAAGATGGCCTTCCATTGACTTCAATGGGAGACTGCCAGTATTAAAAATGGCCGCCTAGGACTTCACTACCATTGACTTCAATGGGAGACTGCCAGTATTAAAAATGGCCGCATGTGACTTCACTCCCATTGACATCAATGGGAGGCTGCCAGTATTAAAAATCGCCGCCTACTACTTCACTCCCATTGACTTCAATGGGAGACTGCCGGTATTAAAGATGGCCTTCCATGACTTCAATGGGAGGCTGCCAGTATTAAAAATTTCCGCCTACTACTTCACTCCCATTGACATCAATGGGAGACTGCCAGTATTAAAAATGGCCGCATGTGACTTCACTCCTTTTGACATCAATGGGTGGATGCCAGTATTAAAGGTCGCCTTCCATGACTTCAATGGGAGGCTACCAGTATTAAAAATGGCCCCATGTGATCCACTCCCATTAACATCAATGGTAGTCTGCCAGTTTTAAAGATGGCCTTCCATGACTTCAATGGGAGACTGCCAGTATTAAATATGGCCGCATGTGACTTCACTCCAATTGACATCAATGGGAGGCTGCCAGTATTAAATATGGCCTTCCATTGACTTCAATGGGATTCTGCCAGTATTAAAGATGGTCGCCTAGGACTTCACTCCCATTGTCTTCAATGGGAGACTGCCAGTATTAAAGATGGCCGCCTAGGAATATACTCCCATTGACTTCAATGGGAGACTGCCAGTATTAAAGATGGCCGCCTGGGACTTCACTCCCATTGACTTCAATGGGAGACTGCCAGTATTAAAAATGGCCGCATGTGACTTCACCCCTTTTGACATCAATGGGTGGATGCCAGTATTAAAGGTCGCCTTCCATGACTTCAATGGGAGGCTACCATTATTAAAAATGGGCGCCTACTACTTCACTCCCATTGACTTCAATGGGAGACTGCCGGTATTAAAGATGGCCATCCATGACTTCAATAGGAGACTGCCAGTATTAAAGATGGCCGCATGTGACTTCACTCCAATTGACATCAATGGGAGACTGCCAGTATTAAATATGGCTCCCTACTACTTCACCCCCATTGACATCAATGGGAGACTGCCAGTATTAAAAATGGCCGCATGTGACTACACGCCCATTTACATCAATTGGAGGCTACCAGTATTAACAATGGCCGCCTACTACTTTACTCCCATTGACATCAATGGGAGGCTGCCACTATTAAAGATGGCCTTCCATGACTTCAATGGGTCACTGCCGGTATTAAAGATGCCCGCATGTGACTTCACTCCCATTGACATCAATGGGAGGCTGCCAGTATTAAAGATGGCCGCATGTGACTTCACTCACGTTGATATCAATGGCAGGCTGCCAGTATTAAAGATGGCCGCCTAGTACTTCACTCCCATTGACAGAAATGGGAGACTGCCAGTATTAAAAATGTCCGCCTACCACTTCACCCCCATTGACATCAATGGCAGACTGCCAGTATTAAAAATGTCTGCATGTGACTTCACTCCCATTGACATCAATGGGAGGCTGCCAGTATTAAAAATCGCCGCCGACTACTTCACTCCCATTGACTTCAATGGGAGACTGCCGGTATTAAAGATGGCCTTCCATGACTTCAATGGGAGACTGCCAGTATTAAAGATGGCCGCATGTGACTTCACTCCAATTGACATCAATGGGAGGCTGCCAGTATTAAAGATGGCCTTCCATTGACTTCAATGGGAGACTGCCAGTATTAAAGATGGCCGCCTAGGACTTCACTCCCATTGTCTTCAATGGGAGACTGCCAGTATTAAAAATCGCCGCCTACCACTTCACTCCCATTGACTTCAATGGGAGACTGCCGGTATTAAAGATGGCCTTCCATGACTTCAATGGGAGACTGCCAGTATTAAAGATGGCCTTCCATTGACTTCAATGGGAGACTGCAGGTGTTAAAGATCGCCTTCCATGACTTCAATGGGAGACTGCCAGTATTAAAAATTCCCGCATGTGACTTCACTCCAATTGACATCAATGGGATGCTGCCAGTATTAAAGATGGCCGTATGTGACTTTACTCCAATTGATATCAATGGGAGGCTGCCAGTATTAAAGATGGCCTTCCATGATATCAATGGGAGGCTGCCAGTATTAAATATGGCCTTCCATGACTTCAATGGCAGACTGCCAGTATTAAAGATGGCCTTCCATTGACTTCAATGGGATACTGGCAGTATCAAAGATGGCCTTCCATTGACTTCAATGGGAGACTGCCAGTATTAAAGATGGCCTTCCATTGACTTCAATGGGAGACTGCCGGTGTTAAAGATCGCCTTCCATGACTTCAATGGGAGACTGCCAATATTAAAAATTCCCGCATGTGACTTCACTCCAATTGACATCAATGGGATGCTGCCAGTATTAAAGATGGCCGTATGTGACTTTACTCCAATTGACTTCAATGGGAGACTGCCAGTATTAAAAATGGCCGCATGTGACTTCACTCCCATTGACATCAATGGGAGGCTGCCAGTATTAAAAATCGCCGCCTACGACTTCACTCCCATTGACTTCAATGGGAGACTGCCGGTATTAAAGATGGCCTTCCATGACTTCAATGGGAGACTGCCAGTATTAAAGATGGCCTTCCATTGACATCAACGGGAGGCTGCCAGTATTAAAAATGTCCGCCTACTACTTCACTCCCATTGACTTCAATGGGAGACTGCCGGTATTAACGATGGCCTTCAATGACTTCAATGGGAGACTGACAGTATTAAAGATAGCCGCATGTGACTTCACTCCAATTGACATCAATGGGAGGCTACCAGTTTTAAAGATGGCCGCATGTGACTTTACTCCAAGTGACATCAATGGGAGTCTGCCAGTATTAAATATGGCCTTCCATGACATCAATGGGAGGCTGCCAGTATTAAATATGGCCTTCCATGACTTCAATGGCAGACTGCCAGTATTAAAGATGGCCTTCCATTGACTTCAACGGGAGACTGGCAGTATCAAAGATGGCCTTCCATTGACTTCAATGGGAGACTGCCAGTATTAAAGATGGCCGCCTAGGACTTCACTCCCATTGACTTCAATGGGAGACTGCCAGTATTAAAGATGGCCTTCCATTGAATTCAATGGGAGACTGCCAGTATTAAAAATGGCCGCCTAGGACTTCACTACCATTGACTTCAATGGGAGACTGCCAGTATTAAAAATGGCCGCATGTGACTTCACTCCCATTGACATCAATGGGAGGCTGCCAGTATTAAAAATCGCCGCCTACTACTTCAATCCCATTGACTTCAATGGGAGACTGCCGGTATTAAAGATGGCCTTCCATGACTTCAATGGGAGGCTGCCAGTATTAAAAATTTCCGCCTACTACTTCACTCCCATTGACATCAATGGGAGACTGCCAGTATTAAAAATGGCCGCATGTGACTTCACTCCTTTTGACATCAATGGGTGGATGCCAGTATTAAAGGTCGCCTTCCATGACTTCAATGGGAGGCTACCAGTATTAAAAATGGCCCCATGTGATCCACTCCCATTAACATCAATGGTAGTCTGCCAGTTTTAAAGATGGCCTTCCATGACTTCAATGGGAGACTGCCAGTATTAAATATGGCCGCATGTGACTTCACTCCAATTGACATCAATGGGAGGCTGCCAGTATTAAATATGGCCTTCCATTGACTTCAATGGGATTCTGCCAGTATTAAAGATGGTCGCCTAGGACTTCACTCCCATTGTCTTCAATGGGAGACTGCCAGTATTAAAGATGGCCGCCTAGGAATATACTCCCATTGACTTCAATGGGAGACTGCCAGTATTAAAGATGGCCGCCTGGGACTTCACTCCCATTGACTTCAATGGGAGACTGCCAGTATTAAAAATGGCCGCATGTGACTTCACCCCTTTTGACATCAATGGGTGGATGCCAGTATTAAAGGTCGCCTTCCATGACTTCAATGGGAGGCTACCATTATTAAAAATGGGCGCCTACTACTTCACTCCCATTGACTTCAATGGGAGACTGCCGGTATTAAAGATGGCCATCCATGACTTCAATAGGAGACTGCCAGTATTAAAGATGGCCGCATGTGACTTCACTCCAATTGACATCAATGGGAGACTGCCAGTATTAAATATGGCTCCCTACTACTTCACCCCCATTGACATCAATGGGAGACTGCCAGTATTAAAAATGGCCGCATGTGACTACACGCCCATTTACATCAATTGGAGGCTACCAGTATTAACAATGGCCGCCTACTACTTTACTCCCATTGACATCAATGGGAGGCTGCCACTATTAAAGATGGCCTTCCATGACTTCAATGGGTCACTGCCGGTATTAAAGATGCCCGCATGTGACTTCACTCCCATTGACATCAATGGGAGGCTGCCAGTATTAAAGATGGCCGCATGTGACTTCACTCACGTTGATATCAATGGCAGGCTGCCAGTATTAAAGATGGCCGCCTAGTACTTCACTCCCATTGACAGAAATGGGAGACTGCCAGTATTAAAAATGTCCGCCTACCACTTCACCCCCATTGACATCAATGGCAGACTGCCAGTATTAAAAATGTCTGCATGTGACTTCACTCCCATTGACATCAATGGGAGGCTGCCAGTATTAAAAATCGCCGCCGACTACTTCACTCCCATTGACTTCAATGGGAGACTGCCGGTATTAAAGATGGCCTTCCATGACTTCAATGGGAGACTGCCAGTATTAAAGATGGCCGCATGTGACTTCACTCCAATTGACATCAATGGGAGGCTGCCAGTATTAAAGATGGCCTTCCATTGACTTCAATGGGAGACTGCCAGTATTAAAGATGGCCGCCTAGGACTTCACTCCCATTGTCTTCAATGGGAGACTGCCAGTATTAAAAATCGCCGCCTACCACTTCACTCCCATTGACTTCAATGGGAGACTGCCGGTATTAAAGATGGCCTTCCATGACTTCAATGGGAGACTGCCAGTATTAAAGATGGCCTTCCATTGACTTCAATGGGAGACTGCAGGTGTTAAAGATCGCCTTCCATGACTTCAATGGGAGACTGCCAGTATTAAAAATTCCCGCATGTGACTTCACTCCAATTGACATCAATGGGATGCTGCCAGTATTAAAGATGGCCGTATGTGACTTTACTCCAATTGATATCAATGGGAGGCTGCCAGTATTAAAGATGGCCTTCCATGATATCAATGGGAGGCTGCCAGTATTAAATATGGCCTTCCATGACTTCAATGGCAGACTGCCAGTATTAAAGATGGCCTTCCATTGACTTCAATGGGATACTGGCAGTATCAAAGATGGCCTTCCATTGACTTCAATGGGAGACTGCCAGTATTAAAGATGGCCTTCCATTGACTTCAATGGGAGACTGCCGGTGTTAAAGATCGCCTTCCATGACTTCAATGGGAGACTGCCAATATTAAAAATTCCCGCATGTGACTTCACTCCAATTGACATCAATGGGATGCTGCCAGTATTAAAGATGGCCGTATGTGACTTTACTCCAATTGACTTCAATGGGAGACTGCCAGTATTAAAAATGGCCGCATGTGACTTCACTCCCATTGACATCAATGGGAGGCTGCCAGTATTAAAAATCGCCGCCTACGACTTCACTCCCATTGACTTCAATGGGAGACTGCCGGTATTAAAGATGGCCTTCCATGACTTCAATGGGAGACTGCCAGTATTAAAGATGGCCTTCCATTGACATCAACGGGAGGCTGCCAGTATTAAAAATGTCCGCCTACTACTTCACTCCCATTGACTTCAATGGGAGACTGCCGGTATTAACGATGGCCTTCAATGACTTCAATGGGAGACTGACAGTATTAAAGATAGCCGCATGTGACTTCACTCCAATTGACATCAATGGGAGGCTACCAGTTTTAAAGATGGCCGCATGTGACTTTACTCCAAGTGACATCAATGGGAGTCTGCCAGTATTAAATATGGCCTTCCATGACATCAATGGGAGGCTGCCAGTATTAAATATGGCCTTCCATGACTTCAATGGCAGACTGCCAGTATTAAAGATGGCCTTCCATTGACTTCAACGGGAGACTGGCAGTATCAAAGATGGCCTTCCATTGACTTCAATGGGAGACTGCCAGTATTAAAGATGGCCGCCTAGGACTTCACTCCCATTGACTTCAATGGGAGACTGCCAGTATTAAAGATGGCCTTCCATTGAATTCAATGGGAGACTGCCAGTATTAAAAATGGCCGCCTAGGACTTCACTACCATTGACTTCAATGGGAGACTGCCAGTATTAAAAATGGCCGCATGTGACTTCACTCCCATTGACATCAATGGGAGGCTGCCAGTATTAAAAATCGCCGCCTACTACTTCAATCCCATTGACTTCAATGGGAGACTGCCGGTATTAAAGATGGCCTTCCATGACTTCAATGGGAGGCTGCCAGTATTAAAAATTTCCGCCTACTACTTCACTCCCATTGACATCAATGGGAGACTGCCAGTATTAAAAATGGCCGCATGTGACTTCACTCCTTTTGACATCAATGGGTGGATGCCAGTATTAAAGGTCGCCTTCCATTACTTCAATGGGAGGCTACCAGTATTAAAAATGGGCGCCTACTACTTCACTCCCATTGACTTCAATGGGAGACTGCCGGTATTAAAGATGGCCTTCCATGACTTCAATGGGAGACTGCCAGTATTAAAGATGGCCGCATGTGACTTCACTCCAATTGACATCAATGGGAGACTGCCAGTATTAAAAATGGCCGCCTACTACTTCACCCCCATTGACATCAATGGGAGACTGCCAGTATTAAAAATGGCCGCATGTGAGTACACGCCCATTGACATCAATTGGAGGCTACCAGTATTAACAATGGCCGCCTACTACTTTACTCCCATTGACATCAATTGGAGGCTGCCACTATTAAAGATGGCCTTCCATGACTTCAATGGGTCGCTGCCGGTATTAAAGATGCCCGCATGTGACTTCACTCCCATTGACATCAATGGGAGGCTGCCAGTATTAAAGATGGCCGCATGTGACTTCACTCACGTTGATATCAATGGCAGGCTGCCAGTATTAAAGATGGCCGCCTAGTACTTCACTCCCATTGACATAAATGGGAGACTGCCAGTATTAAAAATGGCCGCCTACCACTTCACCCCCATTGACATCAATGGCAGACTGCCAGTATTAAAAATGTCTGCATGTGACTTCACTCCCATTGACATCAATGGGAGGCTGCCAGTATTAAAAATCGCCGCCGACTACTTCACTCCCATTGACTTCAATGGGAGACTGCCGGTATTAAAGATGGCCTTCCATGACTTCAATGGGAGACTGCCAGTATTAAAGATGGCCGCATGTGACTTCACTCCAATTGACATCAATGGGAGGCTGCCAGTATTAAAGATGGCTTTCCATTGACTTCAATGGGAGACTGCCAGTATTAAAGATGGCCGCCTAGGACTTCACTCCCATTGACTTCAATGGGAGACTGCCAGTATTAAAAATCGCCGCCTACTACTTCACTCCCATTGACTTCAATGGGAGACTGCCGGTATTAAAGATGGCCTTCCATGACTTCAATGGGAGACTGCCATTATTAAAGATGGCCTTCCATTGACTTCAATGGGAGACTGCCGGTGTTAATGATCGCCTTCCATGACTTCAATGGGAGACTGCCAGTATTAAAAATTCCCGCATGTGCCTTCACTCCAATTGACATCAATGGGATGCTGCCAGTATTAAAGATGGCCGTATGTGACTTTACTCCAATTGATATCAATGGGAGGCTGCCAGTATTAAAGATGGCCTTCCATGACATCAATGGGAGGCTGCCAGTATTAAATATGGCCTTCCATGACTTCAATGGCAGACTGCCATTATTAAAGATGGCCTTCCATTGAATTCAATGGGAGACTGCCAGTATTAAAAATGGCCGCCTAGGACTTCACTACCATTGACTTCAATGGGAGACTGCCAGTATTAAAAATGGCCGCAGGTGACTTCACTCCCATTGACATCAATGGGAGGCTGCCAGTATTAAAAATCGCCGCCTACTACTTCACTCCCATTGACTTCAATGGGAGACTGCCGGTATTAAAGATGGCCTTCCATGACTTCAATGGGAGGCTGCCAGTATTAAAAATTCCCGCCTACTACTTCACTCCCATTGACATCAATGGGAGACTGCCAGTATTAAAAATGGCCTCATGTGACTTCACTCCTTTTGACATCAATGGGTGGATGCCAGTATTAAAGATCGCCTTCCATGACTTCAATGGGAGACTGCCAGTATTAAAAATGGCCGCATGTGACTTCACTCCCATTCACATCAATGGGAGGCTGCCAGTATTAAAAATGGGCGCCTACTACTTCACTCCCATTGACTTCAATGGGAGACTGCCGGTATTAAAGATGGCCTTCCATGACTTCAATGGGAGACTGCCAGTATTAAAGATGGCCGCATGTGACTTCACTCCAATTGACATCAATGGGAGGCTGCCAGTATTAAATATGGCCTTCCATTGACTTCAATGGGATTCTGCCAGTATTAAAGATGGTCGCCTAGGACTTCACTCCCATTGTCTTCAATGGGAGACTGCCAGTATTAAAGATGGCCGCCTAGGAATATACTCCCATTGACTTCAATGGGAGACTGCCAGTATTAAAGTTGGCCGCCTGGGACTTCACTCCCATTGACTTCAATGGGAGACTGCCAGTATTAAAAATGGCCGCCTACTACTTCACTCCCATTGACATCAATGGGAGACTGCCAGTATTAAAAATGGCCGCATGTGACTTCACTCCTTTTGACATCAATGGGTGGATGCCAGTATTAAAGGTCGCCTTCCATGACTTCAATGGGAGGCTACCGGTATTAAAAATGGGCGCCTACTACTTCACTCCCATTGACTTCAATGGGAGACTGCCGGTATTAAAGATGGCCATCCATGACTTCAATGGGAGACTGCCAGTATTAAAGATGGCCGCATGTGACTTCACTCCAATTGACATCAATGGGAGGCTGCCAGTATTAAAAATGGGCGCCTACTACTTCACTCCCATTGACTTCAATGGGAGACTGCCGGTATTAAAGATGGCCTTCCATGACTTCAATGGGAGACTGCCAGTATTAAAGATGGCCGCATGTGACTTCACTCCAATTGACATCAATGGGAGGCTGCCAGTATTAAAGATGGCCTTCCATTGACTTCAATGGGAGTCTGCCAGTATTAAAGATGGCCGCCAAGGCTTCACTCCCATTGACTACAATGGGAGACTGCCAGTATTAAAGATGGCCGCCTAGGACTATACACCCATTGACTTCAATGGGAGACTGCCAGTATTAAAGATGGCCGCCTGGGACTTCACTCCCATTGACTTCAATGGGAGGCTGCCTGTATTAAAAATGGCCGCCTACTACTTCACTCCCATTGACATCAATGGGAGACTGCCAGTATTAAAAATGGCCGCATGTGACTTCACTCCTTTTAGGTAGTTGAGGCCAGTTCATTGGCTATATTTAAGAGGGCGTTAGATGTGGCACTTGTGGCTAAAGGGATCAGGGGGTATGGAGAGAAGGCAGGTACGGGATACTGAGTTGGATGATCAGCCATGATCACATTGAATGGCGGTGCAGGCTCGAAGGGCCGAATGGCCTACTCCTGCACCTATTTTCTATGTTTCTATGTTTGACATCAATGGGTGGATGCCAGTATTAAAGGTCGCCTTCCATGACTTCAATGGGAGGCTACGAGTATTAAAAATGGGCGCCTACTACTTCACTCCCATTGACTTCAATGGGAGACTGCCGGTATGAAACATGGCCATCCATGACTTCAATGGGAGACTGCCAGTATTAAAGATGGCCGCATGTGACTTCACTCCAATTGACATCAATGGGAGACTGCCAGTATTAAAAATGGCCGCATGTGACTACACTCCCATTGACATCAATGGGAGGCTACCAGTATTAACAATGGCCGCCTACTACTTCACTCCCATTGACATCAATGCGAGGCTGCCACTATTAAAGATGGCCTCCCATGACTTCAATGGGTCGCTGCCGGCATTAAAGATGCCCGCATGTGACTTCACTCTCATTGACATCAGTGGGAGGCTGCCAGTATTAAAGATGGCCGCATGTGACTTCACTCACGTTGATATCAATGGCAGGCTGCCAGTATTAAAGATGGCCGCCTACCACTTCACCCCCATTGACATCAATGGGAGACTGCCAGTATTAAAAATGTCCGCATGTGACTTCACTCCCATTGACATCAATGGGAGGCTGCCAGTATTAAAAATCGCCGCCTACTACTTCACTCCCATTGACTTCAATGGGAGACTGCCGGTATTAAAGATGGCCTTCCATGACTTCAATGGGAGACTGCCAGTATTAAAGATGGCCTTCCATTGACTTCAATGGGAGACTGCCGGTGTTAAAGATCGCCTTCCATGACTTCAATGGGAGACTGCCAGTATTAAAAATTCCCGCATGTGACTTCACTCCAATTGACATCAATGGGATGCTGCCAGTATTAAAGATGGCCGTATGTGACTTTACTCCAATTGATATCAATGGGAGGCTGCCAGTATTAAAGATGGCCTTCCATGACATCAATGGGAGGCTGCCGGTATAAAGGATGGCCGCATGTGACTTCACTCACATTGACTTCAATGGGAGACTGCCAGTATTAAAAATGGCCGCATGTGACTTCACTCCCATTGACATCAATGGGAGGCTGCCAGTATTAAAAATGGGCGCCTACTACTTCACTCCCATTGACTTCAATGGGAGACTGCCGGTATCAAAGATGGCCTTCCATGACTTCAATGGGAGACTGCCAGTATTAAAGATGGCCGCATGTGACTTCACTCCAATTGACATCAATGGGAGGCTGCCAGTATTAAAGATGGCCTTCCATTGACTTCAATGGGAGACTGCCAGTATTAAAGATGGCCGCCTAGGACTTCACTCCCATTGACTTCAATGGGAGACTGCCAGTATTAAAGATTGCCGCCTAGGACTTTTCTCCCATTGACTTCAATGGGAGACTGCCAGTATTAAAGATGGCCGCCTGGGACCACTCCCATTGACTTCAATGGGAGACTGCCAGTATTAAAAATGGCCGCCTACTACTTCACTCCCATTGACATCAATGGGAGACTGCCAGTATTAAAAATGGCCGCATGTGACTTCACTCCTTTTGACATCAATGGGTGGATGCCAGTATTAAAGGTCGCCTTCCATGACTTCAATGGGAGGCTACCAGTATTAAAAATGGGCGCCTACTACTTCACTCCCATTGACTTCAATGGGAGACTGCCGGTATTAAAGATGGCCATCCATGACTTCAATGGGAGACTGCCAGTATTAAAGATGGCCGCATGTGACTTCACTCCAATTGACATCAATGGGAGGCTGCCAGTATTAAAAATGGGCGCCTACTACTTCACTCCCATTGACTTCAATGGGAGACTGCCGGTATTAAAGATGGCCTTCCATGACTTCAATGGGAGACTGCCAGTATTAAAGATGGCCGCATGTGACTTCACTCCAATTGACATCAATGGGAGGCTGCCAGTATTAAAGATGGCCTTCCATTGACTTCAATGGGAGACTGCCAGTATCAAAGATGGCCGCCTAGGACTTCACTCCCATTGACTACAATGGGAGACTGCCAGTATTAAAGATGGCCGCCTAGGACTATACACCCATTGACTTCAATGGGAGACTGCCAGTATTAAAGATGGCCGCCTGGGACTTCACTCCCATTGACTTCAATGGGAGGCTGCCAGTATTAAAAATGGCCGCCTACTACTTCACTCCCATTGACATCAATGGGAGACTGCCAGTATTAAAAATGGCCGCATGTGACTTCACTCCTTTTAGGTAGTTGAGGCCAGTTCATTGGCTATATTTAAGAGGGCGTTAGATGTGGCACTTGTGGCTAAAGGGATCAGGGGGTATGGAGAGAAGGCAGGTACGGGATACTGAGTTGGATGATCAGCCATGATCACATTGAATGGCGGTGCAGGCTCGAAGGGCCGAATGGCCTACTCCTGCACCTATTTTCTATGTTTCTATGTTTGACATCAATGGGTGGATGCCAGTATTAAAGGTCGCCTTCCATGACTTCAATGGGAGGCTACCAGTATTAAAAATGGGCGCCTACTACTTCACTCCCATTGACTTCAATGGGAGACTGCCGGTATGAAACATGGCCATCCATGACTTCAATGGGAGACTGCCAGTATTAAAGATGGCCGCATGTGACTTCACTCCAATTGACATCAATGGGAGACTGCCAGAATTAAAAATGGCCGCCTACTACTTCACCCCCATTGACATCAATGGGAGACTGCCAGTATTAAAAATGGCCGCATGTGACTACACTCCCATTGACATCAATGGGAGCCTACCAGTATTAACAATGGCCGCCTACTACTTCACTCCCATTGACATCAATGGGAGGCTGCCACTATGAAAGATGGTCTTCCATGACTTCAATGGGTCGCTGCCAGTATTAAAGATGCCCGCATGTGACTTCACTCCCATTGACATCAGTGGGAGGCTGCCAGTATTAAAGATGGCCGCATGTGACTTCACTCACGTTGATATCAATGGCCTTCCATGACTTCAATGGGAGACTGCCAGTATTAAAGATGGCCTTCCATTGACTTCAATGGGAGACTGCCGGTGTTAAAGATCGCCTTCCATGACTTCAATGGGAGACTGCCAGTATTAAAAATTCCCGCATGTGACTTCACTCCAATTGACATCAATGGGATGCTGCCAGTATTAAAGATGATCGTATGTGACTTTACTCCAATTGATATCAATGGGAGGCTGCCAGTATTAAAGATGGCCTTCCATGACATCAATGGGAGGCTGCCGGTATTAAGGATGGCCGCATGTGACTTCACTCACATTGACTTCAATGGGAGACCGCCAGTATTAAAAATGGCCGCATGTGACTTCACTCCCATTGACATCAATGGGAGGCTGCCAGTATTAAAAATGGGCGCCTACTACTTCACTCCCATTGACTTCAATGGGAGACTGCCGGTATCAAAGATGGCCTTCCATGACTTCAATGGGAGACTGCCAGTATTAAAGGTGGCCGCATGTGACTTCACTCCAATTGACATCAATGGGAGGCTGCCAGTATTAAAGATGGCCTTCCATTGACTTCAATGGGAGACTGCCAGTATTAAAGATGGCCGCCTAGGACTTCACTCCCATTGACTTCAATGGGAGACTGCCAGTATTAAAGATGGCCGCCTAGGACTTTTCTCCCATTGACTTCAATGGGAGACTGCCAGTATTAAAGATGGCCGCCTGGGACCACTCCCATTGACTTCAATGGGAGACTGCCAGTATTAAAAATGGCCGCCTACTACTTCACTCCCATTGACATCAATGGGAGACTGCCAGTATTAAAAATGGCCGCATGTGACTTCACTCCTTTTAGGTAGTTGAGGCCAGTTCATTGGCTATATTTAAGAGGGCGTTAGATGTGGCACTTGTGGCTAAAGGGATCAGGGGGTATGGAGAGAAGGCAGGTACGGGATACTGAGTTGGATGATCAGCCATGATCACATTGAATGGCGGTGCAGGCTCGAAGGGCCGAATGGCCTACTCCTGCACCTATTTTCTATGTTTCTATGTTTGACATCAATGGGTGGATGCCAGTATTAAAGGTCGCCTTCCATGACTTCAATGGGAGGCTACCAGTATTAAAAATGGGCGCCTACTACTTCACTCCCATTGACTTCAATGGGAGACTGCCGGTATGAAACATGGCCATCCATGACTTCAATGGGAGACTGCCAGTATTAAAGATGGCCGCATGTGACTTCACTCCAATTGACATCAATGGGAGACTGCCAGAATTAAAAATGGCCGCCTACTACTTCACCCCCATTGACATCAATGGGAGACTGCCAGTATTAAAAATGGCCGCATGTGACTACACTCCCATTGACATCAATGGGAGGCACCAGTATTAACAATGGCCGCATGTGACTTCACTCATGTTGATATCAATGGCCTTCCATGACTTCAATGGGTCGCTGCCAGTATTAAAGATGCCCGCATGTGACTTCACTCCCATTGACATCAGTGGGAGGCTGCCAGTATTAAAGATGGCCGCATGTGACTTCACTCACGTTGATATCAATGGCCTTCCATGACTTCAATGGGAGACTGCCAGTATTAAAGATGGCCTTCCATTGACTTCAATGGGAGACTGCCGGTGTTAAAGATCGCCTTCCATGACTTCAATGGGAGACTGCCAGTATTAAAAATTCCCGCATGTGACTTCACTCCAATTGACATCAATGGGATGCTGCCAGTATTAAAGATGATCGTATGTGACTTTACTCCAATTGATATCAATGGGAGGCTGCCAGTATTAAAGATGGCCTTCCATGACATCAATGGGAGGCTGCCGGTATTAAGGATGGCCGCATGTGACTTCACTCACATTGACTTCAATGGGAGACTGCCAGTATTAAAAATGGCCGCAAGTGACTTCACTCCCATTGACATCAATGGGAGGCTGCCAGTATTAAAAATGGGCGCCTACTACTTCACTCCCATTGACTTCAATGGGAGACTGCCGGTATCAAAGATGGCCCTCCATGACTTCAATGGGAGACTGCCAGTAGTAAAGATGGCCGCATGTGACTTCACTCCAATTGACATCAATGGGAGGTTGCCAGTATTAAAGATGGCCTTCCATTGACTTCAATGGGAGACTGCCAGTATTAAAGATGGCCGCCTAGGACTTCACTCCCATTGACTTCAATGGGAGACTGCCAGTATTAAAGATGGCCGCCTAGGACTTTTCTCCCATTGACTTCAATGGGAGACTGCCAGTATTAAAGATGGCCGCCTGGGACCACTCCCATTGACTTCAATGGGAGACTGCCAGTATTAAAAATGGCCGCCTAGTACTTCACTCCCATTGACATCAATGGGAGACTGCCAGTATTAAAAATGGCCGCATGTGACTTCACTCCTTTTGCCATCAATGGGTGGATGCCAGTATTAAAGGTCGCCTTCCATGACTTCAATGGGAGGCTACCAGTATTAAAAATGGGCGCCTACTACTTCACTCCCATTGACTTCAATGGGAGACTGCCGGTATTAAAGATGGCCTTCCATGACTTCAATGGGAGACTGCCAGTATTAAAGATGGCCGCATGTGACTTCACTCCAATTGACATCAATGGGAGGCTGCCAGTATTAAAGATGGCCTTCCATTGACTTCAATGGGAGACTGCCAGTATCAAAGATGGCCGCCTAGGACTTCACTCCCATTGACTACAATGGGAGACTGCCAGTATTAAAGATGGCCGCCTAGGACTATACACCCATTGACTTCAATGGGAGACTGCCAGTATTAAAGATGGCCGCCTGGGACTTCACTCCCATTGACTTCAATGGGAGGCTGCCAGTATTAAAAATGGCCGCCTACTACTTCACTCCCATTGACATCAATGGGAGACTGCCAGTATTAAAAATGGCCGCATGTGACTTCACTCCTTTTAGGTAGTTGAGGCCAGTTCATTGGCTATATTTAAGAGGGCGTTAGATGTGGCACTTGTGGCTAAAGGGATCAGGGGGTATGGAGAGAAGGCAGGTACGGGATACTGAGTTGGATGATCAGCCATGATCACATTGAATGGCGGTGCAGGCTCGAAGGGCCGAATGGCCTACTCCTGCACCTATTTTCTATGTTTCTATGTTTGACATCAATGGGTGGATGCCAGTATTAAAGGTCGCCTTCCATGACTTCAATGGGAGGCTACCAGTATTAAAAATGGGCGCCTACTACTTCACTCCCATTGACTTCAATGGGAGACTGCCGGTATGAAACATGGCCATCCATGACTTCAATGGGAGACTGCCAGTATTAAAGATGGCCGCATGTGACTTCACTCCAATTGACATCAATGGGAGACTGCCAGAATTAAAAATGGCCGCCTACTACTTCACCCCCATTGACATCAATGGGAGACTGCCAGTATTAAAAATGGCCGCATGTGACTACACTCCCATTGACATCAATGGGAGCCTACCAGTATTAACAATGGCCGCCTACTACTTCACTCCCATTGACATCAATGGGAGGCTGCCACTATGAAAGATGGTCTTCCATGACTTCAATGGGTCGCTGCCAGTATTAAAGATGCCCGCATGTGACTTCACTCCCATTGACATCAGTGGGAGGCTGCCAGTATTAAAGATGGCCGCATGTGACTTCACTCACGTTGATATCAATGGCCTTCCATGACTTCAATGGGAGACTGCCAGTATTAAAGATGGCCTTCCATTGACTTCAATGGGAGACTGCCGGTGTTAAAGATCGCCTTCCATGACTTCAATGGGAGACTGCCAGTATTAAAAATTCCCGCATGTGACTTCACTCCAATTGACATCAATGGGATGCTGCCAGTATTAAAGATGATCGTATGTGACTTTACTCCAATTGATATCAATGGGAGGCTGCCAGTATTAAAGATGGCCTTCCATGACATCAATGGGAGGCTGCCGGTATTCAGGATGGCCGCATGTGACTTCACTCACATTGACTTCAATGGGAGACCGCCAGTATTAAAAATGGCCGCATGTGACTTCACTCCCATTGACATCAATGGGAGGCTGCCAGTATTAAAAATGGGCGCCTACTACTTCACTCCCATTGACTTCAATGGGAGACTGCCGGTATCAAAGATGGCCTTCCATGACTTCAATGGGAGACTGCCAGTATTAAAGGTGGCCGCATGTGACTTCACTCCAATTGACATCAATGGGAGGCTGCCAGTATTAAAGATGGCCTTCCATTGACTTCAATGGGAGACTGCCAGTATTAAAGATGGCCGCCTAGGACTTCACTCCCATTGACTTCAATGGGAGACTGCCAGTATTAAAGATGGCCGCCTAGGACTTTTCTCCCATTGTCTTCAATGGGAGACTGCCAGTATTAAAAATCGCCGCCTACTACTTCACTCCCATTGACTTCAATGGGAGACTGCCGGTATTAAAGATGGCCTTCCATGACTTCAATGGGAGACTGCCAGTATTAAAGATGGCCTTCCATTGACTTCAATGGGAGACTGCCGGTGTTAAAGATCGCCTTCCATGACTTCAATGGGAGACTGCCAGTATTAAAAATTCCCGCATGTGACTTCACTCCAATTGACATCAATGGGATGCTGCCAGTATTAAAGATGGCCGTATGTGACTTTACTCCAATTGATATCAATGGGAGGCTGCCAGTATTAAAGATGGCCTTCCATGATATCAATGGGAGGCTGCCAGTATTAAATATGGCCTTCCATGACTTCAATGGCAGACTGCCAGTATTAAAGATGGCCTTCCATTGACTTCAATGGGAGACTGGCAGTATCAAAGATGGCCTTCCATTGACTTCAATGGGAGACTGCCAGTATTAAAGATGGCCTTCCATTGACTTCAATGGGAGACTGCCGGTGTTAAAGATCGCCTTCCATGACTTCAATGGGAGACTGCCAATATTAAAAATTCCCGCATGTGACTTCACTCCAATTGACATCAATGGGATGCTGCCAGTATTAAAGATGGCCGTATGTGACTTTACTCCAATTGACTTCAATGGGAGACTGCCAGTATTAAAAATGGCCGCATGTGACTTCACTCCCATTGACATCAATGGGAGGCTGCCAGTATTAAAAATCGCCGCCTACGACTTCACTCCCATTGACTTCAATGGGAGACTGCCGGTATTAAAGATGGCCTTCTATGACTTCAATGGGAGACTGCCAGTATTAAAGATGGCCTTCCATTGACATCAACGGGAGGCTGCCAGTATTAAAAATGTCCGCCTACTACTTCACTCCCATTGACTTCAATGGGAGACTGCCGGTATTAACGATGGCCTTCAATGACTTCAATGGGAGACTGACAGTATTAAAGATAGCCGCATGTGACTTCACTCCAATTGACATCAATGGGAGGCTACCAGTTTTAAAGATGGCCGCATGTGACTTTACTCCAAGTGACATCAATGGGAGTCTGCCAGTATTAAATATGGCCTTCCATGACATCAATGGGAGGCTGCCAGTATTAAATATGGCCTTCCATGACTTCAATGGCAGACTGCCAGTATTAAAGATGGCCTTCCATTGACTTCAACGGGAGACTGGCAGTATCAAAGATGGCCTTCCATTGACTTCAATGGGAGACTGCCAGTATTAAAGATGGCCGCCTAGGACTTCACTCCCATTGACTTCAATGGGAGACTGCCAGTATTAAAGATGGCCTTCCATTGACTTCAATGGGAGACTGCCAGTATTAAAAATGGCCGCCTAGGACTTCACTACCATTGACTTCAATGGGAGACTGCCAGTATTAAAAATGGCCGCATGTGACTTCACTCCCATTGACATCAATGGGAGGCTGCCAGTATTAAAAATCGCCGCCTACTACTTCACTCCCATTGACTTCAATGGGAGACTGCCGGTATTAAAGATGGCCTTCCATGACTTCAATGGGAGGCTGCCAGTATTAAAAATTTCCGCCTACTACTTCACTCCCATTGACATCAATGGGAGACTGCCAGTATTAAAAATGGCCGCATGTGACTTCACTCCTTTTGACATCAATGGGTGGATGCCAGTATTAAAGGTCGCCTTCCATGACTTCAATGGGAGGCTACCAGTATTAAAAATGGCCCCATGTGATCCACTCCCATTAACATCAATGGTAGTCTGCCAGTTTTAAAGATGGCCTTCCATGACTTCAATGGGAGACTGCCAGTATTAAATATGGCCGCATGTGACTTCACTCCAATTGACATCAATGGGAGGCTGCCAGTATTAAATATGGCCTTCCATTGACTTCAATGGGATTCTGCCAGTATTAAAGATGGTCGCCTAGGACTTCACTCCCATTGTCTTCAATGGGAGACTGCCAGTATTAAAGATGGCCGCCTAGGAATATACTCCCATTGACTTCAATGGGAGACTGCCAGTATTAAAGATGGCCGCCTGGGACTTCACTCCCATTGACTTCAATGGGAGACTGCCAGTATTAAAAATGGCCGCATGTGACTTCACCCCTTTTGACATCAATGGGTGGATGCCAGTATTAAAGGTCGCCTTCCATGACTTCAATGGGAGGCTACCATTATTAAAAATGGGCGCCTACTACTTCACTCCCATTGACTTCAATGGGAGACTGCCGGTATTAAAGATGGCCATCCATGACTTCAATAGGAGACTGCCAGTATTAAAGATGGCCGCATGTGACTTCACTCCAATTGACATCAATGGGAGACTGCCAGTATTAAATATGGCTCCCTACTACTTCACCCCCATTGACATCAATGGGAGACTGCCAGTATTAAAAATGGCCGCATGTGACTACACGCCCATTTACATCAATTGGAGGCTACCAGTATTAACAATGGCCGCCTACTACTTTACTCCCATTGACATCAATGGGAGGCTGCCACTATTAAAGATGGCCTTCCATGACTTCAATGGGTCACTGCCGGTATTAAAGATGCCCGCATGTGACTTCACTCCCATTGACATCAATGGGAGGCTGCCAGTATTAAAGATGGCCGCATGTGACTTCACTCACGTTGATATCAATGGCAGGCTGCCAGTATTAAAGATGGCCGCCTAGTACTTCACTCCCATTGACAGAAATGGGAGACTGCCAGTATTAAAAATGTCCGCCTACCACTTCACCCCCATTGACATCAATGGCAGACTGCCAGTATTAAAAATGTCTGCATGTGACTTCACTCCCATTGACATCAATGGGAGGCTGCCAGTATTAAAAATCGCCGCCGACTACTTCACTCCCATTGACTTCAATGGGAGACTGCCGGTATTAAAGATGGCCTTCCATGACTTCAATGGGAGACTGCCAGTATTAAAGATGGCCGCATGTGACTTCACTCCAATTGACATCAATGGGAGGCTGCCAGTATTAAAGATGGCCTTCCATTGACTTCAATGGGAGACTGCCAGTATTAAAGATGGCCGCCTAGGACTTCACTCCCATTGTCTTCAATGGGAGACTGCCAGTATTAAAAATCGCCGCCTACCACTTCACTCCCATTGACTTCAATGGGAGACTGCCGGTATTAAAGATGGCCTTCCATGACTTCAATGGGAGACTGCCAGTATTAAAGATGGCCTTCCATTGACTTCAATGGGAGACTGCAGGTGTTAAAGATCGCCTTCCATGACTTCAATGGGAGACTGCCAGTATTAAAAATTCCCGCATGTGACTTCACTCCAATTGACATCAATGGGATGCTGCCAGTATTAAAGATGGCCGTATGTGACTTTACTCCAATTGATATCAATGGGAGGCTGCCAGTATTAAAGATGGCCTTCCATGATATCAATGGGAGGCTGCCAGTATTAAATATGGCCTTCCATGACTTCAATGGCAGACTGCCAGTATTAAAGATGGCCTTCCATTGACTTCAATGGGATACTGGCAGTATCAAAGATGGCCTTCCATTGACTTCAATGGGAGACTGCCAGTATTAAAGATGGCCTTCCATTGACTTCAATGGGAGACTGCCGGTGTTAAAGATCGCCTTCCATGACTTCAATGGGAGACTGCCAATATTAAAAATTCCCGCATGTGACTTCACTCCAATTGACATCAATGGGATGCTGCCAGTATTAAAGATGGCCGTATGTGACTTTACTCCAATTGACTTCAATGGGAGACTGCCAGTATTAAAAATGGCCGCATGTGACTTCACTCCCATTGACATCAATGGGAGGCTGCCAGTATTAAAAATCGCCGCCTACGACTTCACTCCCATTGACTTCAATGGGAGACTGCCGGTATTAAAGATGGCCTTCCATGACTTCAATGGGAGACTGCCAGTATTAAAGATGGCCTTCCATTGACATCAACGGGAGGCTGCCAGTATTAAAAATGTCCGCCTACTACTTCACTCCCATTGACTTCAATGGGAGACTGCCGGTATTAACGATGGCCTTCAATGACTTCAATGGGAGACTGACAGTATTAAAGATAGCCGCATGTGACTTCACTCCAATTGACATCAATGGGAGGCTACCAGTTTTAAAGATGGCCGCATGTGACTTTACTCCAAGTGACATCAATGGGAGTCTGCCAGTATTAAATATGGCCTTCCATGACATCAATGGGAGGCTGCCAGTATTAAATATGGCCTTCCATGACTTCAATGGCAGACTGCCAGTATTAAAGATGGCCTTCCATTGACTTCAACGGGAGACTGGCAGTATCAAAGATGGCCTTCCATTGACTTCAATGGGAGACTGCCAGTATTAAAGATGGCCGCCTATGACTTCACTCCCATTGACTTCAATGGGAGACTGCCAGTATTAAAGATGGCCTTCCATTGAATTCAATGGGAGACTGCCAGTATTAAAAATGGCCGCCTAGGACTTCACTACCATTGACTTCAATGGGAGACTGCCAGTATTAAAAATGGCCGCATGTGACTTCACTCCCATTGACATCAATGGGAGGCTGCCAGTATTAAAAATCGCCGCCTACTACTTCAATCCCATTGACTTCAATGGGAGACTGCCGGTATTAAAGATGGCCTTCCATGACTTCAATGGGAGGCTGCCAGTATTAAAAATTTCCGCCTACTACTTCACTCCCATTGACATCAATGGGAGACTGCCAGTATTAAAAATGGCCGCATGTGACTTCACTCCTTTTGACATCAATGGGTGGATGCCAGTATTAAAGGTCGCCTTCCATTACTTCAATGGGAGGCTACCAGTATTAAAAATGGGCGCCTACTACTTCACTCCCATTGACTTCAATGGGAGACTGCCGGTATTAAAGATGGCCTTCCATGACTTCAATGGGAGACTGCCAGTATTAAAGATGGCCGCATGTGACTTCACTCCAATTGACATCAATGGGAGACTGCCAGTATTAAAAATGGCCGCCTACTACTTCACCCCCATTGACATCAATGGGAGACTGCCAGTATTAAAAATGGCCGCATGTGAGTACACGCCCATTGACATCAATTGGAGGCTACCAGTATTAACAATGGCCGCCTACTACTTTACTCCCATTGACATCAATTGGAGGCTGCCACTATTAAAGATGGCCTTCCATGACTTCAATGGGTCGCTGCCGGTATTAAAGATGCCCGCATGTGACTTCACTCCCATTGACATCAATGGGAGGCTGCCAGTATTAAAGATGGCCGCATGTGACTTCACTCACGTTGATATCAATGGCAGGCTGCCAGTATTAAAGATGGCCGCCTAGTACTTCACTCCCATTGACATAAATGGGAGACTGCCAGTATTAAAAATGGCCGCCTACCACTTCACCCCCATTGACATCAATGGCAGACTGCCAGTATTAAAAATGTCTGCATGTGACTTCACTCCCATTGACATCAATGGGAGGCTGCCAGTATTAAAAATCGCCGCCGACTACTTCACTCCCATTGACTTCAATGGGAGACTGCCGGTATTAAAGATGGCCTTCCATGACTTCAATGGGAGACTGCCAGTATTAAAGATGGCCGCATGTGACTTCACTCCAATTGACATCAATGGGAGGCTGCCAGTATTAAAGATGGCTTTCCATTGACTTCAATGGGAGACTGCCAGTATTAAAGATGGCCGCCTAGGACTTCACTCCCATTGACTTCAATGGGAGACTGCCAGTATTAAAAATCGCCGCCTACTACTTCACTCCCATTGACTTCAATGGGAGACTGCCGGTATTAAAGATGGCCTTCCATGACTTCAATGGGAGACTGCCATTATTAAAGATGGCCTTCCATTGACTTCAATGGGAGACTGCCGGTGTTAATGATCGCCTTCCATGACTTCAATGGGAGACTGCCAGTATTAAAAATTCCCGCATGTGCCTTCACTCCAATTGACATCAATGGGATGCTGCCAGTATTAAAGATGGCCGTATGTGACTTTACTCCAATTGATATCAATGGGAGGCTGCCAGTATTAAAGATGGCCTTCCATGACATCAATGGGAGGCTGCCAGTATTAAATATGGCCTTCCATGACTTCAATGGCAGACTGCCATTATTAAAGATGGCCTTCCATTGAATTCAATGGGAGACTGCCAGTATTAAAAATGGCCGCCTAGGACTTCACTACCATTGACTTCAATGGGAGACTGCCAGTATTAAAAATGGCCGCAGGTGACTTCACTCCCATTGACATCAATGGGAGGCTGCCAGTATTAAAAATCGCCGCCTACTACTTCACTCCCATTGACTTCAATGGGAGACTGCCGGTATTAAAGATGGCCTTCCATGACTTCAATGGGAGGCTGCCAGTATTAAAAATTCCCGCCTACTACTTCACTCCCATTGACATCAATGGGAGACTGCCAGTATTAAAAATGGCCTCATGTGACTTCACTCCTTTTGACATCAATGGGTGGATGCCAGTATTAAAGATCGCCTTCCATGACTTCAATGGGAGACTGCCAGTATTAAAAATGGCCGCATGTGACTTCACTCCCATTCACATCAATGGGAGGCTGCCAGTATTAAAAATGGGCGCCTACTACTTCACTCCCATTGACTTCAATGGGAGACTGCCGGTATTAAAGATGGCCTTCCATGACTTCAATGGGAGACTGCCAGTATTAAAGATGGCCGCATGTGACTTCACTCCAATTGACATCAATGGGAGGCTGCCAGTATTAAATATGGCCTTCCATTGACTTCAATGGGATTCTGCCAGTATTAAAGATGGTCGCCTAGGACTTCACTCCCATTGTCTTCAATGGGAGACTGCCAGTATTAAAGATGGCCGCCTAGGAATATACTCCCATTGACTTCAATGGGAGACTGCCAGTATTAAAGTTGGCCGCCTGGGACTTCACTCCCATTGACTTCAATGGGAGACTGCCAGTATTAAAAATGGCCGCCTACTACTTCACTCCCATTGACATCAATGGGAGACTGCCAGTATTAAAAATGGCCGCATGTGACTTCACTCCTTTTGACATCAATGGGTGGATGCCAGTATTAAAGGTCGCCTTCCATGACTTCAATGGGAGGCTACCGGTATTAAAAATGGGCGCCTACTACTTCACTCCCATTGACTTCAATGGGAGACTGCCGGTATTAAAGATGGCCATCCATGACTTCAATGGGAGACTGCCAGTATTAAAGATGGCCGCATGTGACTTCACTCCAATTGACATCAATGGGAGGCTGCCAGTATTAAAAATGGGCGCCTACTACTTCACTCCCATTGACTTCAATGGGAGACTGCCGGTATTAAAGATGGCCTTCCATGACTTCAATGGGAGACTGCCAGTATTAAAGATGGCCGCATGTGACTTCACTCCAATTGACATCAATGGGAGGCTGCCAGTATTAAAGATGGCCTTCCATTGACTTCAATGGGAGTCTGCCAGTATTAAAGATGGCCGCCAAGGCTTCACTCCCATTGACTACAATGGGAGACTGCCAGTATTAAAGATGGCCGCCTAGGACTATACACCCATTGACTTCAATGGGAGACTGCCAGTATTAAAGATGGCCGCCTGGGACTTCACTCCCATTGACTTCAATGGGAGGCTGCCTGTATTAAAAATGGCCGCCTACTACTTCACTCCCATTGACATCAATGGGAGACTGCCAGTATTAAAAATGGCCGCATGTGACTTCACTCCTTTTAGGTAGTTGAGGCCAGTTCATTGGCTATATTTAAGAGGGCGTTAGATGTGGCACTTGTGGCTAAAGGGATCAGGGGGTATGGAGAGAAGGCAGGTACGGGATACTGAGTTGGATGATCAGCCATGATCACATTGAATGGCGGTGCAGGCTCGAAGGGCCGAATGGCCTACTCCTGCACCTATTTTCTATGTTTCTATGTTTGACATCAATGGGTGGATGCCAGTATTAAAGGTCGCCTTCCATGACTTCAATGGGAGGCTACGAGTATTAAAAATGGGCGCCTACTACTTCACTCCCATTGACTTCAATGGGAGACTGCCGGTATGAAACATGGCCATCCATGACTTCAATGGGAGACTGCCAGTATTAAAGATGGCCGCATGTGACTTCACTCCAATTGACATCAATGGGAGACTGCCAGTATTAAAAATGGCCGCATGTGACTACACTCCCATTGACATCAATGGGAGGCTACCAGTATTAACAATGGCCGCCTACTACTTCACTCCCATTGACATCAATGCGAGGCTGCCACTATTAAAGATGGCCTCCCATGACTTCAATGGGTCGCTGCCGGCATTAAAGATGCCCGCATGTGACTTCACTCTCATTGACATCAGTGGGAGGCTGCCAGTATTAAAGATGGCCGCATGTGACTTCACTCACGTTGATATCAATGGCAGGCTGCCAGTATTAAAGATGGCCGCCTACCACTTCACCCCCATTGACATCAATGGGAGACTGCCAGTATTAAAAATGTCCGCATGTGACTTCACTCCCATTGACATCAATGGGAGGCTGCCAGTATTAAAAATCGCCGCCTACTACTTCACTCCCATTGACTTCAATGGGAGACTGCCGGTATTAAAGATGGCCTTCCATGACTTCAATGGGAGACTGCCAGTATTAAAGATGGCCTTCCATTGACTTCAATGGGAGACTGCCGGTGTTAAAGATCGCCTTCCATGACTTCAATGGGAGACTGCCAGTATTAAAAATTCCCGCATGTGACTTCACTCCAATTGACATCAATGGGATGCTGCCAGTATTAAAGATGGCCGTATGTGACTTTACTCCAATTGATATCAATGGGAGGCTGCCAGTATTAAAGATGGCCTTCCATGACATCAATGGGAGGCTGCCGGTATAAAGGATGGCCGCATGTGACTTCACTCACATTGACTTCAATGGGAGACTGCCAGTATTAAAAATGGCCGCATGTGACTTCACTCCCATTGACATCAATGGGAGGCTGCCAGTATTAAAAATGGGCGCCTACTACTTCACTCCCATTGACTTCAATGGGAGACTGCCGGTATCAAAGATGGCCTTCCATGACTTCAATGGGAGACTGCCAGTATTAAAGATGGCCGCATGTGACTTCACTCCAATTGACATCAATGGGAGGCTGCCAGTATTAAAGATGGCCTTCCATTGACTTCAATGGGAGACTGCCAGTATTAAAGATGGCCGCCTAGGACTTCACTCCCATTGACTTCAATGGGAGACTGCCAGTATTAAAGATTGCCGCCTAGGACTTTTCTCCCATTGACTTCAATGGGAGACTGCCAGTATTAAAGATGGCCGCCTGGGACCACTCCCATTGACTTCAATGGGAGACTGCCAGTATTAAAAATGGCCGCCTACTACTTCACTCCCATTGACATCAATGGGAGACTGCCAGTATTAAAAATGGCCGCATGTGACTTCACTCCTTTTGACATCAATGGGTGGATGCCAGTATTAAAGGTCGCCTTCCATGACTTCAATGGGAGGCTACCAGTATTAAAAATGGGCGCCTACTACTTCACTCCCATTGACTTCAATGGGAGACTGCCGGTATTAAAGATGGCCATCCATGACTTCAATGGGAGACTGCCAGTATTAAAGATGGCCGCATGTGACTTCACTCCAATTGACATCAATGGGAGGCTGCCAGTATTAAAAATGGGCGCCTACTACTTCACTCCCATTGACTTCAATGGGAGACTGCCGGTATTAAAGATGGCCTTCCATGACTTCAATGGGAGACTGCCAGTATTAAAGATGGCCGCATGTGACTTCACTCCAATTGACATCAATGGGAGGCTGCCAGTATTAAAGATGGCCTTCCATTGACTTCAATGGGAGACTGCCAGTATCAAAGATGGCCGCCTAGGACTTCACTCCCATTGACTACAATGGGAGACTGCCAGTATTAAAGATGGCCGCCTAGGACTATACACCCATTGACTTCAATGGGAGACTGCCAGTATTAAAGATGGCCGCCTGGGACTTCACTCCCATTGACTTCAATGGGAGGCTGCCAGTATTAAAAATGGCCGCCTACTACTTCACTCCCATTGACATCAATGGGAGACTGCCAGTATTAAAAATGGCCGCATGTGACTTCACTCCTTTTAGGTAGTTGAGGCCAGTTCATTGGCTATATTTAAGAGGGCGTTAGATGTGGCACTTGTGGCTAAAGGGATCAGGGGGTATGGAGAGAAGGCAGGTACGGGATACTGAGTTGGATGATCAGCCATGATCACATTGAATGGCGGTGCAGGCTCGAAGGGCCGAATGGCCTACTCCTGCACCTATTTTCTATGTTTCTATGTTTGACATCAATGGGTGGATGCCAGTATTAAAGGTCGCCTTCCATGACTTCAATGGGAGGCTACCAGTATTAAAAATGGGCGCCTACTACTTCACTCCCATTGACTTCAATGGGAGACTGCCGGTATGAAACATGGCCATCCATGACTTCAATGGGAGACTGCCAGTATTAAAGATGGCCGCATGTGACTTCACTCCAATTGACATCAATGGGAGACTGCCAGAATTAAAAATGGCCGCCTACTACTTCACCCCCATTGACATCAATGGGAGACTGCCAGTATTAAAAATGGCCGCATGTGACTACACTCCCATTGACATCAATGGGAGCCTACCAGTATTAACAATGGCCGCCTACTACTTCACTCCCATTGACATCAATGGGAGGCTGCCACTATGAAAGATGGTCTTCCATGACTTCAATGGGTCGCTGCCAGTATTAAAGATGCCCGCATGTGACTTCACTCCCATTGACATCAGTGGGAGGCTGCCAGTATTAAAGATGGCCGCATGTGACTTCACTCACGTTGATATCAATGGCCTTCCATGACTTCAATGGGAGACTGCCAGTATTAAAGATGGCCTTCCATTGACTTCAATGGGAGACTGCCGGTGTTAAAGATCGCCTTCCATGACTTCAATGGGAGACTGCCAGTATTAAAAATTCCCGCATGTGACTTCACTCCAATTGACATCAATGGGATGCTGCCAGTATTAAAGATGATCGTATGTGACTTTACTCCAATTGATATCAATGGGAGGCTGCCAGTATTAAAGATGGCCTTCCATGACATCAATGGGAGGCTGCCGGTATTAAGGATGGCCGCATGTGACTTCACTCACATTGACTTCAATGGGAGACCGCCAGTATTAAAAATGGCCGCATGTGACTTCACTCCCATTGACATCAATGGGAGGCTGCCAGTATTAAAAATGGGCGCCTACTACTTCACTCCCATTGACTTCAATGGGAGACTGCCGGTATCAAAGATGGCCTTCCATGACTTCAATGGGAGACTGCCAGTATTAAAGGTGGCCGCATGTGACTTCACTCCAATTGACATCAATGGGAGGCTGCCAGTATTAAAGATGGCCTTCCATTGACTTCAATGGGAGACTGCCAGTATTAAAGATGGCCGCCTAGGACTTCACTCCCATTGACTTCAATGGGAGACTGCCAGTATTAAAGATGGCCGCCTAGGACTTTTCTCCCATTGACTTCAATGGGAGACTGCCAGTATTAAAGATGGCCGCCTGGGACCACTCCCATTGACTTCAATGGGAGACTGCCAGTATTAAAAATGGCCGCCTACTACTTCACTCCCATTGACATCAATGGGAGACTGCCAGTATTAAAAATGGCCGCATGTGACTTCACTCCTTTTAGGTAGTTGAGGCCAGTTCATTGGCTATATTTAAGAGGGCGTTAGATGTGGCACTTGTGGCTAAAGGGATCAGGGGGTATGGAGAGAAGGCAGGTACGGGATACTGAGTTGGATGATCAGCCATGATCACATTGAATGGCGGTGCAGGCTCGAAGGGCCGAATGGCCTACTCCTGCACCTATTTTCTATGTTTCTATGTTTGACATCAATGGGTGGATGCCAGTATTAAAGGTCGCCTTCCATGACTTCAATGGGAGGCTACCAGTATTAAAAATGGGCGCCTACTACTTCACTCCCATTGACTTCAATGGGAGACTGCCGGTATGAAACATGGCCATCCATGACTTCAATGGGAGACTGCCAGTATTAAAGATGGCCGCATGTGACTTCACTCCAATTGACATCAATGGGAGACTGCCAGAATTAAAAATGGCCGCCTACTACTTCACCCCCATTGACATCAATGGGAGACTGCCAGTATTAAAAATGGCCGCATGTGACTACACTCCCATTGACATCAATGGGAGGCACCAGTATTAACAATGGCCGCATGTGACTTCACTCATGTTGATATCAATGGCCTTCCATGACTTCAATGGGTCGCTGCCAGTATTAAAGATGCCCGCATGTGACTTCACTCCCATTGACATCAGTGGGAGGCTGCCAGTATTAAAGATGGCCGCATGTGACTTCACTCACGTTGATATCAATGGCCTTCCATGACTTCAATGGGAGACTGCCAGTATTAAAGATGGCCTTCCATTGACTTCAATGGGAGACTGCCGGTGTTAAAGATCGCCTTCCATGACTTCAATGGGAGACTGCCAGTATTAAAAATTCCCGCATGTGACTTCACTCCAATTGACATCAATGGGATGCTGCCAGTATTAAAGATGATCGTATGTGACTTTACTCCAATTGATATCAATGGGAGGCTGCCAGTATTAAAGATGGCCTTCCATGACATCAATGGGAGGCTGCCGGTATTAAGGATGGCCGCATGTGACTTCACTCACATTGACTTCAATGGGAGACTGCCAGTATTAAAAATGGCCGCAAGTGACTTCACTCCCATTGACATCAATGGGAGGCTGCCAGTATTAAAAATGGGCGCCTACTACTTCACTCCCATTGACTTCAATGGGAGACTGCCGGTATCAAAGATGGCCCTCCATGACTTCAATGGGAGACTGCCAGTAGTAAAGATGGCCGCATGTGACTTCACTCCAATTGACATCAATGGGAGGTTGCCAGTATTAAAGATGGCCTTCCATTGACTTCAATGGGAGACTGCCAGTATTAAAGATGGCCGCCTAGGACTTCACTCCCATTGACTTCAATGGGAGACTGCCAGTATTAAAGATGGCCGCCTAGGACTTTTCTCCCATTGACTTCAATGGGAGACTGCCAGTATTAAAGATGGCCGCCTGGGACCACTCCCATTGACTTCAATGGGAGACTGCCAGTATTAAAAATGGCCGCCTAGTACTTCACTCCCATTGACATCAATGGGAGACTGCCAGTATTAAAAATGGCCGCATGTGACTTCACTCCTTTTGCCATCAATGGGTGGATGCCAGTATTAAAGGTCGCCTTCCATGACTTCAATGGGAGGCTACCAGTATTAAAAATGGGCGCCTACTACTTCACTCCCATTGACTTCAATGGGAGACTGCCGGTATTAAAGATGGCCTTCCATGACTTCAATGGGAGACTGCCAGTATTAAAGATGGCCGCATGTGACTTCACTCCAATTGACATCAATGGGAGGCTGCCAGTATTAAAGATGGCCTTCCATTGACTTCAATGGGAGACTGCCAGTATCAAAGATGGCCGCCTAGGACTTCACTCCCATTGACTACAATGGGAGACTGCCAGTATTAAAGATGGCCGCCTAGGACTATACACCCATTGACTTCAATGGGAGACTGCCAGTATTAAAGATGGCCGCCTGGGACTTCACTCCCATTGACTTCAATGGGAGGCTGCCAGTATTAAAAATGGCCGCCTACTACTTCACTCCCATTGACATCAATGGGAGACTGCCAGTATTAAAAATGGCCGCATGTGACTTCACTCCTTTTAGGTAGTTGAGGCCAGTTCATTGGCTATATTTAAGAGGGCGTTAGATGTGGCACTTGTGGCTAAAGGGATCAGGGGGTATGGAGAGAAGGCAGGTACGGGATACTGAGTTGGATGATCAGCCATGATCACATTGAATGGCGGTGCAGGCTCGAAGGGCCGAATGGCCTACTCCTGCACCTATTTTCTATGTTTCTATGTTTGACATCAATGGGTGGATGCCAGTATTAAAGGTCGCCTTCCATGACTTCAATGGGAGGCTACCAGTATTAAAAATGGGCGCCTACTACTTCACTCCCATTGACTTCAATGGGAGACTGCCGGTATGAAACATGGCCATCCATGACTTCAATGGGAGACTGCCAGTATTAAAGATGGCCGCATGTGACTTCACTCCAATTGACATCAATGGGAGACTGCCAGAATTAAAAATGGCCGCCTACTACTTCACCCCCATTGACATCAATGGGAGACTGCCAGTATTAAAAATGGCCGCATGTGACTACACTCCCATTGACATCAATGGGAGCCTACCAGTATTAACAATGGCCGCCTACTACTTCACTCCCATTGACATCAATGGGAGGCTGCCACTATGAAAGATGGTCTTCCATGACTTCAATGGGTCGCTGCCAGTATTAAAGATGCCCGCATGTGACTTCACTCCCATTGACATCAGTGGGAGGCTGCCAGTATTAAAGATGGCCGCATGTGACTTCACTCACGTTGATATCAATGGCCTTCCATGACTTCAATGGGAGACTGCCAGTATTAAAGATGGCCTTCCATTGACTTCAATGGGAGACTGCCGGTGTTAAAGATCGCCTTCCATGACTTCAATGGGAGACTGCCAGTATTAAAAATTCCCGCATGTGACTTCACTCCAATTGACATCAATGGGATGCTGCCAGTATTAAAGATGATCGTATGTGACTTTACTCCAATTGATATCAATGGGAGGCTGCCAGTATTAAAGATGGCCTTCCATGACATCAATGGGAGGCTGCCGGTATTCAGGATGGCCGCATGTGACTTCACTCACATTGACTTCAATGGGAGACCGCCAGTATTAAAAATGGCCGCATGTGACTTCACTCCCATTGACATCAATGGGAGGCTGCCAGTATTAAAAATGGGCGCCTACTACTTCACTCCCATTGACTTCAATGGGAGACTGCCGGTATCAAAGATGGCCTTCCATGACTTCAATGGGAGACTGCCAGTATTAAAGGTGGCCGCATGTGACTTCACTCCAATTGACATCAATGGGAGGCTGCCAGTATTAAAGATGGCCTTCCATTGACTTCAATGGGAGACTGCCAGTATTAAAGATGGCCGCCTAGGACTTCACTCCCATTGACTTCAATGGGAGACTGCCAGTATTAAAGATGGCCGCCTAGGACTTTTCTCCCATTGACTTCAATGGGAGACTGCCAGTATTAAAGATGGCCGCCTGGGACCACTCCCATTGACTTCAATGGGAGACTGCCAGTATTAAAAATGGCCGCCTACTACTTCACTCCCATTGACATCAATGGGAGACTGCCAGTATTAAAAATGGCCGCATGTGACTTCACTCCTTTTAGGTAGTTGAGGCCAGTTCATTGGCTATATTTAAGAGGGCGTTAGATGTGGCACTTGTGGCTAAAGGGATCAGGGGGTATGGAGAGAAGGCAGGTACGGGATACTGAGTTGGATGATCAGCCATGATCACATTGAATGGCGGTGCAGGCTCGAAGGGCCGAATGGCCTACTCCTGCACCTATTTTCTATGTTTCTATGTTTGACATCAATGGGTGGATGCCAGTATTAAAGGTCGCCTTCCATGACTTCAATGGGAGGCTACCAGTATTAAAAATGGGCGCCTACTACTTCACTCCCATTGACTTCAATGGGAGACTGCCGGTATGAAACATGGCCATCCATGACTTCAATGGGAGACTGCCAGTATTAAAGATGGCCGCATGTGACTTCACTCCAATTGACATCAATGGGAGACTGCCAGAATTAAAAATGGCCGCCTACTACTTCACCCCCATTGACATCAATGGGAGACTGACAGTATTAAAAATGGCCGCATGTGACTACACTCCCATTGACATCAATGGGAGGCACCAGTATTAACAATGGCCGCATGTGACTTCACTCACGTTGATATCAATGGCCTTCCATGACTTCAATGGGTCGCTGCCAGTATTAAAGATGCCCGCATGTGACTTCACTCCCATTGACATCAGTGGGAGGCTGCCAGTATTAAAGATGGCCGCATGTGACTTCACTCACGTTGATATCAATGGCCTTCCATGACTTCAATGGGAGACTGCCAGTATTAAAGATGGCCTTCCATTGACTTCAATGGGAGACTGCCGGTGTTAAAGATCGCCTTCCATGACTTCAATGGGAGACTGCCAGTATTAAAAATTCCCGCATGTGACTTCACTCCAATTGACATCAATGGGATGCTGCCAGTATTAAAGATGATCGTATGTGACTTTACTCCAATTGATATCAATGGGAGGCTGCCAGTATTAAAGATGGCCTTCCATGACATCAATGGGAGGCTGCCGGTATTAAGGATGGCCGCATGTGACTTCACTCACATTGACTTCAATGGGAGACTGCCAGTATTAAAAATGGGCGCCTACTACTTCACTCCCATTGACTTCACTGGGAGACTGCCGGTATCAAAGATGGCCCTCCATGACTTCAATGGGAGACTGCCAGTAGTAAAGATGGCCGCATGTGACTTCACTCCAATTGACATCAATGGGAGGTTGCCAGTATTAAAGATGGCCTTCCATTGACTTCAATGGGAGACTGCCAGTATTAAAGATGGCCGCCTAGGACTTCACTCCCATTGACTTCAATGGGAGACTGCCAGTATTAAAGATGGCCGCCTAGGACTTTTCTCCCATTGACTTCAATGGGAGACTGCCAGTATTAAAGATGGCCGCCTGGGACCACTCCCATTGACTTCAATGGGAGACTGCCAGTATTAAAAATGGCCGCCTACTACTTCACTCCCATTGACATCAATGGGAGACTGCCAGTATTAAAAATGGCCGCATGTGACTTCACTCCTTTTGCCATCAATGGGTGGATGCCAGTATTAAAGGTCGCCTTCCATGACTTCAATGGGAGGCTACCAGTATTAAAAATGGGCGCCTACTACTTCACTCCCATTGACTTCAATGGGAGACTGCCGGTATTAAAGATGGCCATCCATGACTTCGATGGGAGACTGCCAGTATTAAAGATGGCCGCATGTGACTTCACTCCAATTGACATCAATGGGAGGCTGCCAGTATTAAAAATGGGCGCCTACTACTTCACTCCCATTGACTTCAATGGGAGACTGCCGGTATTAAAGATGGCCTTCCATGACTTCAATGGGAGACTGCCAGTATTAAAGATGGCCGCATGTGACTTCACTCCAATTGACATCAATGGGAGGCTGCCAGTATTAAAAATGGCCGCATGTGACTTCACTCCTTTTAGGTAGTTGAGGCCAGTTCATTGGCTATATTTAAGAGGGCGTTCGATGTGGCACTTGTGGCTAAAGGGATCAGGGGGTATGGAGAGAAGGCAGGTACGGGATACTGAGTTGGATGATCAGCCATGATCACATTGAATGGCGGTGCAGGCTCGAAGGGCCGAATGGCCTACTCCTGCACCTATTTTCTATGTTTCTATGTTTGACATCAATGGGTGGATGCCAGTATTAAAGGTCGCCTTCCATGACTTCAATGGGAGGCTACCAGTATTAAAAATGGGCGCCTACTACTTCACTCCCATTGACTTCAATGGGAGACTGCCGGTATGAAACATGGCCATCCATGACTTCAATGGGAGACTGCCAGTATTAAAGATGGCCGCATGTGACTTCACTCCAATTGACATCAATGGGAGACTGCCAGTATTAAAAATGGCCGCCTACTACTTCACCCCCATTGACATCAATGGGAGACTGCCAGTATTAAAAATGGCCGCATGTGACTACACTCCCATTGACATCAATGGGAGGCTACCAGTATTAACAATGGCCGCCTACTACTTCACTCCCATTGACATCAATGGGAGGCTGCCACTATTAAAGATGGCCTTCCATGACTTCAATGGGTCGCTGCCGGTATTAAAGATGCCCGCATGTGACTTCACTCCCATTGACATCAGTGGGAGGCTGCCAGTATTAAAGATGGGCGCATGTGACTTCACTCACGTTGATATCAATGGCCTTCCATGACTTCAATGGGAGACTGCCAGTATTAAAGATGGCCTTCCTTTGACTTCAATGGGAGACTGCCGGTGTTAAAGATCGCCTTCCATGACTTCAATGGGAGACTGCCAGTATTAAAAATTCCCGCATGTGACTTCACTCCAATTGACATCAATGGGATGCTGCCAGTATTAAAGATGATCGTATGTGACTTTACTCCAATTGATATCAATGGGAGGCTGCCAGTATTAAAGATGGCCTTCCATGACATCAATGGGAGGCTGCCGGTATTAAGGATGGCCGCATGTGACTTCACTCACATTGACTTCAATGGGAGACTGCCAGTATTAAAAATGGCCGCATGTGACTTCACTCCCATTGACATCAATGGGAGGCTGCCAGTATTAAAAATGGGCGCCTACTACTTCACTCCCATTGACTTCAATGGGAGACTGCCGGTATTAAAGATGGCCTTCCATGACTTCAATGGGACACTGCCAGTATTAAAGATGGCCGCATGTGACTTCACTCCAATTGACATCAATGGGAGGCTGCCAGTATTAAAGATGGCCTTCCATTGACTTCAATGGGAGACTGCCAGTATTAAAGATGGCCGGCTAGGACTTCACTCCCATTGACTTCAATGGGAGACTGCCAGTATTAAAGATGGCCGCCTAGGACTATACACCCATTGACTTCAATGGGAGACTGCCAGTATTAAAGATGGCCGCCTGGGACCACTCCCATTGACTTCAATGGGAGACTGCCAGTATTAAAAATGGCCGCCTACTACTTCACTCCCATTGACATCAATGGGAGACTGCTAGTATTAAAAATGGCCACATGTGACTTCACTCCTTTTGACATCAATGGGTGGATGTCAGTATTAAAGGTCGCCTTCCATGACTTCAATGGGAGGCTACCAGTATTAAAAATGGGCGCCAACTCCTTCACTCCCATTGACTTCAATGGGAGACTGCCGGTATTAAACATGGCCATCCATGACTTCAATGGGAGACTGCCAGTATTAAAGATGGCCGCATGTGACTTCACTCCAATTGACATCAATGGGAGACTGCCAGTATTAAAAATGGCCGCCTACTACTTCACCCCCATTGACATCAATGGGAGACTGCCAGTATTAAAAATGGCCGCATGTGGCTACACTCCCATTGACATCAATGGGAGGCTACCAGTATTAACAATGGCCGCCTACTACTTCACTCCCATTGACATCAATGGGAGGCTGCCACTATTAAAGATGGCCTTCCATGACTTCAATGGGTCGCTGCCGGCATTAAAGATGCCCGCATGTGACTTCACTCCCATTGACATCAGTGGGAGGCTGCCAGTATTAAAGATGGCCGCATGTGACTTCACTCACGTTGATATCAATGGCCTTCCATGACTTCAATGGGAGACTGCCAGTATTAAAAATGGCCGCCTACCACTTCACCCCCATTGACATCAATGGGAGACTGCCAGTATTAAAAATGTCCGCATGTGACTTCACTCCCATTGACATCAATGGGAGGCTGCCAGCATTAAAAATCGCCGCCTACTACTTCACTCCCATTGACTTCAATGGGAGACTGCCGGTATTAAAGATGGCCTTCCATGACTTCAATGGGAGACTGCCAGTATTAAAGATGGCCTTCCATTGACTTCAATGGGAGACTGCCGGTGTTAAAGATCGCCTTCCATGACTTCAATGGGAGACTGCCAGTATTAAAAATTCCCGCATGTGACTTCACTCCAATTGACATCAATGGGATGCTGCCAGTATTAAAGATGGCCGTATGTGACTTTACTCCAATTGATATCAATGGGAGGCTGCCAGTATTAAAGATGGCCTTCCATGACATCAATGGGAGGCTGCCGGTGTTATGGATGGCCGCATGTGACTTCACTCACATTGACTTCAATGGGAGACTGCCAGTATTAAAAACGGCCGCATGTGACTTCACTCCCATTGACATCAATCGGAGGCAGCCAGTATTAAAATTCGCCGCCTACTACTTCACTCCCATTGACTTCAATGGGAGACTGCCGGTATTAAAGATGGCCTTCCATGACTTCAATGGGAGACTGCCAGTATTAAAGATGGCCGCATGTGACTTCACTCCAATTGACATCAATGGGAGGCTGCCAGTATTAAAGATGGCCTTCCATTGACTTCAATGGGAGACTGCCAGTATTAAAGATGGCCGCCTAGGACTTCACTCCCATTGACTTCAATGGGAGACTGCCAGTATTAAAGATGGCCGCCCGGGACTTCACTCCCATTGACTTCAATGGGAGACTGCCAGTATTAAAAATGGCCGCCTACTACTTCACTCCCATTGACATCAATGGGAGACTGCCAGTATTAAAAATGGCCGCATGTGACTTCACTCCTTTTCGGTAGTTGAGGCCAGTTCATTGGCTATATTTAAGAGGGCGTTAGATGTGGCACTTGTGGCTAAAGGGATCAGGGGGTCTGGAGAGAAGGCAGGTACGGGATACTGAGTTGGATGATCAGCCATGATCACATTGAATGGCGGTGCAGGCTCGAAGGCCAACATGGCCTACTCCTGCACCTATTTTCTATGTTTCTATGTTTGACATCAATGGGTGGATGCCAGTATTA
Source organism: Raja brachyura (assembly GCA_963514005.1). Next base: position 61,018 of record CAUPSL010001067.1, read on the forward strand.
AAGGTCGCCTTCCATGACTTCAATGGGAGGCTACCAGTATTAAAAATGGGCGCCTACTACTTCACTCCCATTGACTTCAATGGGAGACTGCCGGTATTAAACATGGCCATCCATGACTTCAATGGGAGACTGCCAGTATTATAGATGGCCGCATGTGACTTCACTCCAATTGACATCAATGGGAGACTGCCAGTATTAAAAATGGCCGCCTACTACTTCACCCCCATTGACATCAATGGGAGACTGCCAGTATTAAAAATGGCCGCATGTGACTACACTCCCATTGACATCAATGGGAGGCTACCAGTATTAACAATGGCCGCCTACTACTTCACTCCCATTGACATCAATGGGAGGCTGCCACTATTAAAGTTGGCCTTCCATCACTTCAATGGGTCGCTGCCGGTATTAAAGATGCCCGCATGTGACTTCACTCCCATTGACATCAGTGGGAGGCTGCCAGTATTAAAGATGGCCGCATGTGACTTCACTCACGTTGATATCAATGGCAGGCTGCCAGTATTAAAGATGGCCGCCTAGTACTTCACTCCCATTGACATAAATGGGAGACTGCCAGTATTAAAAATGGCCGCCTACCACTTCACCCCCATTGACATCAATGGGAGACTGCCAGTATTAAAAATGTCCGCATGTGACTTCACTCCCATTGACATCAATGGGAGGCTGCCAGTATTAAAAATCGCCGCCTACTACTTCACTCCCATTGACTTCAATGGGAGACTGCCGGTATTAAAGATGGCCTTCCATGACTTCAATGGGAGACTGCCAGTATTAAAGATGGCCGCATGTGACTTCACTCCCATTGACATCAATGGGAGGCTGCCAGTATTAAAAATCGCCGCCTACTACTTCACTCCCATTGACATCAATGGGAGACTGCCAGTATTAAAAATGGCCGCCTAGGACTTCACTCCAATTGACATCAATGGGAGGCTGCCAGTATTAAAGATGGCCTTCCATTGACTTCAATGGGAGACTGCCAGTATTAAAGATGGCCGCCTAGGACTTCACTCCCATTGACTTCAATGGGAGACTGCCAGTATTAAAGATGGCCGCCTAGGACTATACACCCATTGACTTCAATGGGAGACTGCCAGTATTAAAGATGGCCGCCTGGGACTTCACTCCCATTGACATCAATGGGAGACTGCCAGTATTAAAAATGGCCGCATGTGACTTCACTCCTTTTGACATCAATGGGTGGATGCCAGTATTAAAGGTCGCCTTCCATGACTTCAATGGGAGGCTACCAGTATTAAAAATGGGCGCCTACTACTTCACTCCCATTGACTTCAATGGGAGACTGCCGGTATTAAACATGGCCATCCATGACTTCAATGGCAGACTGCCAGTATTAAAGATGGCCGCATGTGACTTCACTCCAATTGACATTAATGGGAGGCTGCCAGTATTAAATATGGCCTTCCATTGACTTCAATGGGATTAAAGATCGCCTTCCATGACTTCAATGGGAGACTGCCAGTATTAAAGATGGCCGCCTGGGACTTCACTCCCATTGACTTCAATGGGAGACTGCCAGTATTAAAAATGGCCGCCTACTACTTCACTCCCATTGACATCAATGGGAGACTGCCAGTATTAAAAATGGCCGCATGTGACTTCACGCCTTTTGACATCAATGGGTGGATGCCAGTATTAAAGATCGCCTTCCATGACTTCAATGGGAGACTGCCAGTATTAAAGATGGCCGCCTAGGACTATACTCCCATTGACTTCAATGGGAGACTGCCATTATTAAAGATGGCCGCCTGGGACTTCACTCCCATTGACTTCAATGGGAGACTGCCAGTATTAAAGATGGCCGCCTGGGACTTCACTCCCATTGACTTCAATGGGAGACTGCCAGTATTAAAAATGGCCGCCTACTACTTCACTCCCATTGACATCAATGGGAGACTGCCAGTATTAAAAATGGCCGCATGTGACTTCACTCCTTTTGACATCAATGGGTGGATGCCAGTATTAAAGATGGCCTTCCATTTACTTCAATGGGAGACTGCCAGTATTAAAGATGGCCGCCTAGGACTTCACTCCCATTGACTTCAATGGGAGACTGCCAGTATCAAAGATGGCCGCCTAGGACTATACACCCATTGACTTCAATGGGAGACTGCCAGTATTAAAGATGGCCGCCTGGGACTTCACTCCCATTGACTTCAATGGGAGACTGCCAGTATTAAAAATGGCCGCCTAATACTTCACTCCCATTGACATCAATGGGAGACTGCCAGTATTAAAAATGGCCGCATGTGACTTCACTCCTTTTGACATCAATGGGTGGATGCCCGTATTAAAGATCGCCTTCCATGACTTCAATGGGAGACTGCCTGTATTAAGAATGGCCGCATGTGACTTCACTCCCATTCACATCAATGGGAGGCTGCCAGTATTAAAAATGGGCGCCTACTACTTCACTCCCATTGACTTCAATGGGAGACTGCCGGTATGAAAGATGGCCTTCCATGACTTCAATGGGAGACTGCCAGTATTAAAGATGGCCGCCTAGGACTATACTCCCATTGACTTCAATGGGAGACTGCCATTATTAAAGATGGCCGACTTGGACTTCACTCTCATTGACTTCAATGGGAGACTGCCAGTATTAAAAATGGCCGCCTACTACTTCACTCCCATTGACATCAATGGGAGACTGCCAGTATTAAAAATGGCCGCATGTGACCACTCCTTTTGACATCAATGGGTGGATGCCAGTATTAAACGTCGCCTTCCATGACTTCAATGGGAGGCTACCAGTATTAAAAATGGGCGCCTACTACTTCACTCCCATTGACTTCAATGGGAGACTGCCGGTATTAAAGATGGCCATCCATGACTTCAATGGGAGACTGCCAGTATTAAAGATGGCCGCATGTGACTTCACTCCAATTGACATCAATGGGAAGCTGCCAGTATTAAAAATGGGCGCCTACTACTTTACTCCCATTAACTTCAATGGGAGACTGCCGGTATTAAAGATGGCCTTCCATGACTTCAATGGGAGACTGCCAGTATTAAAGATGGCCGCATGTGACTTCACTCCAATTGACATCAATGGGAGGCTGCCAGTATTAAAGATGGCCTTCCATTGACTTCAACGGGAGACTGCCAGTATTAAAGATGGCCGCCTAGGACTTCACTCCCATTGACTTCAATGGGAGACTGCCAGTATTAAAGATGGCCGCCTAGGACTATACACCCATTGACTTCAATGGGAGACTGCCAGTATTAAAGATGGCCGCCTGGGACTTCACTCCCATTGACTTCAATGGGAGACTGCCAGTATTAAAAATGGCCGCCTACTACTTCACTCCCATTGACATCAATGGGAGACTGCCAGTATTAAAAATGGCCGCATGTGACTTCACTCCTTTTGACATCAATGGGTGGATGCCAGTATTAAAGGTCGCCTTCCATGACTTCAATGGGAGGCTACCAGTATTAAAAATGGGCGCCTACTACTTCACTCCCATTGACTTCAATGGGAGACTGCCGGTATTAAACATGGCCATTCATGACTTCAATGGGAGACTGCCAGTATTAAAGATGGCCGCATGTGACTTCACTCCAATTGACATCAATGGGAGACTGCCAGTATTAAAAATGGCCGCCTACTACTTCACCCCCATTGACATCAATGGGAGACTGCCAGTATTAAAAATAGCCGCATGTGACTACACTCCCATTGACATCAATGGGAGGCTACCAGTATTAACAATGGCCGCCTACTACTTCACTCCCATTGACATCAATGGGAGGCTGCCACTATTAAAGATGGCCTTCCATGACTTCAATGGGTCGCTGCCGGTATTAAAGATGCCCGCATGTGACTTCACTCCCATTAACATCAATGGGGGGATGCCAGTATTAAAGATGGCCGCATGTGACTTCACTCACATTGATATCAATGGCAGGCTGCCATTATTAAAGATGGCCGCCTATACTTCACTCCCATTGACATAAATGGGAGACTGCCAGTATTAAAAATGGCCGCCTACCACTTCACCCCCATTGACATCAATGGCAGACTGCCAGTATTAAAAATGTCCGCATGTGACTTCACTCCCATTGACATCAATGGGAGGCTGCCAGTATTAAAAATCGCCGCCTACTACTTCACTCCCATTGACTTCAATGGGAGACTGCCGGTATTAAAGATGGCCTTCCATGACTTCAATGGGAGACTGCCAGTATTAAAGATGGCCTTCCATTGACTTCAATGGGAGACTGCCGGTGTTAAAGATCGCCTTCCATGACTTCAATGGGAGACTGCCAGTATTAAAAATTCCCGCATGTGACTTCACTCCAATTGACATCAATGGGATGCTGCCAGTATTAAAGGTGGCCGTATGTGACTTTACTCCAATTGATATCAATGGGAGGCTGCCAGTATTAAAGATGGCCTTCCATGACATCAATGGGAGGCTGCCGGTATTAAGGATGGCCGCATGTGACTTCACTCACATTGACTTCAATGGGAGACTGCCAGTATTAAAAATGGCCGCATGTGACTTCACTCCCATTGACATCAATGGGAGGCTGCCAGTATTAAAAATGGGCGCCTACTACTTCACTCCCATTGACTTCAATGGGAGACTGCCGGTATTAAAGATGGCCTTCCATGACTTCAATGGGAGACTGCCAGTATTAAAGATAGCCGCATGTGACTTCACTCCAATTGACATCAATGGGAGGCTGCCAGTATTAAAGATGGCCTTCCATTGACTTCAATGGGAGACTGCCAGTATTAAATATGGCCGCCTAGGACTTCACTCCCATTGACTTCAATGGGAGACTGCCAGTATTAAAGATGGCCGCCCAGGACTTTCCACCCATTGACTTCTGTGGGAGATTGCCAGTATTAAAGATGGCCGCCTGGGACTTCACTCCCATTGACTTCAATGGGAGACTCCCAGTATTAAAAATGGCCGCCTACTACTTCACTCCCATTGACATCAATGGGAGACTGCCAGTATTAAAAATGGCCGCATGTGACTTCACTCCTTTTGACATTAATGGGTGGATGCCAGTATTAAATGTCGCCTTCCATGACTTCAATGGGAGGCTACCAGTATTAAAAATGGGCGCCTACTACTTCACTCCCATTGACTTCAATGGGAGACTGCCGGTATTAAACATGGCCATCCATGACTTCAATGGGAGACTGCCAGTATTAAAGATGGCCGCATGTGACTTCACTCCAATTGACATCAATGGGAGACTGCCAGTATTAAAAATGGTCGCCTACTACTTCACCCCCATTGACATCAATGGGAGACTGCCAGTATTAAAAATGGCCGCATGTGACTACACTCCCATTGACATCAATGGGAGGCTACCAGTATTAACAATGGCCGCCTACTACTTCACTCCCATTGACATCAATGGGAGGCTGCCACTATTAAAGATGGCCTTCCATGACTTCAATGGGTCGCTGCCGGTATTAAAGATGCCCGCATGTGACTTCACTCCCATTGACATCAGTGGGAGGCTGCCAGTATTAAAGATGGCCGCATGTGACTTCACTCACGTTGATATCAATGGCAGGCTGCCATTATTAAAGATGGCCGCCTAGTACTTCACTCCCATTGACATAAATGGGAGACTGCCAGTATCAAAAATGGCCGCCTCCCACTTCACCCCCATTGACATCAATGGGAGACTGCCAGTATTAAAAATGTCCGCATGTGACTTCACTCCCATTGACATCAATGGGAGGCTGCCAGTATTAAAAATCGCCGCCTACTACTTCACTCCCATTGACTTCAATGGGAGACTGCCGGTATAAAAGATGGCCTTCCATGACTTCAATGGGAGACTGCCAGTATTAAAGATGGCCTTCCATTGACTTCAATGGGAGACTGCCGGTGTTAAAGATCGCCTTCCATGACTTCAATGGGAGACTGCCAGTATTAAAAATTCCCGCATGTGACTTCACTCCAATTGACATCAATGGGATGCTGCCAGTATTAAAGATGGCCGTATGTGACTTTACTCCAATTGATATCAATGGGAGCCTGCCAGTATTAAAGATGGCCTTCCATGACATCAATGGGAGGCTGCCGGTATTAAGGATGGCCGCATGTGACTTCACTCACCTTGACTTCAATGGGAGACTGCCAGTATTAAAAATGGCCGCATGTGACTTCACTCCCATTGACATCAATGGGAGGCTGCCAGTATTAAAAATCGCCGCCTACTACTTCACTCCCATTGACTTATATGGGAGACTGCCGGTATTAAAGATGGCCTTCCATGACTTCAATGGGAGACTGCCAGTATTAAAGATGGCCTTCCATTGACATCAACGGGACGCTGCCAGTATTAAAAATGTCCGCCTACTACTTCACTCCCATTGACTTCAATGGGAGACTGCCGGTATTAACGATGGCCTTCAATGACTTCAATGGGAGACTGACAGTATTAAAGATAGCCGCATGTGACTTCACTCCAATTGACATCAATGGGAGGCTACCAGTTTTAAAGATGGCCGCATGTGACTTTACTCCAAGTGACATCAATGGGAGTCTGCCAGTATTAAATATGGCTTTCCATGACATCAATGGGAGGCTGCCAGTATTAAAGATGGCCGCATGTGACTTCACTCCAATTGACATCAATGGGAGACTGCCAGTATTAAAAATGGCCGCCTACTACTTCACCCCCATTGACATCAATGGGAGACTGCCAGTATTAAAAATGGCCGCATGTGACGACACGCCCATTGACATCAATTGGAGGCTACCAGTATTAACAATGGCCGCCTACTACTTTACTCCCATTGACATCAATGGGAGGCTGCCACTATTAAAGATGGCCTTCCATGACTTCAATGGGAGACTGCCAGTATTAAAAATCGCCGCCTACTACTTCACTCCCATTGACTTCAATGGGAGACTGCCGGTATTAAAGATGGCCTTCCATGACTTCAATGGGAGACTGCCAGTATTAAAGATGGCCTTCCATTGACTTCAATGGGAGACTGCCGGTGTTAAAGATCGCCTTCCATGACTTCAATGGAAGACTGCCAGTTTTAAAGATGGCCGCATGTGACTTTACTCCAAGTGACATCAATGGGAGTCTGCCAGTATTAAATATGGCCTTCCATGACATCAATGGGAGGCTGCCAGTATTAAATATGGCCTTCCATGACTTCAATGGCAGACTGCCAGTATTAAAGATGGCCTTCCATTGACTTCAATGGGAGACTGGCAGTATCAAAGATGGCCTTCCATTGACTTCAATGGGAGACTGCCAGTATTAAAGATGGCCGCCTAGGACTTCACTCCCATTGACTTCAATGGGAGACTGCCAGTATTAAAGATGGCCTTCCATTGACTTCAATGGGAGACTGCCAGTATTAAAAATGGCCGCCTAGGTCTTCACTCCCATTGACTTCAATGGGAGACTGCCAGTATTAAAGATGGCCGCCTATGATTTACTCCCATTGACTTGAATGGGAGACTGCCAATATTAAAGATGGCCGCCTAGGACTTCACTCCCATTGACATCAATGGGAGACTGCCAGTATTAAAGATGGCCTTCCATTGACTTAAATGGGAGACTGCCAGTATTAAAGATGGCCGCCTAGGACTTCACTCCCATTGACCTCAATGGGAGACTGCCAGTATTAAAGATGGCCTTCCATTTACTTCAATGGGAGACTGCCAGTATTAAAGATGGCCGCCTATGACTTTACTCCCATTGACTTCAACGGGAGACTGCCAGTATTGAAGATGGCCGCCTAGACTTCACTCCCATTGACTTCAATGAGAGACTGCCAGTATTACAAATGGCCGCCTACTACTTCACTCCCTTTGACATCAATGGGAGACTGCCAGTATTAAAAATGGCCGCACGCGACTTCACTCCTTTTCACATAAATGGGTGGATGCCAGCATTAAAGATCGCATTCCATGACTTCAATGGGAGACTGCCAGTATTAAAAATGGCCTTCCATGACTGAAATGGAGACTGCCAGTATTAAAGATGGCCGCATGTGTATTTACTCACATTGACATCAATGGGAGGCTGCCAGGACTAAAGATGGCCTTCCATTGACATAAATTGGAGACTGCCAGTATTAAAGATGGCCGCCTAGGACATCACTCCCATTGACTTCAATGGGAGACTGCCAGTATTAAAAATGGGCGCCTACTACTTCACTCCCATTGACTTCAATGGGAGACTGCCGGTATTAAAGTTGGCCATCCATGACTTCAGTGGGAGACTGCCAGTATTCAAGATGGCCGCATGTGACTTCACTCCAATTGATATCAATGGGAGCCTGCCAGTATTAAAGATGGCCTTCCATGACATCAATGGGAGGCTGCCGGTATTAAGGATGGCCGCATGTGACTTCACTCACCTTGACTTCAATGGGAGACTGCCAGTATTAAAAATGGCCGCATGTGACTTCACTCCCATTGACATCAATGGGAGGCTGCCAGTATTAAAAATCGCCGCCTACTACTTCACTCCCATTGACTTCAATGGGAGACTGCCGGTATTAAAGATGGCCTTCCATGACTTCAATGGGAGACTGCCAGTATTAAAGATGGCCTTCCATTGACATCAACGGGACGCTGCCAGTATTAAAAATGTCCGCCTACTACTTCACTCCCATTGACTTCAATGGGAGTCTGCCGGTATTAACGATGGCCTTCAATGACTTCAATGGGAGACTGACAGTATTAAAGATAGCCGCATGTGACTTCACTCCAATTGACATCAATGGGAGGCAACCAGTTTTAAAGATGGCCGCATGTGACTTTACTCCAAGTGACATCAATGGGAGTCTGCCAGTATTAAATATGGCCTTCCATGACATCAATGGGAGGCTGCCAGTATTAAATATGGCCTTCCATGACTTCAATGGCAGACTGCCAGTATTAAAGATGGCCTTCCATTGACTTCAATGGGAGACTGGCAGTATCAAAGATGGCCTTCCATTGACTTCAATGGGAGACTGCCAGTATTAAAGATGGCCGCCTAGGACTTCACTCCCATTGACTTCAATGGGAGACTGCCAGTATTAAAGATGGCCCTCCATTGACTTCAATGGGAGACTGCCAGTATTAAAAATGGCCGCCTAGGTCTTCACTCCCATTGACTTCAATGGGAGACTGCCAGTATTAAAGATGGCCGCCTATGATTTACTCCCATTGACTTGAATGGGAGACTGCCAATATTAAAGATGGCCGCCTAGTACTTCACTCCCATTGACATCAATGGGAGACTGCCAGTATTAAAGATGGCCTTCCATTGACTTAAATGGGAGACTGCCAGTATTAAAGATGGCCGCCTAGGACTTCACTCCCATTGACCTCAATGGGAGACTGCCAGTATTAAAGATGGCCTTCCATTTACTTCAATGGGAGACTGCCAGTATAAAAGATGGCCGCCTATGACTTTACTCCCATTGACTTCAACGGGAGACTGCCAGTATTGAAGATGGCCGCCTGGACTTCACTCCCATTGACTTCAATGAGAGACTGCCAGTATTACAAATGGCCGCCTACTACTTCACTCCCTTTGACATCAATGGGAGACTGCCAGTATTAAAAATGGCCGCACGCGACTTCACTCCTTTTCACATAAATGGGTGGATGCCAGCATTAAAGATCGCATTCCATGACTTCAATGGGAGACTGCCAGTATTAAAAATGGCCTTCCATGACTGAAATGGAGACTGCCAGTATTAAAGATGGCCGCATGTGTATTTACTCACATTGACATCAATGGGAGGCTGCCTGGACTAAAGATGGCCTTCCATTGACATCAATTGGAGACTGCCAGTATTAAAGATGGCCGCCTAGGACATCACTCCCATTGACTTCAATGGGAGTCTGCCAGTACTAAAAATGGCCGCCTACTACTTCACTCCCATTGACAACAAGGGGAGACTGCCAGTATTAAAAATGGCCGCATGTGACTTCACTCCCATTGAAATCAATGCGAGGCTACCAGTATTAAAAATGGGCGCCTACTACTTCACTCCCATTGACTTCAATGGGAGACTGCCGGTATTAAAGTTGGCCATCCATGACTTCAGTGGGAGACTGCCAGTATTCAAGATGGCCGCATGTGACTTCACTCCAATTGACATAAATGGGAGACTACCAGTATTAAAAATGGCCGCCTACTACTTCACCCCCATTGACATCAATGGGAGACTGCCAGTATTAAAAATGGCCGCATGTGACTACACTCCCATTGACATCAATGGGAGGCTGCCACTATTAAAGATGGCCTTCCATGACTTCAATGGGAGACTGCCAGTATAAAAGATGGCCTTCCATTGACATCAACGGGAGGCTGCCAGTATTAAAAATGTCCGCCTACTACTTCACTCCCATTGACTTCAATGGGAGACTGCCGGTATTAAAGATGGCCTTCAATTACTTCAATGGGAGACTGCCAGTATTAAAGATGGCCGCATGTGACTTCACTCCAATTGACATCAATGGGAGGCTGCCAGTTTTAAAAATGGCCGCCTACTACTTCACCCCCATTGACATCAATGGGAGGCTGCCAGTTTTAAAGATGACCGCCTATGACTTTACTCCCATTGATTTCAATGGGAGACTGCCAGTATTAAAGATCGCCTTCCATGACTTCAATGGGAGACTGCCAGTATTAAAAATGGCCGCCTACTACTTCACTCCCATTGACATCAATGGGAGACTGCCACTATTAAAAGTGGCCGCATGTGACTTCACTCCTTTTGACATCAATGGGTGGATGCCAGTATTGAAGGTCGCCTTCCATGACTTCAATGGGAGACTGCCAGTATTAAAAATGGCCGCATGTGACTTCACTCCTTTTGACATCAATGGGTGGATGCCAGTATTAAAGGTCGCCTTCCATGACTTCAATGGGAGACTGCCAGTATTAAAAATGGCCGCATGTGGCTTCACTCCCATTGACTTCAATGGGAGACTGCCAGTATTAAAGATGGCCGCCTAGGACTATACTCCCATTGACATCAATGGGAGACTGCCAGTATTAAAAATGGCTTCTTGTGACTTCACTTCTTTTGACATCAATGGGCGGATGCCAGTATTAAAGTTCGCCTTCCGTGACTTCAATGGGAGACTGCCAGTATTAAAAATGGCCGCATGTAACTTCACTCCCATTGACATCAATGGGAGGCTACCAGTATTAAAAATGGGCGCCTACTACTTCACTCCCATTGACTTCAATGGGAGACTGCCGGTATTAAAGATGGCCATCCATGACTTCAATGGGAGACTGCCAGTATTAAAGATGGCCTTCCATTGACATCAACGGGAGGCTGCCAGTATTAAAAATGTCCGCCTACTACTTCACTCCCACTGACTTCATTGGGAGACTGCCGGTATTAAAGATGGCCTTCAATGACTTCAATGGGAGACTGACATTATTAAAGATGGCCGCATGTGACTTCAGTCCAATTGACATCAATGGGAGGCTGCTAGTTTTAAAGATGGCCGCATGTGACTTTACTCCAAGTGACATCAAAGGGAGTCTGCCAGTATTAAAGATGGCCTTCCATGACATCAATAGGAGGCTGCCAGTATTAAAAATGGCCGCATGTGACTTCACTCCCATTCACATCAATGGGAGGCTGCCAGTATTAAAAATGTGCGCCTACTACTTCACTCCCATTGACTTCAATGGGAGACTGCCGGTATTAAAGATGGCCTTCCATGACTTCAATGGGAGACTGCCAGTATTAAAGATGGCCGCATGTGACTTCACTCCAATTGACATCAATGGGAGGCTGCCAGTATTAAAGATGGCCTTCCATTGACTTCAATGGGAGACTGCCAGTATTAAAGATGGCCGCCTGGGACTTCACTCCCATTGACTTCAATGGGAGACTGCCAGTATTAAAAATGGCCGCCTACTACTTCACTCCCATTGACATCAATGGGAGACTGCCAGTATTAAAAATGGCCGCATGTGTTTTCACTCCTTTTGACATCAATGGGTGGATGCCAGTATTAAAGGTCGCCTTCCATGACTTCAATGGGAGGCTACCAGTATTAAAAATGGGCGCCTACTACTTCACTCCCATTGACTTCAATGGGAGACTGCCGGTATTAAAGATGGCCTTCCATGACTTCAATGGGAGACTGCCAGTATTAAAGATGGCCGCATGTGACTTCACTCCAATTGACATCAATGGGAGACTGCCAGTATTAAAAATGGCCGCCTACTACTTCACCCCCATTGACATCAATGGGAGACTGCCAGTATTAAAAATGGCCGCATGTGACTACACGCCCATTGACATCAATGGGAGGCTACCAGTATTAACAATGGCCGCCTACTACTTTACTCCCATTGACATCAATGGGAGGCTGCCACTATTAAAGATGGCCTTCCATGACTTCAATGGGTCGCTGCCGGTATTAAAGATGCCCGCATGTGACTTCACTCCCATTGACATCAATGGGAGGATGCCAGTATTAAAGATGGCCGCATGTGACTTCACTCACGTTGATATCAATGGCAGGCTGCCAGTATTAAAGATGGCCGCCTAGTACTTCACTCCCATTGACGTAAATGGGAGACTGCCAGTATTAAAAATGGCCGCCTACCACTTCACCCCCATTGACATCAATGGCAGACTGCCAGTATTAAAAATGTCCGCATGTGACTTCACTCCCATTGACATCAATGGGAGGCTGCCAGTATTAAAAATCGCCGCCTTCTACTTCACTCCCATTGACTTCAATGGGAGACTGCCGGTATTAAAGATGGCCTACCATGACTTCAATGGGAGACTGCCAGTATTAAAGATGGCCTTCCATTGACTTCAATGGGAGACTGCCTTTGTTAAAGATCGCCTTCCATGACTTCAATGGGAGACTGCCAGTATTAAAAATTCCCGCATGTGACTTCACTCCAATTGACATCAATGGGATGCTGCCAGTATTAAAGATGGCCGTATGTGACTTTACTCCAATTGATATCAATGGGAGGCTGCCAGTATTAAAGATGGCCTTCCATGACATCAATGGGAGGCTGCCGGTATTAAGGATGGCCGCATGTGTCTTCACTCACATTGACTTCAATGGGAGACTGCCAGTATCAAAAATGGCCGCATGTGACTTCACTCCCATTGACATCAATGGGAGGCTGCCAGTATTAAAAATCGCCGCCTACTACTTCACTCCCATTGACTTCAATGGGAGACTGCCGGTATTAAAGATGGCCTTCCATGACTTCAATGGGAGGCTGCCAGTATTAAAAATTTCCGCCTACTACTTCACTCCCATTGACATCAATGGGAGACTGCCAGTATTAAAAATGGCCGCATGTGACTTCACCCCTTTTGACATCAATGGGAGGCTGCCAGTATTAAAGATGGCCTTCCATAGACTTCAATGGGAGACTGCCAGTATTAAAGATGGCCGCCTAGGACTTCACTCCCATTGACTTCAATGGGAGACTGCCAGTATTAAAGATGGCCGCCTAGGACTTTTCTCCCATTGATTTCAATGGGAGACTGCCAGTATTAAAGATGGCCGCCTGGGACTTCACTCCCATTGATTTCAATGGGAGACTGCCAGTATTAAAAATGGCCGCCTACTACTTCACTCCCATTGACATCAATGGGAGACTGCCAGTATTAAATATGGCCGCATGTGACTTCACTCCTTTTGACATCAATGGGTGGATGCCAGTATTAAAGGTCGCCTTCCATGAATTCAATGGGAGGCTACCGGTATTAAAAATGGGCGCCTACTACTTCACTCCCATTGACTTCAATGGGAGACTGCCGGTATTAAAGATGGCCATCCATGACTTCAATGGGAGACTGCCAGTATTAAAGATGGCCGCATGTGACTTCACTCCAATTGACATCAATGGGAGACTGCCAGTATTAAAAATGGCCGCCTACTACTTCACCCCCATTGACATCAATGGGAGACTGCCAGTATTAAAAATGGCCGCATGTGACTACACTCCCATTGACATCAATGGGAGGCTACCAGTATTAACAATGGCCGCCTACTACTTCACTCCCATTGACATCAATGGGAGGCTGCCACTATTAAAGATGGCCTTCCATGACTTCAATGGGTCGCTGCCGGTATTAAAGATGCCCGCATGTGACTTCACTCCAATTAACATCAATGGGGGGATGCCAGTATTAAAGATGGCCGCATGTGACTTCACTCACATTGATATCAATGGCAGGCTGCCATTATTAAAGATGGCCGCCTATACTTCACTCCCATTGACATAAATGGGAGACTGCCAGTATTAAAAATGGCCGCCTACCACTTCACCCCCATTGACATCAATGGCAGACTGCCAGTATTAAAAATGTCCGCATGTGACTTCACTCCCATTGACATCAATGGGAGGCTGCCAGTATTAAAAATCGCCGCCTACTACTTCACTCCCATTGACTTCAATGGGAGACTGCCGGTATTAAAGATGGCCTGCCATGACTTCAATGGGAGACTGCCAGTATTAAAGATGGCCTTCCATTGACTTCAATGGGAGACTGCCGGTGTTAAAGATCGCCTTCCATGACTTCAATGGGAGACTGCCAGTATTAAAAATTCCCGCATGTGACTTCACTCCAATTGACATCAATGGGATGCTGCCAGTATTAAAGATGGCCGTATGTGACTTTACTCCAATTGATATCAATGGGAGGCTGCCAGTATTAAAGATGGCCTTCCATTACATCAATGGGAGGCTGCCGGTATTAAGGATGGCCGCATGTGACTTCACTCACATTGACTTCAATGGGAGACTGCCAGTAATAAAAATGGCCGCATGTGACTTCACTCCCATTGACATCAATGGGAGGCTGCCAGTATTAAAAATCGCCGCCTACTACTTCACTCCCATTGACTTCAATGGGAGACTGCCGGTATTAAAGATGGCCTTCCATGACTTCAATGGGAGGCTGCCAGTATTAAAAATTTCCGCCTACTACTTCACTCCCATTGACATCAATGGGAGACTGCCAGTATTAAAAATGGCCGCATGTGACTTCACTCCTTTTGACATCAATGAGTGGATGCCAGTATTAAAGATCGCCTTCCATGACTTCAATGGGAGACTGCCAGTATTAAAAATGGCCGCATGTGACTTCACTCCCATTCACATCAATGGGAGGCTGTCAGTATTAAAAATGGGCGCCTACTACTTCACTCCCATTGACTTCAATGGGAGACTGCCGGTATTAAAGATGGCCTTCCATGACTTCAATGGGAGACTGCCAGTATTAAAGATCGCCTTCCATGACTTCAATGGGAGACTGCCAGTATTAAAAATGGCCGCCTACTACTTCACTCCCATTGACATCAATGGGAGACTGCCACTATTAAAAGTGGCCGCATGTGACTTCACTCCTTTTGACATCAATGGGTGGATGCCAGTATTGAAGGTCGCCTTCCATGACTTCAATGGGAGACTGCCAGTATTAAAAATGGCCGCATGTGACTTCACACCTTTTGACATCAATGGGTGGATGCCAGTATTAAAGGTCGCCTTCCATGACTTCAATGGGAGACTGCCAGTATTAAAAATGGCCGCATGTGGCTTCACTCCCATTGACTTCAATGGGAGACTGCCAGTATTAAAGATGGCCGCCTAGGACTATACTCCCATTGACATCAATGGGAGACTGCCAGTATTAAAAATGGCTTCTTGTGACTTCACTTCTTTTGACATCAATGGGCGGATGCCAGTATTAAAGTTCGCCTTCCGTGACTTCAATGGGAGACTGCCAGTATTAAAAATGGCCGCATGTAACTTCACTCCCATTGACATCAATGGGAGGCTACCAGTATTAAAAATGGGCGCCTACTACTTCACTCCCATTGACTTCAATGGGAGACTGCCGGTATTAAAGATGGCCATCCATGACTTCAATGGGAGACTGCCAGTATTAAAGATGGCCTTCCATTGACATCAACGGGAGGCTGCCAGTATTAAAAATGTCCGCCTACTACTTCACTCCCACTGACTTCATTGGGAGACTGCCGGTATTAAAGATGGCCTTCAATGACTTCAATGGGAGACTGACAGTATTAAAGATGGCCGCATGTGACTTCAGTCCAATTGACATCAATGGGAGGCTGCTAGTTTTAAAGATGGCCGCATGTGACTTTACTCCAAGTGACATCAAAGGGAGTCTGCCAGTATTAAAGATGGCCTTCCATGACATCAATAGGAGGCTGCCAGTATTAAAAATGGCCGCATGTGACTTCACTCCCATTCACATCAATGGGAGGCTGCCAGTATTAAAAATGTGCGCCTACTACTTCACTCCCATTGACTTCAATGGGAGACTGCCGGTATTAAAGATGGCCTTCCATGACTTCAATGGGAGACTGCCAGTATTAAAGATGGCCGCATGTGACTTCACTCCAATTGACATCAATGGGAGGCTGCCAGTATTAAAGATGGCCTTCCATTGACTTCAATGGGAGACTGCCAGTATTAAAGATGGCCGCCTGGGACTTCACTCCCATTGACTTCAATGGGAGACTGCCAGTATTAAAAATGGCCGCCTACTACTTCACTCCCATTGACATCAATGGGAGACTGCCAGTATTAAAAATGGCCGCATGTGTTTTCACTCCTTTTGACATCAATGGGTGGATGCCAGTATTAAAGGTCGCCTTCCATGACTTCAATGGGAGGCTACCAGTATTAAAAATGGGCGCCTACTACTTCACTCCCATTGACTTCAATGGGAGACTGCCGGTATTAAAGATGGCCTTCCATGACTTCAATGGGAGACTGCCAGTATTAAAGATGGCCGCATGTGACTTCACTCCAATTGACATCAATGGGAGACTGCCAGTATTAAAAATGGCCGCCTACTACTTCACCCCCATTGACATCAATGGGAGACTGCCAGTATTAAAAATGGCCGCATGTGACTACACGCCCATTGACATCAATGGGAGGCTACCAGTATTAACAATGGCCGCCTACTACTTTACTCCCATTGACATCAATGGGAGGCTGCCACTATTAAAGATGGCCTTCCATGACTTCAATGGGTCGCTGCCGGTATTAAAGATGCCCGCATGTGACTTCACTCCCATTGACATCAATGGGAGGATGCCAGTATTAAAGATGGCCGCATGTGACTTCACTCACGTTGATATCAATGGCAGGCTGCCAGTATTAAAGATGGCCGCCTAGTACTTCACTCCCATTGACGTAAATGGGAGACTGCCAGTATTAAAAATGGCCGCCTACCACTTCACCCCCATTGACATCAATGGCAGACTGCCAGTATTAAAAATGTCCGCATGTGACTTCACTCCCATTGACATCAATGGGAGGCTGCCAGTATTAAAAATCGCCGCCTTCTACTTCACTCCCATTGACTTCAATGGGAGACTGCCGGTATTAAAGATGGCCTACCATGACTTCAATGGGAGACTGCCAGTATTAAAGATGGCCTTCCATTGAGTTCAATGGGAGACTGCCTTTGTTAAAGATCGCCTTCCATGACTTCAATGGGAGACTGCCAGTATTAAAAATTCCCGCATGTGACTTCACTCCAATTGACATCAATGGGATGCTGCCAGTATTAAAGATGGCCGTATGTGACTTTACTCCAATTGATATCAATGGGAGGCTGCCAGTATTAAAGATGGCCTTCCATGACATCAATGGGAGGCTGCCGGTATTAAGGATGGCCGCATGTGACTTCACTCACATTGACTTCAATGGGAGACTGCCAGTATCAAAAATGGCCGCATGTGACTTCACTCCCATTGACATCAATGGGAGGCTGCCAGTATTAAAAATCGCCGCCTACTACTTCACTCCCATTGACTTCAATGGGAGACTGCCGGTATTAAAGATGGCCTTCCATGACTTCAATGGGAGGCTGCCAGTATTAAAAATTTCCGCCTACTACTTCACTCCCATTGACATCAATGGGAGACTGCCAGTATTAAAAATGGCCGCATGTGACTTCACCCCTTTTGACATCAATGGGAGGCTGCCAGTATTAAAGATGGCCTTCCATAGACTTCAATGGGAGACTGCCAGTATTAAAGATGGCCGCCTAGGACTTCACTCCCATTGACTTCAATGGGAGACTGCCAGTATTAAAGATGGCCGCCTAGGACTTTTCTCCCATTGATTTCAATGGGAGACTGCCAGTATTAAAGATGGCCGCCTGGGACTTCACTCCCATTGATTTCAATGGGAGACTGCCAGTATTAAAAATGGCCGCCTACTACTTTACTCCCATTGACATCAATGGGAGACTGCCAGTATTAAATATGGCCGCATGTGACTTCACTCCTTTTGACATCAATGGGTGGATGCCAGTATTAAAGGTCGCCTTCCATGAATTCAATGGGAGGCTACCGGTATTAAAAATGGGCGCCTACTACTTCACTCCCATTGACTTCAATGGGAGACTGCCGGTATTAAAGATGGCCATCCATGACTTCAATGGGAGACTGCCAGTATTAAAGATGGCCGCATGTGACTTCACTCCAATTGACATCAATGGGAGACTGCCAGTATTAAAAATGGCCGCCTACTACTTCACCCCCATTGACATCAATGGGAGACTGCCAGTATTAAAAATGGCCGCATGTGACTACACTCCCATTGACATCAATGGGAGGCTACCAGTATTAACAATGGCCGCCTACTACTTCACTCCCATTGACATCAATGGGAGGCTGCCACTATTAAAGATGGCCTTCCATGACTTCAATGGGTCGCTGCCGGTATTAAAGATGCCCGCATGTGACTTCACTCCAATTAACATCAATGGGGGGATGCCAGTATTAAAGATGGCCGCATGTGACTTCACTCACATTGATATCAATGGCAGGCTGCCATTATTAAAGATGGCCGCCTATACTTCACTCCCATTGACATAAATGGGAGACTGCCAGTATTAAAAATGGCCGCCTACCACTTCACCCCCATTGACATCAATGGCAGACTGCCAGTATTAAAAATGTCCGCATGTGACTTCACTCCCATTGACATCAATGGGAGGCTGCCAGTATTAAAAATCGCCGCCTACTACTTCACTCCCATTGACTTCAATGGGAGACTGCCGGTATTAAAGATGGCCTGCCATGACTTCAATGGGAGACTGCCAGTATTAAAGATGGCCTTCCATTGACTTCAATGGGAGACTGCCGGTGTTAAAGATCGCCTTCCATGACTTCAATGGGAGACTGCCAGTATTAAAAATTCCCGCATGTGACTTCACTCCAATTGACATCAATGGGATGCTGCCAGTATTAAAGATGGCCGTATGTGACTTTACTCCAATTGATATCAATGGGAGGCTGCCAGTATTAAAGATGGCCTTCCATGACATCAATGGGAGGCTGCCGGTATTAAGGATGGCCGCATGTGACTTCACTCACATTGACTTCAATGGGAGACTGCCAGTAATAAAAATGGCCGCATGTGACTTCACTCCCATTGACATCAATGGGAGGCTGCCAGTATTAAAAATCGCCGCCTACTACTTCACTCCCATTGACTTCAATGGGAGACTGCCGGTATTAAAGATGGCCTTCCATGACTTCAATGGGAGGCTGCCAGTATTAAAAATTTCCGCCTACTACTTCACTCCCATTGACATCAATGGGAGACTGCCAGTATTAAAAATGGCCGCATGTGACTTCACTCCTTTTGACATCAATGAGTGGATGCCAGTATTAAAGATCGCCTTCCATGACTTCAATGGGAGACTGCCAGTATTAAAAATGGCCGCATGTGACTTCACTCCCATTCACATCAATGGGAGGCTGTCAGTATTAAAAATGGGCGCCTACTACTTCACTCCCATTGACTTCAATGGGAGACTGCCGGTATTAAAGATGGCCTTCCATGACTTCAATGGGAGACTGCCAGTATTAAAGATCGCCTTCCATGACTTCAATGGGAGACTGCCAGTATTAAAAATGGCCGCCTACTACTTCACTCCCATTGACATCAATGGGAGACTGCCACTATTAAAAGTGGCCGCATGTGACTTCACTCCTTTTGACATCAATGGGTGGATGCCAGTATTGAAGGTCGCCTTCCATGACTTCAATGGGAGACTGCCAGTATTAAAAATGGCCGCATGTGACTTCACTCCTTTTGACATCAATGGGTGGATGCCAGTATTAAAGGTCGCCTTCCATGACTTCAATGGGAGACTGCCAGTATTAAAAATGGCCGCATGTGGCTTCACTCCCATTGACTTCAATGGGAGACTGCCAGTATTAAAGATGGCCGCCTAGGACTATACTCCCATTGACATCAATGGGAGACTGCCAGTATTAAAAATGGCTTCTTGTGACTTCACTTCTTTTGACATCAATGGGCGGATGCCAGTATTAAAGTTCGCCTTCCGTGACTTCAATGGGAGACTGCCAGTATTAAAAATGGCCGCATGTAACTTCACTCCCATTGACATCAATGGGAGGCTACCAGTATTAAAAATGGGCGCCTACTACTTCACTCCCATTGACTTCAATGGGAGACTGCCGGTATTAAAGATGGCCATCCATGACTTCAATGGGAGACTGCCAGTATTAAAGATGGCCTTCCATTGACATCAACGGGAGGCTGCCAGTATTAAAAATGTCCGCCTACTACTTCACTCCCACTGACTTCATTGGGAGACTGCCGGTATTAAAGATGGCCTTCAATGACTTCAATGGGAGACTGACAGTATTAAAGATGGCCGCATGTGACTTCAGTCCAATTGACATCAATGGGAGGCTGCTAGTTTTAAAGATGGCCGCATGTGACTTTACTCCAAGTGACATCAAAGGGAGTCTGCCAGTATTAAAGATGGCCTTCCATGACATCAATAGGAGGCTGCCAGTATTAAAAATGGCCGCATGTGACTTCACTCCCATTCACATCAATGGGAGGCTGCCAGTATTAAAAATGTGCGCCTACTACTTCACTCCCATTGACTTCAATGGGAGACTGCCGGTATTAAAGATGGCCTTCCATGACTTCAATGGGAGACTGCCAGTATTAAAGATGGCCGCATGTGACTTCACTCCAATTGACATCAATGGGAGGCTGCCAGTATTAAAGATGGCCTTCCATTGACTTCAATGGGAGACTGCCAGTATTAAAGATGGCCGCCTGGGACTTCACTCCCATTGACTTCAATGGGAGACTGCCAGTATTAAAAATGGCCGCCTACTACTTCACTCCCATTGACATCAATGGGAGACTGCCAGTATTAAAAATGGCCGCATGTGTTTTCACTCCTTTTGACATCAATGGGTGGATGCCAGTATTAAAGGTCGCCTTCCATGACTTCAATGGGAGGCTACCAGTATTAAAAATGGGCGCCTACTACTTCACTCCCATTGACTTCAATGGGAGACTGCCGGTATTAAAGATGGCCTTCCATGACTTCAATGGGAGACTGCCAGTATTAAAGATGGCCGCATGTGACTTCACTCCAATTGACATCAATGGGAGACTGCCAGTATTAAAAATGGCCGCCTACTACTTCACCCCCATTGACATCAATGGGAGACTGCCAGTATTAAAAATGGCCGCATGTGACTACACGCCCATTGACATCAATGGGAGGCTACCAGTATTAACAATGGCCGCCTACTACTTTACTCCCATTGACATCAATGGGAGGCTGCCACTATTAAAGATGGCCTTCCATGACTTCAATGGGTCGCTGCCGGTATTAAAGATGCCCGCATGTGACTTCACTCCCATTGACATCAATGGGAGGATGCCAGTATTAAAGATGGCCGCATGTGACTTCACTCACGTTGATATCAATGGCAGGCTGCCAGTATTAAAGATGGCCGCCTAGTACTTCACTCCCATTGACGTAAATGGGAGACTGCCAGTATTAAAAATGGCCGCCTACCACTTCACCCCCATTGACATCAATGGCAGACTGCCAGTATTAAAAATGTCCGCATGTGACTTCACTCCCATTGACATCAATGGGAGGCTGCCAGTATTAAAAATCGCCGCCTTCTACTTCACTCCCATTGACTTCAATGGGAGACTGCCGGTATTAAAGATGGCCTACCATGACTTCAATGGGAGACTGCCAGTATTAAAGATGGCCTTCCATTGACTTCAATGGGAGACTGCCTTTGTTAAAGATCGCCTTCCATGACTTCAATGGGAGACTGCCAGTATTAAAAATTCCCGCATGTGACTTCACTCCAATTGACATCAATGGGATGCTGCCAGTATTAAAGATGGCCGTATGTGACTTTACTCCAATTGATATCAATGGGAGGCTGCCAGTATTAAAGATGGCCTTCCATGACATCAATGGGAGGCTGCCGGTATTAAGGATGGCCGCATGTGACTTCACTCACATTGACTTCAATGGGAGACTGCCAGTATCAAAAATGGCCGCATGTGACTTCACTCCCATTGACATCAATGGGAGGCTGCCAGTATTAAAAATCGCCGCCTACTACTTCACTCCCATTGACTTCAATGGGAGACTGCCGGTATTAAAGATGGCCTTCCATGACTTCAATGGGAGGCTGCCAGTATTAAAAATTTCCGCCTACTACTTCACTCCCATTGACATCAATGGGAGACTGCCAGTATTAAAAATGGCCGCATGTGACTTCACCCCTTTTGACATCAATGGGAGGCTGCCAGTATTAAAGATGGCCTTCCATAGACTTCAATGGGAGACTGCCAGTATTAAAGATGGCCGCCTAGGACTTCACTCCCATTGACTTCAATGGGAGACTGCCAGTATTAAAGATGGCCGCCTAGGACTTTTCTCCCATTGATTTCAATGGGAGACTGCCAGTATTAAAGATGGCCGCCTGGGACTTCACTCCCATTGATTTCAATGGGAGACTGCCAGTATTAAAAATGGCCGCCTACTACTTTACTCCCATTGACATCAATGGGAGACTGCCAGTATTAAATATGGCCGCATGTGACTTCACTCCTTTTGACATCAATGGGTGGATGCCAGTATTAAAGGTCGCCTTCCATGAATTCAATGGGAGGCTACCGGTATTAAAAATGGGCGCCTACTACTTCACTCCCATTGACTTCAATGGGAGACTGCCGGTATTAAAGATGGCCATCCATGACTTCAATGGGAGACTGCCAGTATTAAAGATGGCCGCATGTGACTTCACTCCAATTGACATCAATGGGAGACTGCCAGTATTAAAAATGGCCGCCTACTACTTCACCCCCATTGACATCAATGGGAGACTGCCAGTATTAAAAATGGCCGCATGTGACTACACTCCCATTGACATCAATGGGAGGCTACCAGTATTAACAATGGCCGCCTACTACTTCACTCTCATTGACATCAATGGGAGGCTGCCACTATTAAAGATGGCCTTTCATGACTTCAATGGGTCGCTGCCGGTATTAAAGATGCCCGCATGTGACTTCACTCCCATTAACATCAATGGGGGGATGCCAGTATTAAAGATGGCCGCATGTGACTTCACTCACATTGATATCAATGGCAGGCTGCCATTATTAAAGATGGCCGCCTATACTTCACTCCCATTGACATAAATGGGAGACTGCCAGTATTAAAAATGGCCGCCTACCACTTCACCCCCATTGACATCAATGGCAGACTGCCAGTATTAAAAATGTCCGCATGTGACTTCACTCCCATTGACATCAATGGGAGGCTGCCAGTATTAAAAATCGCCGCCTACTACTTCACTCCCATTGACTTCAATGGGAGACTGCCGGTATTAAAGATGGCCTGCCATGACTTCAATGGGAGACTGCCAGTATTAAAGATGGCCTTCCATTGACTTCAATGGGAGACTGCCGGTGTTAAAGATCGCCTTCCATGACTTCAATGGGAGACTGCCAGTATTAAAAATTCCCGCATGTGACTTCACTCCAATTGACATCAATGGGATGCTGCCAGTATTAAAGATGGCCGTATGTGACTTTACTCCAATTGATATCAATGGGAGGCTGCCAGTATTAAAGATGGCCTTCCATGACATCAATGGGAGGCTGCCGGTATTAAGGATGGCCGCATGTGACTTCACTCACATTGACTTCAATGGGAGACTGCCAGTAATAAAAATGGCCGCATGTGACTTCACTCCCATTGACATCAATGGGAGGCTGCCAGTATTAAAAATCACCGCCTACTACTTCACTCCCATTGACTTCAATGGGAGACTGCCGGTATTAAAGATGGCCTTCCATGACTTCAATGGGAGGCTGCCAGTATTAAACATTTCCGCCTACTACTTCACTCCCATTGACATCAATGGGAGACTGCCAGTATTAAAAATGGCCGCATGTGACTTCACTCCTTTTGACATCAATGAGTGGATGCCAGTATTAAAGATCGCCTTCCATGACTTCAATGGGAGACTGCCAGTATTAAAAATGGCCGCATGTGACTTCACTCCCATTCACATCAATGGGAGGCTGTCAGTATTAAAAATGGGCGCCTACTACTTCACTCCCATTGACTTCAATGGGAGACTGCCGGTATTAAAGATGGCCTTCCATGACTTCAATGGGAGACTGCCATTATTGAAGATGGCCTTCCATTGACTTCAATGGGAGACTGCCGGTGTTAAAGATCGCCTTCCATGACTTCAATGGGAGACTGCCAGTATTAAAAATTCCCGCATGTGACTTCACTCCAATTGACATCAATGGGATGCTGCCAGTATTAAAGATGGCCGTATGTGACTTTACTCCAATTGATATCAATGGGAGGCTGCCAGTATTAAAGATGGCCTTCCATGACATCAATGGGAGGCTGCCGGTATTAAGGATGGCCGCATGTGACTTCACTCACATTGACTTCAATGGGAGACTGCCAGTATCAAAAATGGCCGCATGTGACTTCACTCCCATTGACATCAATGGGAGGCTGCCAGTATTAAAAATCGCCGCCTACTACTTCACTCCCATTGACTTCAATGGGAGACTGCCGGTATTAAAGATGGCCTTCCATGACTTCAATGGGAGGCTGCCAGTATGAAAAATTTCCGCCTACTACTTCACTCCCATTGACATCAATGGGAGACTGCCAGTATTAAAAATGGCCGCATGTGACTTCACTCCTTTTGACATCAATGGGTGGATGCCAGTATGAAAGATCGCCTTCCATGACTTCAATGGGAGACTGCCAGTATTAAAAATGGCCGCATGTGACTTCACTCCCATTCACATCAATGGGAGGCTGCCAGTATTAAAAATGAGCGCCTACTACTTCACTCCGATTGACTTCAATGGGAGACTGCCGGTATTAAAGATGGCCTTCCATGACTTCAATGGTAGACTGCCAGTATTAAAGATGGCCGCATGTGACTTCACTCCAATTGACATCAATGGGAGGCTGCCAGTATTAAAGATGGCCTTCCATTGACTTCAATGGGAGACTGCCAGTATTAAAGATGGCCGCCTAGGGCTTCACTCCCATTGACTTCAATGGGAGACTGCCAGTATTAAAGATGGCCGCCTAGGACTTTTCTCCCATTGACTTCAATGCGAGACTGCCAGTATTAAAAATGGCCGCATGTGACTTCACTCCTTTTGACATCAATGGGTGGATGCCAGTATTAAAGGTCGCCTTCCATGACTTCAATGGGAGGCTACCGGTATTAAAAATGGGCGCCTACTACTTCACTCCCATTGACTTCAATGGGAGACTGCCGGTATTAAAGATGGCCATCCATGACTTCAATGGGAGACTGCCAGTATTAAAGATGGCCGCATGTGACTTCACTCCAATTGACATCAATGGGAGACTGCCAGTATTAAAAATGGCCGCCTACTACTTCACCCCCATTGACATCAATGGGAGACTGCCAGTATTAAAAATGGCCGCATGTGACTACACTCCCATTGACATCAATGGGAGGCTACCAGTATTAACAATGGCCGCCTACTACTTCACTCCCATTGACATCAATGGGAGGCTGCCACTATTAAAGATGGCCTTCCATGACTTCAATGGGTCGCTGCCGGTATTAAAGATGCCCGCATGTGACTTCACTCCCATTAACATCAATGGGGGGATGCCAGTATTAAAGATGGCCGCATGTGACTTCACTCACATTGATATCAATGGCAGGCTGCCATTATTAAAGATGGCCGCCTATACTTCACTCCCATTGACATAAATGGGAGACTGCCAGTATTAAAAATGGCCGCTTACCACTTCACCCCCATTGACATCAATGGCAGACTGCCAGTATTAAAAATGTCCGCATGTGACTTCACTCCCATTGACATCAATGGGAGACTGCCAGTATTAAAAATGGCCGCCTACTACTTCACCCCCATTGACATCAATGGGAGACTGCCAGTATTAAAAATGGCCGCATGTGACTACACTCCCATTGACATCAATGGGAGGCTACCAGTATTAACAATGGCCGCCTACTACTTCACTCCCATTGACATCAATGGGAGGCTGCCACTATTAAAGATGGCCTTCCATGACTTCAATGGGTCGCTGCCGGTATTAAAGATGCCCGCATGTGACTTCACTCCCATTAACATCAATGGGGGGATGCCAGTATTAAAGATGGCCGCATGTGACTTCACTCACATTGATATCAATGGCAGGCTGCCATTATTAAAGATGGCCGCCTATACTTCACTCCCATTGACATAAATGGGAGACTGCCAGTATTAAAAATGGCCGCCTACCACTTCACCCCCATTGACATCAATGGCAGACTGCCAGTATTAAAAATGTCCGCATGTGACTTCACTCCCATTGACATCAATGGGAGGCTGCCAGTATTAAAAATCGCCGCCTACTACTTCACTCCCATTGACTTCAATGGGAGACTGCCGGTATTAAAGATGGCCTGCCATGACTTCAATGGGAGACTGCCAGTATTAAAGATGGCCTTCCATTGACTTCAATGGGAGACTGCCGGTGTTAAAGATCGCCTTCCATGACTTCAATGGGAGACTGCCAGTATTAAAAATTCCCGCATGTGACTTCACTCCAATTGACATCAATGGGATGCTGCCAGTATTAAAGATGGCCGTATGTGACTTTACTCCAATTGATATCAATGGGAGGCTGCCAGTATTAAAGATGGCCTTCCATGACATCAATGGGAGACTGCCAGTATTAAAGATGGCCGCCTGGGACTTCACTCCCATTGACTTCAATGGGAGACTGCCAGTAATAAAAATGGCCGCATGTGACTTCACTCCCATTGACATCAATGGGAGGCTGCCAGTATTAAAAATCGCCGCCTACTACTTCACTCCCATTGACTTCAATGGGAGACTGCCGGTATTAAAGATGGCCTTCCATGACTTCAATGGGAGGCTGCCAGTATTAAAAATTTCCGCCTACTACTTCACTCCCATTGACATCAATGGGAGACTGCCAGTATTAAAAATGGCCGCATGTGACTTCACTCCTTTTGACATCAATGAGTGGATGCCAGTATTAAAGATCGCCTTCCATGACTTCAATGGGAGACTGCCAGTATTAAAAATGGCCGCATGTGACTTCACTCCCATTCACATCAATGGGAGGCTGTCAGTATTAAAAATGGGCGCCTACTACTTCACTCCCATTGACTTCAATGGGAGACTGCCGGTATTAAAGATGGCCTTCCATGACTTCAATGGGAGACTGCCATTATTGAAGATGGCCTTCCATTGACTTCAATGGGAGACTGCCGGTGTTAAAGATCGCCTTCCATGACTTCAATGGGAGACTGCCAGTATTAAAAATTCCCGCATGTGACTTCACTCCAATTGACATCAATGGGATGCTGCCAGTATTAAAGATGGCCGTATGTGACTTTACTCCAATTGATATCAATGGGAGGCTGCCAGTATTAAAGATGGCCTTCCATGACATCAATGGGAGGCTGCCGGTATTAAGGATGGCCGCATGTGACTTCACTCACATTGACTTCAATGGGAGACTGCCAGTATCAAAAATGGCCGCATGTGACTTCACTCCCATTGACATCAATGGGAGGCTGCCAGTATTAAAAATCGCCGCCTACTACTTCACTCCCATTGACTTCAATGGGAGACTGCCGGTATTAAAGATGGCCTTCCATGACTTCAATGGGAGGCTGCCAGTATGAAAAATTTCCGCCTACTACTTCACTCCCATTGACATCAATGGGAGACTGCCAGTATTAAAAATGGCCGCATGTGACTTCACTCCTTTTGACATCAATGGGTGGATGCCAGTATGAAAGATCGCCTTCCATGACTTCAATGGGAGACTGCCAGTATTAAAAATGGCCGCATGTGACTTCACTCCCATTCACATCAATGGGAGGCTGCCAGTATTAAAAATGAGCGCCTACTACTTCACTCCGATTGACTTCAATGGGAGACTGCCGGTATTAAAGATGGCCTTCCATGACTTCAATGGGAGACTGCCAGTATTAAAGATGGCCGCATGTGACTTCACTCCAATTGACATCAATGGGAGGCTGCCAGTATTAAAGATGGCCTTCCATTGACTTCAATGGGAGACTGCCAGTATTAAAGATGGCCGCCTAGGACTTCACTCCCATTGACTTCAATGGGAGACCGCCAGTATTAAAGATGGCCGCCTAGGACTTTTCTCCCATTGACTTCAATGCGAGACTGCCAGTATTAAAAATGGCCGCATGTGACTTCACTCCTTTTGACATCAATGGGTGGATGCCAGTATTAAAGGTCGCCTTCCATGACTTCAATGGGAGGCTACCGGTATTAAAAATGGGCGCCTACTACTTCACTCCCATTGACTTCAATGGGAGACTGCCGGTATTAAAGATGGCCATCCATGACTTCAATGGGAGACTGCCAGTATTAAAGATGGCCGCATGTGACTTCACTCCAATTGACATCAATGGGAGACTGCCAGTATTAAAAATGGCCGCCTACTACTTCACCCCCATTGACATCAATGGGAGACTGCCAGTATTAAAAATGGCCGCATGTGACTACACTCCCATTGACATCAATGGGAGGCTACCAGTATTAACAATGGCCGCCTACTACTTCACTCCCATTGACATCAATGGGAGGCTGCCACTATTAAAGATGGCCTTCCATGACTTCAATGGGTCGCTGCCGGTATTAAAGATGCCCGCATGTGACTTCACTCCCATTAACATCAATGGGGGGATGCCAGTATTAAAGATGGCCGCATGTGACTTCACTCACATTGATATCAATGGCAGGCTGCCATTATTAAAGATGGCCGCCTATACTTCACTCCCATTGACATAAATGGGAGACTGCCAGTATTAAAAATGGCCGCCTACCACTTCACCCCCATTGACATCAATGGCAGACTGCCAGTATCAAAAATGTCCGCATGTGACTTCACTCCCATTGACATCAATGGGAGGCTGCCAGTATTAAAAATCGCCGCCTACTACTTCACTCCCATTGACTTCAATGGGAGACTGCCGGTATTAAAGATGGCCTTCCATGACTTCAATGGGAGACTGCCAGTATTAAAGATGGCCTTCCATTGACTTCAATGGGAGACTGCCGGTGTTAAAGATCGCCTTCCATGACTTCAATGGGAGACTGCCAGTATGAAAAATTCCCGCATGTGACTTCACTCCAATTGACATCAATGGGATGCTGCCAGTATTAAAGATGGCCGTATGTGACTTTACTCCAATTGATATCAATGGGAGGCTGCCAGTATTAAAGATGGCCTTCCATGACATCAATGGGAGGCTGCCGGTATTAAGGATGGCCGCATGTGACTTCACTCACATTGACTTCAATGGGAGACTGCCAGTAATAAAAATGGCCGCATGTGACTTCACTCCCATTGACATCAATGGGAGGCTGCCAGTATTAAAAATCGCCGCCTACTACTTCACTCCCATTGACTTCAATGGGAGACTGCCGGTATTAAAGATGGCCTTCCATGACTTCAATGGGAGGCTGCCAGTATTAAAAATTTCCGCCTACTACTTCACTCCCATTGACATCAATGGGAGACTGCCAGTATTAAAAATGGC
This sequence comes from Raja brachyura, assembly GCA_963514005.1. The sequence goes on from CAUPSL010001067.1 coordinate 91,026, forward strand.
CGCATGTGACTTCACTCCTTTTGACATCAATGAGTGGATGCCAGTATTAAAGATCGCCTTCCATGACTTCAATGGGAGACTGCCAGTATTAAAAATGGCCGCATGTGACTTCACTCCCATTCACATCAATGGGAGGCTGTCAGTATTAACAATGGGCGCCTACTACTTCACTCCCATTGACTTCAATGGGAGACTGCCGGTATTAAAGATGGCCTTCCATGACTTCAATGGGAGACTGCCAGTATTAAAGATGGCCTTCCATTGACTTCAATGGGAGACTGCCGGTGTTAAAGATCGCCTTCCATGACTTCAATGGGAGACTGCCAGTATTAAAAATTCCCCCATGTGACTTCACTCCAATTGACATCAATGGGATGCTGCCAGTATTAAAGATGGCCGTATGTGACTTTACTCCAATTGATATCAATGGGAGGCTGCCAGTATTAAAGATGGCCTTCCATGACATCAATGGGAGGCTGCCGGTATTAAGGATGGCCGCATGTGACTTCACTCACATTGACTTCAATGGGAGACTGCCAGTATCAAAAATGGCCGCATGTGACTTCACTCCCATTGACATCAATGGGAGGCTGCCAGTATTAAAAATCGCCGCCTACTACTTCACTCCCATTGACTTCAATGGGAGACTGCCGGTATTAAAGATGGCCTTCCATGACTTCAATGGGAGGCTGCCAGTATTAAAAATTTCCGCCTACTACTTCACTCCCATTGACATCAATGGGAGACTGCCAGTATTAAAAATGGCCGCATGTGACTTCACTCCTTTTGACATCAATGGGTGGATGCCAGTATTAAAGATCGCCTTCCATGACTTCAATGGGAGACTGCCAGTATTAAAAATGGCCGCATGTGACTTCACTCCCATTCACATCAATGGGAGGCTGCCAGTATTAAAAATGAGCGCCTACTACTTCACTCCGATTGACTTCAATGGGAGACTGCCGGTATTAAAGATGGCCTTCCATGACTTCAATGGGAGACTGCCAGTATTAAAGATGGCCGCATGTGACTTCACTCCAATTGACATCAATGGGAGGCTGCCAGTATTAAAGATGGCCTTCCATTGACTTCAATGGGAGACTGCCAGTATTAAAGATGGCCGCCTAGGACTTCACTCCCATTGACTTCAATGGGAGACTGCCAGTATTAAAGATGGCCGCCTAGGACTATACTCCCATTGACTTCAATGCGAGACTGCCAGTATTAAAGATAGCCGCCTGGGACTTCACTCCCATTGACTTCAATGGGAGACTGCCAGTATTAAAAATGGCCGCCTACTACTTCACTCCCATTGACATCAATGGGAGACTGCCAGTATTAAAAATGGCCGCATGTGACTTCACTCCTTTTGACATCAATGGGTGGATGCCAGTATTAAAGGTCGCCTTCCATGACTTCAATGGGAGGCTACCGGTATTAAAAATGGGCGCCTACTACTTCACTCCCATTGACTTCAATGGGAGACTGCCGGTATTAAAGATGGCCATCCATGACTTCAATGGGAGACTGCCAGTATTAAAGATGGCCGCATGTGACCACTCCAATTGACATCAATGGGAGACTGCAAGTATTAAAAATGGCCGCCTACTACTTCACCCCCATTGACATCAATGGGAGACTGCCAGTATTAAAATGGCCGCATGTGACTACACTCCCATTGACATCAATGGGAGGCTACCAGTATTAACAATGGCCGCCTACTACTTCACTCCCATTGACATCAATGGGAGGCTGCCACTATTAAAGATGGCCTTCCATGACTTCAATGGGTCGCTGCCGGTATTAAAGATGCCTGCATGTGACTTCACTCCCATTGACATCAATGGGAGGCTGCCAGTATTAAAGATGGCCGCATGTGACTTCACTCACGTTGATATCAATGGCAGGCTGCCATTATTAAAGATGGCCGCCTCGTACTTCACTCCCATTGACATAAATGGGAGACTGCCAGTATTAAAAATGGCCGCCTACCACTTCACCCCCATTGACATCAATGGCAGACTGCCAGTATTAAAAATGTCCGCATGTGACTTCACTCCCATTGACATCAATGGGAGGCTGCCAGTATTAAAAATCGCCGCCTACTACTTCACTCCCATTGACTTCAATGGGAGACTGCCGGTATTAAAGATGGCCTTCCATGACTTCAATGGGAGACTGCCAGTATTAAAGATGGCCTTCCATTGACTTCAATGGGAGACTGCCGGTGTTAAAGATCGCCTTCCATGACTTCAATGGGAGACTGCCAGTATTAAAAATTCCCGCATGTGACTTCACTCCAATTGACATCAATGGGATGCTGCCAGTATTAAAGATGGCCGTATGTGACTTTACTCCAATTGATATCAATGGGAGGCTGCCAGTATTAAAGATGGCCTTCCATGACATCAATGGGAGGCTGCCGGTATTAAGGATGGCCGCATGTGACTTCACTCCCATTGACATCAATGGGAGACTGCCAGTATTAAAAATGGCCGCATGTGACTTCACTCCTTTTGACATCAATGGGTGGATGCCAGTTTTAAAGATGGCCTTCCATGACATCAATGGGAGGCTGCCGGTATTAAGGATGGCCGCATGTGACTTCACTCCTTTTGACATCAATGGGTGGATGCCAGCATTAAAGATCGCCTTCCATGACTTCAATGGGAGACTGCCAGTATTAAAAATGGCCGCATGTGACTTCACTCCCATTGACTTCAATGGGAGACTGCCGGTATTAAAGATGGCCTTCCATGACTTCAATGGGAGACTGCCAGTATTAAAGATGGCCGCATGTGACTTCACTCCATTTGACATCAATGGGAGGCTGCCAGTATTAAATATGGCCTTCCATTGACTTCAATGGTATTCTGCCAGTATTAAAGATGGTCGCCTAGGACTTCACTCCCATTGACTTCAATGGGAGACTGCCAGTATTAAAGATGGCCGCCTAGGACTATACTCCCATTGACTTCAATGGGAGACTGCCAGTATTAAAGATGGCCGCCTGGGACTTCACTCCCATTGACTTCAATGGGAGACTGCCAGTATTAAAAATGGCCGCCTACTACTTCACTCCCATTGACATCAATGGGAGACTGCCAGTATTAAAAATGGCCGCATGTGACTTCACTCCTTTTGACATCAATGGGTGGATGCCAGTATTAAAGGTCGCCTTCCATGACTTCAATGGGAGGCTACCAGTATTAAAAATGGGCGCCTACTACTTCACTCCCATTGACTTCAATGGGAGACTGCCGGTATTAAAGATGGCCATCCATGACTTCAATGGGAGACTGCCAGTATTAAAGATGGCCGCATGTGACTTCACTCCAATTGACATCAATGGGAGGCTGCCAGTATTAAAAATGGGCGCCTACTACTTCACTCCCATTGACTTCAATGGGAGACTGCCGGTATTAAAGATGGCCTTCCATGACTTCAATGGGAAACTGCCAGTATTAAAGATGGCCGCATGTGACTTCACTCCAATTGACATCAATGGGAGGCTGCCAGTATTAAAGATGGCCTTCCATTGACTTCAATGGGAGACTGCCAGTATTAAAGATGGCCGCCTAGGACTTCACTCCCATTGACTTCAATGCGAGCCTGCCAGTATTAAAGATGGCCGCCTAGGACTACACACCCATTGACTTCAATGGGAGACTGCCAGTATTAAAGATGGCCGCCTGGGACTTCACTCCCATTGACTTCAATGGGAGACTGCCAGTATTAAAAATGGCCGCAAGTGACTTCACTCCTTTTGACATCAATGGGAGACTGCCAGTATTAAAAATGGCCGCCTACTACTTCACCCCCATTGACATCAATGGAAGACTGCCAGTATTAAAAATGGCCGCATGTGACTTCACTCCAATTGACATCAATGGGAGACTGCCAGTATTAAAAATGGCCGCATGTGACTTCACTCCAATTGACATCAATGGGAGACTGCCAGTATTAAAAATGGCCGCCTACTACTTCACCCCCATTGACATCAATGGAAGACTGCCAGTATTAAAAATGGCCGCATGTGACTTCACTCCAATTGACATCAATGGGATGCTGCCAGTATTAAAGATGGCCGTATGTGACTTTACTCCAATTGATATCAATGGGAGGCTGCCAGTATTAAAATGGCCTTCCATGACATCAATGGGAGGCTGCCGCTATTAAGCATGGCCGCATTTGACTTCACTCACATTGACTTCAATGGGAGACTGCCAGTATTAAAAATGGCCGCATGTGACTTCACTCCCATTGACATCAATGGGAGGCTGCCAGTATTAAAAATCGCCGCCTACTACTTCACTCCCATTGACTTCAATGGGAGACTGCCGGTATTAAAGATGGCCTTCCATGACTTCAATGGGAGACTGCCAGTATTAAAGATGGCCTTCCATTGACATCAACGGGACGCTGCCAGTATTAAAAATGTCCGCCTACTACTTCACTCCCATTGACTTCAATGGGAGACTGCCGGTATTAACGATGGCCTTCAATGACTTCAATGGGAGACTGACAGTATTAAAGATAGCCGCATGTGACTTCACTCCAATTGACATCAATGGGAGGCTACCAGTTTTAAAGATGGCCGCATGTGACTTTACTCCAAGTGACATCAATGGGAGTCTGCCAGTATTAAATATGGCTTTCCATGACATCAATGGGAGGCTGCCAGTATTAAATATGGCCTTCCATGACTTCAATGGCAGACTGCCAGTATTAAAGATGGCCTTCCATTGACTTCAATGGGAGACTGGCAGTATCAAAGATGGCCTTCCATTGACTTCAATGGGAGACTGCCAGTATTAAAGATGGCCGCCTAGGACTTCACTCCTATTGACTTCAATGGGAGACTGCCAGTATTAAAGATGGCTTTCCATTGACTTCAATGGGAGACTGCCAGTATTAAAAATGGCCGCCTAGGACTTCACTCCCATTGACTTCAATGGGAGACTGCCAGTATTAAAGATGGCCGCCTATGATTTACTCCCATTGACTTGAATGGGAGACTGCCAATATTAAAGATGGCCGCCTAGGACTTCACTCCCATTGACATCAATGGGAGACTGCCAGTATTAAAGATGGCCTTCCATTGACTTCAATGGGAGACTGCCAGTATTAAAGATGGCCGCCTAGGACTTCACTCCCATTGACCTCAATGGGAGACTGCCAGTATTAAAGATGGCCTTCCATTTACTTCAATGGGAGACTGCCAGTATTAAATATGGCCGCCTAGGACTTCACTCCCATTGACTTCAATGGGAGACTGCCAGTATTAAAGATGGCCGCCTATGACTATACTCCCATTGACTTCAATGGGAGACTGCCAGTATTGAAGATGGCCGCCTAGGACTTCACTCCCATTGACTTCAATGAGAGACTGCCAGTATTACAAATGGCCGCCTACTACTTCACTCCCATTGACATCAATGGGAGACTGCCAGTATTAAAAATGGCCGCACGCGACTTCACTCCTTTTGACATCAATGGGTGGATGCCAGCATTAAAGGTCGCCTTCCATGACTTCAATGGGAGGCTACCGGTATTAAAAATGGGCGCCTACTACTTCACTCCCATTGACTTCAATGGGAGACTGCCGGTATTAAAGATGGCCATCCATGACTTCAATGGGAGACTGCCAGTATTAAAGATGGCCGCATGTGACCACTCCAATTGACATCAATGGGAGACTGCCAGTATTAAAAATGGCCGCCTACTACTTCACCCCCATTGACATCAATGGGAGACTGCCAGTATTAAAATGGCCGCATGTGACTACACTCCCATTGACATCAATGGGAGGCTACCAGTATTAACAATGGGCGCCTACTACTTCACTCCCATTGACATCAATGGGAGGCTGCCACTATTAAAGATGGCCTTCCATGACTTCAATGGGTCGCTGCCGGTATTAAAGATGCCCGCATGTGACTTCACTCCCATTGACATCAATGGGAGGCTGCCAGTATTAAAGATGGCCGCATGTGACTTCACTCACGTTGATATCAATGGCAGGCTGCCATTATTAAAGATGGCCGCCTAGTACTTCACACCCTTTGACATAAATGGGAGACTGCCAGTATTAAAAATGGCCGCCTACCACTTCACCCCCATTGACATCAATGGCAGACTGCCAGTATTAAAAATGTCCGCATGTGACTTCACTCCCATTGACATCAATGGGAGGCTGCCAGTATTAAAAATCGCCGCCTACTACTTCACTCCCATTGACTTCAATGGGAGACTGCCGGTATTAAAGATGGCCTTCCATGACTTCAATGGGAGACTGCCAGTATTAAAGATGGCCTTCCATTGACTTCAATGGGAGACTGCCGGTGTTAAAGATCGCCTTCCATGACTTCAATGGGAGACTGCCAGTATTAAAAATTCCCGCATGTGACTTCACTCCAATTGACATCAATGGGATGCTGCCAGTATTAAAGATGGCCGTATGTGACTTTACTCCAATTGATATCAATGGGAGGCTGCCAGTATTAAAGATGGCCTTCCATGACATCAATGGGAGGCTGCCGGTATTAAGGATGGCCGCATGTGACTTCACTCACATTGACTTCAATGGGAGACTGCCAGTATCAAAAATGGCCGCATGTGACTTCACTCCCATTGACATCAATGGGAGGCTGCCAGTATTAAAAATCGCCGCCTACTACTTCACTCCCATTGACTTCAATGGGAGACTGCCGGTATTAAAGATGGCCTTCCATGACTTCAATGGGAGGCTGCCAGTATTAAAAATTTCCGCCTACTACTTCACTCCCATTGACATCAATGGGAGACTGCCAGTATTAAAAATGGCCGCATGTGACTTCACTCCTTTTGACATCAATGGGTGGATGCCAGTATTAAAGATCGCCTTCCATGACTTCAATGGGAGACTGCCAGTATTAAAAATGGCCGCATGTGACTTCACTCCCATTCACATCAATGGGAGGCTGCCAGTATTAAAAATGAGCGCCTACTACTTCACTCCGATTGACTTCAATGGGAGACTGCCGGTATAAAAGATGGCCTTCCATGACTTCAATAGGAGACTGCCAGTATTAAAAATGGCCGCCTACCACTTCACCCCCATTGACATCAATGGCAGACTGCCAGTATTAAAAATGTCCGCATGTGACTTCACTCCCATTGACATCAATGGGAGGCTGCCAGTATTAAAAATCGCCGCCTTCTACTTCACTCCCATTGACTTCAATGGGAGACTGCCGGTATTAAAGATGGCCTACCATGACTTCAATGGGAGACTGCCAGTATTAAAGATGGCCTTCCATTGACTTCAATGGGAGACTGCCTTTGTTAAAGATCGCCTTCCATGACTTCAATGGGAGACTGCCAGTATTAAAAATTCCCGCATGTGACTTCACTCCAATTGACATCAATGGGATGCTGCCAGTATTAAAGATGGCCGTATGTGACTTTACTCCAATTGATATCAATGGGAGGCTGCCAGTATTAAAGATGGCCTTCCATGACATCAATGGGAGGCTGCCGGTATTAAGGATGGCCGCATGTGACTTCACTCACATTGACTTCAATGGGAGACTGCCAGTATCAAAAATGGCCGCATGTGACTTCACTCCCATTGACATCAATGGGAGGCTGCCAGTATTAAAAATCGCCGCCTACTACTTCACTCCCATTGACTTCAATGGGAGACTGCCGGTATTAAAGATGGCCTTCCATGACTTCAATGGGAGGCTGCCAGTATTAAAAATTTCCGCCTACTACTTCACTCCCATTGACATCAATGGGAGACTGCCAGTATTAAAAATGGCCGCATGTGACTTCACTCCTTTTGACATCAATGGGTGGATGCCAGTATTAAAGATCGCCTTCCATGACTTCAATGGGAGACTGCCAGTATTAAAAATGGCCGCATGTGACTTCACTCCCATTCACATCAATGGGAGGCTGCCAGTATTAAAAATGAGCGCCTACTACTTCACTCCGATTGACTTCAATGGGAGACTGCCGGTATAAAAGATGGCCTTCCATGACTTCAATAGGAGACTGCCAGTATTAAAAATGGCCGCCTACCACTTCACCCCCATTGACATCAATGGCAGACTGCCAGTATTAAAAATGTCCGCATGTGACTTCACTCCCATTGACATCAATGGGAGGCTGCCAGTATTAAAAATCGCCGCCTTCTACTTCACTCCCATTGACTTCAATGGGAGACTGCCGGTATTAAAGATGGCCTACCATGACTTCAATGGGAGACTGCCAGTATTAAAGATGGCCTTCCATTGACTTCAATGGGAGACTGCCTTTGTTAAAGATCGCCTTCCATGACTTCAATGGGAGACTGCCAGTATTAAAAATTCCCGCATGTGACTTCACTCCAATTGACATCAATGGGATGCTGCCAGTATTAAAGATGGCCGTATGTGACTTTACTCCAATTGATATCAATGGGAGGCTGCCAGTATTAAAGATGGCCTTCCATGATATCAATGGGAGGCTGCCGGTATTAAGGATGGCCGCATGTGACTTCACTCACATTGACTTCAATGGGAGACTGCCAGTATCAAAAATGGCCGCATGTGACTTCACTCCCATTGACATCAATGGGAGGCTGCCAGTATTAAAAATCGCCGCCTACTACTTCACTCCCATTGACTTCAATGGGAGACTGCCGGTATTAAAGATGGCCTTCCATGACTTCAATGGGAGGCTGCCAGTATTAAAAATTTCCGCCTACTACTTCACTCCCATTGACATCAATGGGAGACTGCCAGTATTAAAAATGGCCGCATGTGACTTCACCCCTTTTGACATCAATGGGAGGCTGCCAGTATTAAAGATGGCCTTCCATAGACTTCAATGGGAGACTGCCAGTATTAAAGATGGCCGCCTAGGACTTCACTCCCATTGACTTCAATGGGAGACTGCCAGTATTAAAGATGGCCGCCTAGGACTTTTCTCCCATTGATTTCAATGGGAGACTGCCAGTATTAAAGATGGCCGCCTGGGACTTCACTCCCATTGATTTCAATGGGAGACTGCCAGTATTAAAAATGGCCGCCTACTACTTCACTCCCATTGACATCAATGGGAGACTGCCAGTATTAAATATGGCCGCATGTGACTTCACTCCTTTTGACATCAATGGGTGGATGCCAGTATTAAAGGTCGCCTTCCATGAATTCAATGGGAGGCTACCGGTATTAAAAATGGGCGCCTACTACTTCACTCCCATTGACTTCAATGGGAGACTGCCGGTATTAAAGATGGCCATCCATGACTTCAATGGGAGACTGCCAGTATTAAAGATGGCCGCATGTGACTTCACTCCAATTGACATCAATGGGAGACTGCCAGTATTAAAAATGGCCGCCTACTACTTCACCCCCATTGACATCAAAGGGAGACTGCCAGTATTAAAAATGGCCGCATGTGACTACACTCCCATTGACATCAATGGGAGGCTACCAGTATTAACAATGGCCGCCTACTACTTCACTCCCATTGACATCAATGGGAGGCTGCCACTATTAAAGATGGCCTTCCATGACTTCAATGGTATTCTGCCAGTATTAAAGATGGTCGCCTAGGACTTCACTCCCATTGACTTCAATGGGAGACTGCCAGTATTAAAGATGGCCGCCTAGGACTATACTCCCATTGACTTCAATGGGAGACTGCCAGTATTAAAAATGGCCGCCTGGGACTTCACTCCCATTGACTTCAATGGGAGACTGCCAGTATGAAAAATGGCCGCCTACTACTTCACTCCCATTGACATCAATGGGAGACTGCCAGTATTAAAAATGGCCGCATGTGACTTCACTCCTTTTGACATCAATGGGTGGATGCCAGTATTAAAGGTCCCCTTCCATGACTTCAATGGGAGGCTACCAGTATTAATAATGGGCGCCTACTACTTCACTCCCATTGACTTCAATGGGAGACTGCCGGTATTAAAGATGGCCATCCATGACTTCAATGGGAGACTGCCAGTATTAAAGATGGCCGCATGTGACTTCACTCCAATTGACATCAATGGGAGGCTGCCAGTATTAAAAATGGGCGCCTACTACTTCACTCCCATTGACTTCAATGGGAGACTGCCGGTATTAAAGATGGCCTTCCATGACTTCAATGGGAAACTGCCAGTATTAAAGATGGCCGCATGTGACTTCACTCCAATTGACATCAATGGGAGGCTGCCAGTATTAAAGATGGCCTTCCATTGACTTCAATGGGAGACTGCCAGTATTAAAGATGGCCGCCTAGGACTTCACTCCCATTGACTTCAATGCGAGCCTGCCAGTATTAAAGATGGCCGCCTAGGACTATACACCCATTGACTTCAATGGGAGACTGCCAGTATTAAAGATGGCCGCCTGGGACTTCACTCCCATTGACTTCAATGGGAGACTGCCAGTATTAAAAATGGCCGCAAGTGACTTCACTCCTTTTGACATCAATGGGTGGATGCCAGTATTAAAGGTCGCCTTCCATGACTTCAATGGGAGGCTACCAGTATTAAAAATGGGCGCCTACTACTTCACTCCCGTTGACTTCAATGGGAGACTGCCGGTATTAAACATGGCCATCCATGACTTCAATGGGAGACTGCCAGTATTAAAGATGGCCGCATGTGACTTCACTCCAATTGACATCAATGGGAGACTGCCAGTATTAAAAATGGCCGCCTACTACTTCACCCCCATTGACATCAATGGAAGACTGCCAGTATTAAAAATGGCCGCATGTGACTTCACTCCAATTGACATCAATGGGATGCTGCCAGTATTAAAGATGGCCGTATGTGACTTTACTCCAATTGATATCAATGGGAGGCTGCCAGTATTAAAATGGCCTTCCATGACATCAATGGGAGGCTGCCGCTATTAAGCATGGCCGCATTTGACTTCACTCACATTGACTTCAATGGGAGACTGCCAGTATTAAAAATGGCCGCATGTGACTTCACTCCCATTGACATCAATGGGAGGCTGCCAGTATTAAAAATCGCCGCCTACTACTTCACTCCCATTGACTTCAATGGGAGACTGCCGGTATTAAAGATGGCCTTCCATGACTTCAATGGGAGACTGCCAGTATTAAAGATGGCCTTCCATTGACATCAACGGGACGCTGCCAGTATTAAAAATGTCCGCCTACTACTTCACTCCCATTGACTTCAATGGGAGACTGCCGGTATTAACGATGGCCTTCAATGACTTCAATGGGAGACTGACAGTATTAAAGATAGCCGCATGTGACTTCACTCCAATTGACATCAATGGGAGGCTACCAGTTTTAAAGATGGCCGCATGTGACTTTACTCCAAGTGACATCAATGGGAGTCTGCCAGTATTAAATATGGCTTTCCATGACATCAATGGGAGGCTGCCAGTATTAAATATGGCCTTCCATGACTTCAATGGCAGACTGCCAGTATTAAAGATGGCCTTCCATTGACTTCAATGGGAGACTGGCAGTATCAAAGATGGCCTTCCATTGACTTCAATGGGAGACTGCCAGTATTAAAGATGGCCGCCTAGGACTTCACTCCTATTGACTTCAATGGGAGACTGCCAGTATTAAAGATGGCTTTCCATTGACTTCAATGGGAGACTGCCAGTATTAAAAATGGCCGCCTAGGACTTCACTCCCATTGACTTCAATGGGAGACTGCCAGTATTAAAGATGGCCGCCTATGATTTACTCCCATTGACTTGAATGGGAGACTGCCAATATTAAAGATGGCCGCCTAGGACTTCACTCCCATTGACATCAATGGGAGACTGCCAGTATTAAAGATGGCCTTCCATTGACTTCAATGGGAGACTGCCAGTATTAAAGATGGCCGCCTAGGACTTCACTCCCATTGACCTCAATGGGAGACTGCCAGTATTAAAGATGGCCTTCCATTTACTTCAATGGGAGACTGCCAGTATTAAATATGGCCGCCTAGGACTTCACTCCCATTGAATTCAATGGGAGACTGCCAGTATTAAAGATGGCCGCCTATGACTATACTCCCATTGACTTCAATGGGAGACTGCCAGTATTGAAGATGGCCGCCTAGGACTTCACTCCCATTGACTTCAATGAGAGACTGCCAGTATTACAAATGGCCGCCTACTACTTCACTCCCATTGACATCAATGGGAGACTGCCAGTATTAAAAATGGCCGCACGCGACTTCACTCCTTTTGACATCAATGGGTGGATGCCAGCATTAAAGGTCGCCTTCCATGACTTCAATGGGAGGCTACCGGTATTAAAAATGGGCGCCTACTACTTCACTCCCATTGACTTCAATGGGAGACTGCCGGTATTAAAGATGGCCATCCATGACTTCAATGGGAGACTGCCAGTATTAAAGATGGCCGCATGTGACCACTCCAATTGACATCAATGGGAGACTGCCAGTATTAAAAATGGCCGCCTACTACTTCACCCCCATTGACATCAATGGGAGACTGCCAGTATTAAAATGGCCGCATGTGACTACACTCCCATTGACATCAATGGGAGGCTACCAGTATTAACAATGGGCGCCTACTACTTCACTCCCATTGACATCAATGGGAGGCTGCCACTATTAAAGATGGCCTTCCATGACTTCAATGGGTCGCTGCCGGTATTAAAGATGCCCGCATGTGACTTCACTCCCATTGACATCAATGGGAGGCTGCCAGTATTAAAGATGGCCGCATGTGACTTCACTCACGTTGATATCAATGGCAGGCTGCCATTATTAAAGATGGCCGCCTAGTACTTCACACCCATTGACATAAATGGGAGACTGCCAGTATTAAAAATGGCCGCCTACCACTTCACCCCCATTGACATCAATGGCAGACTGCCAGTATTAAAAATGTCCGCATGTGACTTCACTCCCATTGACATCAATGGGAGGCTGCCAGTATTAAAAATCGCCGCCTACTACTTCACTCCCATTGACTTCAATGGGAGACTGCCGGTATTAAAGATGGCCTTCCATGACTTCAATGGGAGACTGCCAGTATTAAAGATGGCCTTCCATTGACTTCAATGGGAGACTGCCGGTGTTAAAGATCGCCTTCCATGACTTCAATGGGAGACTGCCAGTATTAAAAATTCCCGCATGTGACTTCACTCCAATTGACATCAATGGGATGCTGCCAGTATTAAAGATGGCCGTATGTGACTTTACTCCAATTGATATCAATGGGAGGCTGCCAGTATTAAAGATGGCCTTCCATGACATCAATGGGAGGCTGCCGGTATTAAGGATGGCCGCATGTGACTTCACTCACATTGACTTCAATGGGAGACTGCCAGTATCAAAAATGGCCGCATGTGACTTCACTCCCATTGACATCAATGGGAGGCTGCCAGTATTAAAAATCGCCGCCTACTACTTCACTCCCATTGACTTCAATGGGAGACTGCCGGTATTAAAGATGGCCTTCCATGACTTCAATGGGAGGCTGCCAGTATTAAAAATTTCCGCCTACTACTTCACTCCCATTGACATCAATGGGAGACTGCCAGTATTAAAAATGGCCGCATGTGACTTCACTCCTTTTGACATCAATGGGTGGATGCCAGTATTAAAGATCGCCTTCCATGACTTCAATGGGAGACTGCCAGTATTAAAAATGGCCGCATGTGACTTCACTCCCATTCACATCAATGGGAGGCTGCCAGTATTAAAAATGAGCGCCTACTACTTCACTCCGATTGACTTCAATGGGAGACTGCCGGTATAAAAGATGGCCTTCCATGACTTCAATGGGAGACTGCCAGTATTAAAAATGGCCGCCTACCACTTCACCCCCATTGACATCAATGGCAGACTGCCAGTATTAAAAATGTCCGCATGTGACTTCACTCCCATTGACATCAATGGGAGGCTGCCAGTATTAAAAATCGCCGCCTTCTACTTCACTCCCATTGACTTCAATGGGAGACTGCCGGTATTAAAGATGGCCTACCATGACTTCAATGGGAGACTGCCAGTATTAAAGATGGCCTTCCATTGACTTCAATGGGAGACTGCCTTTGTTAAAGATCGCCTTCCATGACTTCAATGGGAGACTGCCAGTATTAAAAATTCCCGCATGTGACTTCACTCCAATTGACATCAATGGGATGCTGCCAGTATTAAAGATGGCCGTATGTGACTTTACTCCAATTGATATCAATGGGAGGCTGCCAGTATTAAAGATGGCCTTCCATGACATCAATGGGAGGCTGCCGGTATTAAGGATGGCCGCATGTGACTTCACTCACATTGACTTCAATGGGAGACTGCCAGTATCAAAAATGGCCGCATGTGACTTCACTCCCATTGACATCAATGGGAGGCTGCCAGTATTAAAAATCGCCGCCTACTACTTCACTCCCATTGACTTCAATGGGAGACTGCCGGTATTAAAGATGGCCTTCCATGACTTCAATGGGAGGCTGCCAGTATTAAAAATTTCCGCCTACTACTTCACTCCCATTGACATCAATGGGAGACTGCCAGTATTAAAAATGGCCGCATGTGACTTCACCCCTTTTGACATCAATGGGAGGCTGCCAGTATTAAAGATGGCCTTCCATAGACTTCAATGGGAGACTGCCAGTATTAAAGATGGCCGCCTAGGACTTCACTCCCATTGACTTCAATGGGAGACTGCCAGTATTAAAGATGGCCGCCTAGGACTTTTCTCCCATTGATTTCAATGGGAGACTGCCAGTATTAAAGATGGCCGCCTGGGACTTCACTCCCATTGATTTCAATGGGAGACTGCCAGTATTAAAAATGGCCGCCTACTACTTCACTCCCATTGACATCAATGGGAGACTGCCAGTATTAAATATGGCCGCATGTGACTTCACTCCTTTTGACATCAATGGGTGGATGCCAGTATTAAAGGTCGCCTTCCATGAATTCAATGGGAGGCTACCGGTATTAAAAATGGGCGCCTACTACTTCACTCCCATTGACTTCAATGGGAGACTGCCGGTATTAAAGATGGCCATCCATGACTTCAATGGGAGACTGCCAGTATTAAAGATGGCCGCATGTGACTTCACTCCAATTGACATCAATGGGAGACTGCCAGTATTAAAAATGGCCGCCTACTACTTCACCCCCATTGACATCAAAGGGAGACTGCCAGTATTAAAAATGGCCGCATGTGACTACACTCCCATTGACATCAATGGGAGGCTACCAGTATTAACAATGGCCGCCTACTACTTCACTCCCATTGACATCAATGGGAGGCTGCCACTATTAAAGATGGCCTTCCATGACTTCAATGGGTCGCTGCCGGTATTAAAGATGCCCGCATGTGACTTCACTCCCATTAACATCAATGGGGGGATGCCAGTATTAAAGATGGCCGCATGTGACTTCACTCACATTGATATCAATGGCAGGCTGCCATTATTAAAGATGGCCGCCTATACTTCACTCCCATTGACATAAATGGGAGACTGCCAGTATTAAAAATGGCCGCCTACCACTTCACCCCCATTGACATCAATGGCAGACTGCCAGTATTAAAAATGTCCGCATGTGACTTCACTCCCATTGACATCAATGGGAGGCTGCCAGTATTAAAAATCGCCGCCTACTACTTCACTCCCATTGACTTCAATGGGAGACTGCCGGTATTAAAGATGGCCTGCCATGACTTCAATGGGAGACTGCCAGTATTAAAGATGGCCTTCCATTGACTTCAATGGGAGACTGCCGGTGTTAAAGATCGCCTTCCATGACTTCAATGGGAGACTGCCAGTATTAAAAATGGCCGCATGTGACTTCACTCCCATTGACATCAATGGGATGCTGCCAGTATTAAAGATGGCCGTATGTGACTTTACTCCAATTGATATCAATGGGAGGCTGCCAGTATTAAAGATGGCCTTCCATGACATCAATGGGAGGCTGCCGGTATTAAGGATGGCCGCATGTGACTTCACTCACATTGACTTCAATGGGAGACTGCCAGTAATAAAAATGGCCGCATGTGACTTCACTCCCATTGACATCAATGGGAGGCTGCCAGTATTAAAAATCGCCGCCTACTACTTCACTCCCATTGACTTCAATGGGAGACTGCCGGTATTAAAGATGGCCTTCCATGACTTCAATGGGAGGCTGCCAGTATTAAAAATTTCCGCCTACTACTTCACTCCCATTGACATCAATGGGAGACTGCCAGTATTAAAAATGGCCGCATGTGACTTCACTCCTTTTGACATCAATGAGTGGATGCCAGTATTAAAGATCGCCTTCCATGACTTCAATGGGAGACTGCCAGTATTAAAAATGGCCGCATGTGACTTCACTCCCATTCACATCAATGGGAGGCTGTCAGTATTAAAAATGGGCGCCTACTACTTCACTCCCATTGACTTCAATGGGAGACTGCCGGTATTAAAGATGGCCTTCCATGACTTCAATGGGAGACTGCCATTATTAAAGATGGCCTTCCATTGACTTCAATGGGAGACTGCCGGTGTTAAAGATCGCCTTCCATGACTTCAATGGGAGACTGCCAGTATTAAAAATTCCCGCATGTGACTTCACTCCAATTGACATCAATGGGATGCTGCCAGTATTAAAGATGGCCGTATGTGACTTTACTCCAATTGATATCAATGGGAGGCTGCCAGTATTAAAGATGGCCTTCCATGACATCAATGGGAGGCTGCCGGTATTAAGGATGGCCGCATGTGACTTCACTCACATTGACTTCAATGGGAGACTGCCAGTATCAAAAATGGCCGCATGTGACTTCACTCCCATTGACATCAATGGGAGGCTGCCAGTATTAAAAATCGCCGCCTACTACTTCACTCCCATTGACTTCAATGGGAGACTGCCGGTATTAAAGATGGCCTTCCATGACTTCAATGGGAGGCTGCCAGTATGAAAAATTTCCGCCTACTACTTCACTCCCATTGACATCAATGGGAGACTGCCAGTATTAAAAATAGCCGCATGTGACTTCACTCCTTTTGACATCAATGGGTGGATGCCAGTATGAAAGATCGCCTTCCATGACTTCAATGGGAGACTGCCAGTATTAAAAATGGCCGCATGTGACTTCACTCCCATTCACATCAATGGGAGGCTGCCAGTATTAAAAATGAGCGCCTACTACTTCACTCCGATTGACTTCAATGGGAGACTGCCGGTATTAAAGATGGCCGCATGTGACTTCACTCCAATTGACATCAATGGGAGGCTGCCAGTATTAAAGATGGCCTTCCATTGACTTCAATGGGAGACTGCCAGTATTAAAGATGGCCGCCTAGGACTTCACTCCCATTGACTTCAATGGGAGACTGCCAGTATTAAAGATGGCCGCCTAGGACTATACTCCCATTGACTTCAATGCGAGACTGCCAGTATTAAAGATGGCCGCCTGGGACTTCACTACCATTGACTTCAATGGGAGACTGACAGTATTAAAAATGGCCGCCTACTACTTCACTCCCATTGACATCAATGGGAGACTGCCAGTATTAAAAATGGCCGCATGTGACTTCACTCCTTTTGACATCAATGGGTGGATGCCAGTATTAAAGGTCGCCTTCCATGACTTCAATGGGAGGCTACCGGTATTAAAAATGGGCGCCTACTACTTCACTCCCATTGACTTCAATGGGAGACTGCCGGTATTAAAGATGGCCATCCATGACTTCAATGGGAGACTGCCAGTATTAAAGATGGCCGCATGTGACTTCACTCCAATTGACATCAATGGGAGACTGCCAGTATTAAAAATGGCCGCCTACTACTTCACCCCCATTGACATCAATGGGAGACTGCCAGTATTAAAAATGGCCGCATGTGACTACACTCCCATTGACATCAATGGGAGGCTACCAGTATTAACAATGGCCGCCTACTACTTCACTCCCATTGACATCAATGGGAGGCTGCCACTATTAAAGATGGCCTTCCATGACTTCAATGGGTCGCTGCCGATATTAAAGATGCCCGCATGTGACTTCACTCCCATTAACATCAATGGGGGGATGCCAGTATTAAAGATGGCCGCATGTGACTTCACTCACATTGATATCAATGGCAGGCTGCCATTATTAAAGATGGCCGCCTATACTTCACTCCCATTGACATAAATGGGAGACTGCCAGTATTAAAAATGGCCGCCTACCACTTCACCCCCATTGACATCAATGAGTGGATGCCAGTATTAAAGATCGCCTTCCATGACTTCAATGGGAGACTGCCAGTATTAAAAATGGCCGCATGTGACTTCACTCCCATTCACATCAATGGGAGGCTGTCAGTATTAAAAATGGGCGCCTACTACTTCACTCCCATTGACTTCAATGGGAGACTGCCGGTATTAAAGATGGCCTTCCATGACTTCAATGGGAGACTGCCATTATTAAAGATGGCCTTCCATTGACTTCAATGGGAGACTGCCGGTGTTAAAGATCGCCTTCCATGACTTCAATGGGAGACTGCCAGTATTAAAAATTCCCGCATGTGACTTCACTCCAATTGACATCAATGGGATGCTGCCAGTATTAAAGATGGCCGTATGTGACTTTACTCCAATTGATATCAATGGGAGGCTGCCAGTATTAAAGATGGCCTTCCATGACATCAATGGGAGGCTGCCGGTATTAAGGATGGCCGCATGTGACTTCACTCACATTGACTTCAATGGGAGACTGCCAGTATCAAAAATGGCCGCATGTGACTTCACTCCCATTGACATCAATGGGAGGCTGCCAGTATTAAAAATCGCCGCCTACTACTTCACTCCCATTGACTTCAATGGGAGACTGCCGGTATTAAAGATGGCCTTCCATGACTTCAATGGGAGGCTGCCAGTATGAAAAATTTCCGCCTACTACTTCACTCCCATTGACATCAATGGGAGACTGCCAGTATTAAAAATGGCCGCATGTGACTTCACTCCTTTTGACATCAATGGGTGGATGCCAGTATGAAAGATCGCCTTCCATGACTTCAATGGGAGACTGCCAGTATTAAAAATGGCCGCATGTGACTTCACTCCCATTCACATCAATGGGAGGCTGCCAGTATTAAAAATGAGCGCCTACTACTTCACTCCGATTGACTTCAATGGGAGACTGCCGGTATTAAAGATGGCCTTCCATGACTTCAATGGGAGACTGCCAGTATTAAAGATGGCCGCATGTGACTTCACTCCAATTGACATCAATGGGAGGCTGCCAGTATTAAAGATGGCCTTCCATTGACTTCAATGGGGGACTTCCAGTATTAAAGATGGCCGCCTAGGACTTCACTCCCATTGACTTCAATGGGAGACTGCCAGTATTAAAGATGGCCGCCTAGGACTATACTCCCATTGACTTCAATGCGAGACTGCCAGTATTAAAGATGGCCGCCTGGGACTTCACTACCATTGACTTCAATGGGAGACTGCCAGTATTAAAAATGGCCGCCTACTACTTCACTCCCATTGACATCAATGGGAGACTGCCAGTATTAAAAATGGCCGCATGTGACTTCACTCCTTTTGACATCAATGGGTGGATGCCAGTATTAAAGGTCGCCTTCCATGACTTCAATGGGAGGCTACCGGTATTAAAAATGGGCGCCTACTACTTCACTCCCATTGACTTCAATGGGAGACTGCCGGTATTAAAGATGGCCATCCATGACTTCAATGGGAGACTGCCAGTATTAAAGATGGCCGCATGTGACTTCACTCCAATTGACATCAATGGGAGACTGCCAGTATTAAAAATGGCCGCCTACTACTTCACCCCCATTGACATCAATGGGAGACTGCCAGTATTAAAAATGGCCGCATGTGACTACACTCCCATTGACATCAATGGGAGGCTACCAGTATTAACAATGGCCGCCTACTACTTCACTCCCATTGACATCAATGGGAGGCTGCCACTATTAAAGATGGCCTTCCATGACTTCAATGGGTCGCTGCCGGTATTAAAGATGCCCGCATGTGACTTCACTCCCATTAACATCAATGGGGGGATGCCAGTATTAAAGATGGCCGCATGTGACTTCACTCACATTGATATCAATGGCAGGCTGCCATTATTAAAGATGGCCGCCTATACTTCACTCCCATTGACATAAATGGGAGACTGCCAGTATTAAAAATGGCCGCCTACCACTTCACCCCCATTGACATCAATGGCAGACTGCCAGTATTAAAAATGTCCGCATGTGACTTCACTCCCATTGACATCAATGGGAGGCTGCCAGTATTAAAAATCGCCGCCTACTACTTCACTCCCATTGACTTCAATGGGAGACTGCCGGTATTAAAGATGGCCTTCCATGACTTCAATGGGAGACTGCCAGTATTAAAGATGGCCTTCCATTGACTTCAATGGGAGACTGCCGGTGTTAAAGATCGCCTTCCATGACTTCAATGGGAGACTGCCAGTATTAAAAATTCCCGCATGTGACTTCACTCCAATTGACATCAATGGGATGCTGCCAGTAGTAAAGATGGCCGTATGTGACTTTACTCCAATTGATATCAATGGGAGGCTGCCAGTATTAAAGATGGCCTTCCATGACATCAATGGGAGGCTGCCGGTATTAAGGATGGCCGCATGTGACTTCACTCACATTGACTTCAATGGGAGACTGCCAGTAATAAAAATGGCCGCATGTGACTTCACTCCCATTGACATCAATGGGAGGCTGCCAGTATTAAAAATCGCCGCCTACTACTTCACTCCCATTGACTTCAATGGGAGACTGCCGGTATTAAAGATGGCCTTCCATGACTTCAATGGGAGGCTGCCAGTATTAAAAATTTCCGCCTACTACTTCACTCCCATTGACATCAATGGGAGACTGCCAGTATTAAAAATGGCCGCATGTGACTTCACTCCTTTTGACATCAATGAGTGGATGCCAGTATTAAAGATCGCCTTCCATGACTTCAATGGGAGACTGCCAGTATTAAAAATGGCCGCATGTGACTTCACTCCCATTCACATCAATGGGAGGCTGTCAGTATTAACAATGGGCGCCTACTACTTCACTCCCATTGACTTCAATGGGAGACTGCCGGTATTAAAGATGGCCTTCCATGACTTCAATGGGAGACTGCCAGTATTAAAGATGGCCTTCCATTGACTTCAATGGGAGACTGCCGGTGTTAAAGATCGCCTTCCATGACTTCAATGGGAGACTGCCAGTATTAAAAATTCCCGCATGTGACTTCACTCCAATTGACATCAATGGGATGCTGCCAGTATTAAAGATGGCCGTATGTGACTTTACTCCAATTGATATCAATGGGAGGCTGCCAGTATTAAAGATGGCCTTCCATGACATCAATGGGAGGCTGCCGGTATTAAGGATGGCCGCATGTGACTTCACTCACATTGACTTCAATGGGAGACTGCCAGTATCAAAAATGGCCGCATGTGACTTCACTCCCATTGACATCAATGGGAGGCTGCCAGTATTAAAAATCGCCGCCTACTACTTCACTCCCATTGACTTCAATGGGAGACTGCCGGTATTAAAGATGGCCTTCCATGACTTCAATGGGAGGCTGCCAGTATGAAAAATTTCCGCCTACTACTTCACTCCCATTGACATCAATGGGAGACTGCCAGTATTAAAAATGGCCGCATGTGACTTCACTCCTTTTGACATCAATGGGTGGATGCCAGTATGAAAGATCGCCTTCCATGACTTCAATGGGAGACTGCCAGTATTAAAAATGGCCGCATGTGACTTCACTCCCATTCACATCAATGGGAGGCTGCCAGTATTAAAAATGAGCGCCTACTACTTCACTCCGATTGACTTCAATGGGAGACTGCCGGTATTAAAGATGGCCTTCCATGACTTCAATGGGAGACTGCCAGTATTAAAGATGGCCGCATGTGACTTCACTCCAATTGACATCAATGGGAGGCTGCCAGTATTAAAGATGGCCTTCCATTGACTTCAATGGGAGACTGCCAGTATTAAAGATGGCCGCCTAGGACTTCACTCCCATTGACTTCAATGGGAGACTGCCAGTATTAAAGATGGCCGCCTAGGACTATACTCCCATTGACTTCAATGCGAGACTGCCAGTATTAAAGATGGCCGCCTGGGACTTCACTCCCATTGACTTCAATGGGAGACTGCCAGTATTAAAAATGGCCGCCTACTACTTCACTCCCATTGACATCAATGGGAGACTGCCAGTATTAAAAATGGCCGCATGTGACTTCACTCCTTTTGACATCAATGGGTGGATGCCAGTATTAAAGGTCGCCTTCCATGACTTCAATGGGAGGCTACCGGTATTAAAAATGGGCGCCTACTACTTCACTCCCATTGACTTCAATGGGAGACTGCCGGTATTAAAGATGGCCATCCATGACTTCAATGGGAGACTGCCAGTATTAAAGATGGCCGCATGTGACTTCACTCCAATTGACATCAATGGGAGACTGCCAGTATTAAAAATGGCCGCCTACTACTTCACCCCCATTGACATCAATGGGAGACTGCCAGTATTAAAAATGGCCGCATGTGACTACACTCCCATTGACATCAATGGGAGGCTACCAGTATTAACAATGGCCGCCTACTACTTCACTCCCATTGACATCAATGGGAGGCTGCCACTATTAAAGATGGCCTTCCATGACTTCAATGGGTCGCTGCCGGTATTAAAGATGCCCGCATGTGACTTCACTCACATTGATATCAATGGCAGGCTGCCATTATTAAAGATGGCCGCCTATACTTCACTCCCATTGACATAAATGGGAGACTGCCAGTATTAAAAATGGCCTTCCATGACTTCAATGGGAGACTGCCAGTATTAAAGATGGCCTTCCATTGACTTCAATGGGAGACTGCCGGTGTTAAAGATCGCCTTCCATGACTTCAATGGGAGACTGCCAGTATTAAAAATTCCCGCATGTGACTTCACTCCAATTGACATCAATGGGATGCTGCCAGTATTAAAGATGGCCGTATGTGACTTTACTCCAATTGATATCAATGGGAGGCTGCCAGTATTAAAGATGGCCTTCCATGACATCAATGGGAGGCTGCCGGTATTAAGGATGGCCGCATGTGACTTCACTCACATTGACTTCAATGGGAGACTGCCAGTAATAAAAATGGCCGCATGTGACTTCACTCCCATTGACATCAATGGGAGGCTGCCAGTATTAAAAATCGCCGCCTACTACTTCACTCCCATTGACTTCAATGGGAGACTGCCGTTCTTAAAGATGGCCTTCCATGACTTCAATGGGAGGCTGCCAGTATTAAAAATTTCCGCCTACTACTTCACTCCCATTGACATCAATGGGAGACTGCCAGTATTAAAAATGGCCGCATGTGACTTCACTCCTTTTGACATCAATGAGTGGATGCCAGTATTAAAGATCGCCTTCCATGACTTCAATGGGAGACTGCCAGTATTAAAAATGGCCGCATGTGACTTCACTCCCATTCACATCAATGGGAGGCTGTCAGTATTAAAAATGGGCGCCTACTACTTCACTCCCATTGACTTCAATGGGAGACTGCCGGTATTAAAGATGGCCTTCCATGACTTCAATGGGAGACTGCCATTATTAAAGATGGCCTTCCATTGACTTCAATGGGAGACTGCCGGTGTTAAAGATCGCCTTCCATGACTTCAATGGGAGACTGCCAGTATTAAAAATTCCCGCATGTGACTTCACTCCAATTGACATCAATGGGATGCTGCCAGTATTAAAGATGGCCGTATGTGACTTTACTCCAATTGATATCAATGGGAGGCTGCCAGTATTAAAGATGGCCTTCCATGACATCAATGGGAGGCTGCCGGTATTAAGGATGGCCGCATGTGACTTCACTCACATTGACTTCAATGGGAGACTGCCAGTATCAAAAATGGCCGCATGTGACTTCACTCCCATTGACATCAATGGGAGGCTGCCAGTATTAAAAATCGCCGCCTACTACTTCACTCCCATTGACTTCAATGGGAGACTGCCGGTATTAAAGATGGCCTTCCATGACTTCAATGGGAGGCTGCCAGTATGAAAAATTTCCGCCTACTACTTCACTCCCATTGACATCAATGGGAGACTGCCAGTATTAAAAATGGCCGCATGTGACTTCACTCCTTTTGACATCAATGGGTGGATGCCAGTATGAAAGATCGCCTTCCATGACTTCAATGGGAGACTGCCAGTATTAAAAATGGCCGCATGTGACTTCACTCCCATTCACATCAATGGGAGGCTGCCAGTATTAAAAATGAGCGCCTACTACTTCACTCCGATTGACTTCAATGGGAGACTGCCGGTATTAAAGATGGCCTTCCATGACTTCAATGGGAGACTGCCAGTATTAAAGATGGCCGCATGTGACTTCACTCCAATTGACATCAATGGGAGGCTGCCAGTATTAAAGATGGCCTTCCATTGACTTCAATGGGAGACTGCCAGTATTAAAGATGGCCGCCTAGGACTTCACTCCCATTGACTTCAATGGGAGACTGCCAGTATTAAAGATGGCCGCCTAGGACTATACTCCCATTGACTTCAATGCGAGACTGCCAGTATTAAAGATGGCCGCCTGGGACTTCACTACCATTGACTTCAATGGGAGACTGCCAGTATTAAAAATGGCCGCCTACTACTTCACTCCCATTGACATCAATGGGAGACTGCCAGTATTAAAAATGGCCGCATGTGACTTCACTCCTTTTGACATCAATGGGTGGATGCCAGTATTAAAGGTCGCCTTCCATGACTTCAATGGGAGGCTACCGGTATTAAAAATGGGCGCCTACTACTTCACTCCCATTGACTTCAATGGGAGACTGCCGGTATTAAAGATGGCCATCCATGACTTCAATGGGAGACTGCCAGTATTAAAGATGGCCGCATGTGACTTCACTCCAATTGACATCAATGGGAGACTGCCAGTATTAAAAATGGCCGCCTACTACTTCACCCCCATTGACATCAATGGGAGACTGCCAGTATTAAAAATGGCCGCATGTGACTACACTCCCATTGACATCAATGGGAGGCTACCAGTATTAACAATGGCCGCCTACTACTTCACTCCCATTGACATCAATGGGAGGCTGCCACTATTAAAGATGGCCTTCCATGACTTCAATGGGTCGCTGCCGGTATTAAAGATGCCCGCATGTGACTTCACTCCCATTAACATCAATGGGGGGATGCCAGTATTAAAGATGGCCGCATGTGACTTCACTCACATTGATATCAATGGCAGGCTGCCATTATTAAAGATGGCCGCCTATACTTCACTCCCATTGACATAAATGGGAGACTGCCAGTATTAAAAATGGCCGCCTACCACTTCACCCCCATTGACATCAATGGCAGACTGCCAGTATTAAAAATGTCCGCATGTGACTTCACTCCCATTGACATCAATGGGAGGCTGCCAGTATTAAAAATCGCCGCCTACTACTTCACTCCCATTGACTTCAATGGGAGACTGCCGGTATTAAAGATGGCCTTCCATGACTTCAATGGGAGACTGCCAGTATTAAAGATGGCCTTCCATTGACTTCAATGGGAGACTGCCGGTGTTAAAGATCGCCTTCCATGACTTCAATGGGAGACTGCCAGTATTAAAAATTCCCGCATGTGACTTCACTCCAATTGACATCAATGGGATGCTGCCAGTAGTAAAGATGGCCGTATGTGACTTTACTCCAATTGATATCAATGGGAGGCTGCCAGTATTAAAGATGGCCTTCCATGACATCAATGGGAGGCTGCCGGTATTAAGGATGGCCGCATGTGACTTCACTCACATTGACTTCAATGGGAGACTGCCAGTAATAAAAATGGCCGCATGTGACTTCACTCCCATTGACATCAATGGGAGGCTGCCAGTATTAAAAATCGCCGCCTACTACTTCACTCCCATTGACTTCAATGGGAGACTGCCGGTATTAAAGATGGCCTTCCATGACTTCAATGGGAGGCTGCCAGTATTAAAAATTTCCGCCTACTACTTCACTCCCATTGACATCAATGGGAGACTGCCAGTATTAAAAATGGCCGCATGTGACTTCACTCCTTTTGACATCAATGAGTGGATGCCAGTATTAAAGATCGCCTTCCATGACTTCAATGGGAGACTGCCAGTATTAAAAATGGCCGCATGTGACTTCACTCCCATTCACATCAATGGGAGGCTGTCAGTATTAACAATGGGCGCCTACTACTTCACTCCCATTGACTTCAATGGGAGACTGCCGGTATTAAAGATGGCCTTCCATGACTTCAATGGGAGACTGCCAGTATTAAAGATGGCCTTCCATTGACTTCAATGGGAGACTGCCGGTGTTAAAGATCGCCTTCCATGACTTCAATGGGAGACTGCCAGTATTAAAAATTCCCGCATGTGACTTCACTCCAATTGACATCAATGGGATGCTGCCAGTATTAAAGATGGCCGTATGTGACTTTACTCCAATTGATATCAATGGGAGGCTGCCAGTATTAAAGATGGCCTTCCATGACATCAATGGGAGGCTGCCGGTATTAAGGATGGCCGCATGTGACTTCACTCCCATTGACATCAATGGGAGACTGCCAGTATTAAAAATGGCCGCATGTGACTTCACTCCCATTGACTTCAATGGGAGACTGCCGGTATTAAAGATGGCCTTCCATGACTTCAATGGGAGACTGCCAGTATTAAAGATGGCCGCATGTGACTTCACTCCATTTGACATCAATGGGAGGCTGCCAGTATTAAATATGGCCTTCCATTGACTTCAATGGTATTCTGCCAGTATTAAAGATGGTCGCCTAGGACTTCACTCCCATTGACTTCAATGGGAGACTGCCAGTATTAAAGATGGCCGCCTAGGACTATACTCCCATTGACTTCAATGGGAGACTGCCAGTATTAAAGATGGCCGCCTGGGACTTCACTCCCATTGACTTCAATGGGAGACTGCCAGTATTAAAAATGGCCGCCTACTACTTCACTCCCATTGACATCAATGGGAGACTGCCAGTATTAAAAATGGCCGCATGTGACTTCACTCCTTTTGACATCAATGGGTGGATGCCAGTATTAAAGGTCGCCTTCCATGACTTCAATGGGAGGCTACCAGTATTAAAAATGGGCGCCTACTACTTCACTCCCATTGACTTCAATGGGAGACTGCCGGTATTAAAGATGGCCATCCATGACTTCAATGGGAGACTGCCAGTATTAAAGATGGCCGCATGTGACTTCACTCCAATTGACATCAATGGGAGGCTGCCAGTATTAAAAATGGGCGCCTACTACTTCACTCCCATTGACTTCAATGGGAGACTGCCGGTATTAAAGATGGCCTTCCATGACTTCAATGGGAAACTGCCAGTATTAAAGATGGCCGCATGTGACTTCACTCCAATTGACATCAATGGGAGGCTGCCAGTATTAAAGATGGCCTTCCATTGACTTCAATGGGAGACTGCCAGTATTAAAGATGGCCGCCTAGGACTTCACTCCCATTGACTTCAATGCGAGCCTGCCAGTATTAAAGATGGCCGCCTAGGACTTTTCACCCATTGACTTCAATGGGAGACTGCCAGTATTAAAGATGGCCGCCTGGGACTTCACTCCCATTGACTTCAATGGGAGACTGCCAGTATTAAAAATGGCCGCAAGTGACTTCACTCCTTTTGACATCAATGGGTGGATGCCAGTATTAAAGGTCGCCTTCCATGACTTCAATGGGAGGCTACCAGTATTAAAAATGGGCGCCTACTACTTCACTCCCGTTGACTTCAATGGGAGACTGCCGGTATTAAACATGGCCATCCATGACTTCAATGGGAGACTGCCAGTATTAAAGATGGCCGCATGTGACTTCACTCCAATTGACATCAATGGGAGACTGCCAGTATTAAAAATGGCCGCCTACTACTTCACCCCCATTGACATCAATGGAAGACTGCCAGTATTAAAAATGGCCGCATGTGACTTCACTCCAATTGACATCAATGGGATGCTGCCAGTATTAAAGATGGCCGTATGTGACTTTACTCCAATTGATATCAATGGGAGGCTGCCAGTATTAAAATGGCCTTCCATGACATCAATGGGAGGCTGCCGCTATTAAGCATGGCCGCATTTGACTTCACTCACATTGACTTCAATGGGAGACTGCCAGTATTAAAAATGGCCGCATGTGACTTCACTCCCATTGACATCAATGGGACGCTGCCAGTATTAAAAATCGCCGCCTACTACTTCACTCCCATTGACTTCAATGGGAGACTGCCGGTATTAAAGATGGCCTTCCATGACTTCAATGGGAGACTGCCAGTATTAAAGATGGCCTTCCATTGACATCAACGGGACGCTGCCAGTATTAAAAATGTCCGCCTACTACTTCACTCCCATTGACTTCAATGGGAGACTGCCGGTATTAACGATGGCCTTCAATGACTTCAATGGGAGACTGACAGTATTAAAGATAGCCGCATGTGACTTCACTCCAATTGACATCAATGGGAGGCTACCAGTTTTAAAGATGGCCGCATGTGACTTTACTCCAAGTGACATCAATGGGAGTCTGCCAGTATTAAATATGGCTTTCCATGACATCAATGGGAGGCTGCCAGTATTAAATATGGCCTTCCATGACTTCAATGGCAGACTGCCAGTATTAAAGATGGCCTTCCATTGACTTCAATGGGAGACTGGCAGTATCAAAGATGGCCTTCCATTGACTTCAATGGGAGACTGCCAGTATTAAAGATGGCCGCCTAGGACTTCACTCCTATTGACTTCAATGGGAGACTGCCAGTATTAAAGATGGCTTTCCATTGACTTCAATGGGAGACTGCCAGTATTAAAAATGGCCGCCTAGGACTTCACTCCCATTGACTTCAATGGGAGACTGCCAGTATTAAAGATGGCCGCCTATGATTTACTCCCATTGACTTGAATGGGAGACTGCCAATATTAAAGATGGCCGCCTAGGACTTCACTCCCATTGACATCAATGGGAGACTGCCAGTATTAAAGATGGCCTTCCATTGACTTCAATGGGAGACTGCCAGTATTAAAGATGGCCGCCTAGGACTTCACTCCCATTGACCTCAATGGGAGACTGCCAGTATTAAAGATGGCCTTCCATTTACTTCAATGGGAGACTGCCAGTATTAAATATGGCCGCCTAGGACTTCACTCCCATTGACTTCAATGGGAGACTGCCAGTATTAAAGATGGCCGCCTATGACTTTACTCCCATTGACTTCAATGGGAGACTGCCAGTATTGAAGATGGCCGCCTAGGACTTCACTCCCATTGACTTCAATGAGAGACTGCCAGTATTACAAATGGCCGCCTACTACTTCACTCCCATTGACATCAATGGGAGACTGCCAGTATTAAAAATGGCCGCACGCGACTTCACTCCTTTTGACATCAATGGGTGGATGCCAGCATTAAAGGTCGCCTTCCATGACTTCAATGGGAGGCTACCGGTATTAAAAATGGGCGCCTACTACTTCACTCCCATTGACTTCAATGGGAGACTGCCGGTATTAAAGATGGCCATCCATGACTTCAATGGGAGACTGCCAGTATTAAAGATGGCCGCATGTGACCACTCCAATTGACATCAATGGGAGACTGCCAGTATTAAAAATGGCCGCCTACTACTTCACCCCCATTGACATCAATGGGAGACTGCCAGTATTAAAATGGCCGCATGTGACTACACTCCCATTGACATCAATGGGAGGCTACCAGTATTAACAATGGCCGCCTACTACTTCACTCCCATTGACATCAATGGGAGGCTGCCACTATTAAAGATGGCCTTCCATGACTTCAATGGGTCGCTGCCGGTATTAAAGATGCCCGCATGTGACTTCACTCCCATTGACATCAATGGGAGGCTGCCAGTATTAAAGATGGCCGCATGTGACTTCACTCACGTTGATATCAATGGCAGGCTGCCATTATTAAAGATGGCCGCCTATACTTCACACCCATTGACATATATGGGAGACTGCCAGTATTAAAAATGGCCGCCTACCACTTCACCCCCATTGACATCAATGGCAGACTGCCAGTATTAAAAATGTCCGCATGTGACTTCACTCCCATTGACATCAATGGGAGGCTGCCAGTATTAAAAATCGCCGCCTACTACTTCACTCCCATTGACTTCAATGGGAGACTGCCGGTATTAAAGATGGCCTTCCATGACTTCAATGGGAGACTGCCAGTATTAAAGATGGCCTTCCATGACTTCAATTGGAGACTGCCAGTATTAAAGATGGCCTTCCATTGACTTCAATGGGAGACTGCCGGTGTTAAAGATCGCCTTCCATGACTTCAATGGGAGACTGCCAGTATTAAAAATTCCCGCATGTGACTTCACTCCAATTGACATCAATGGGATGCTGCCAGTATTAAAGATGGCCGTATGTGACTTTACTCCAATTGATATCAATGGGAGGCTGCCAGTATTAAAAATGGCCTTCCATGACATCAATGGGAGGCTGCCGGTATTAAGGATGGCCGCATGTGACTTCACTCACATTGACTTCAATGGGAGACTGCGAGTATCAAAAATGGCCGCATGTGACTTCACTCCCATTGACATCAATGGGAGGCTGCCAGTATTAAAAATCGCCGCCTACTACTTCACTCCCATTGACTTCAATGGGAGACTGCCGGTATTAAAGATGGCCTTCCATGACTTCAATGGGAGGCTGCCAGTATTAAAAATTTCCGCCTACTACTTCACTCCCATTGACATCAATGGGAGACTGCCAGTATTAAAAATGGCCGCATGTGACTTCACTCCTTTTGACATCAATGGGTGGATGCCAGTATTAAAGATCGCCTTCCATGACTTCAATGGGAGACTGCCAGTATTAAAAATGGCCGCATGTGACTTCACTCCCATTCACATCAATGGGAGGCTGCCAGTATTAAAAATGAGCGCCTACTACTTCACTCCGATTGACTTCAATGGGAGACTGCCGGTATAAAAGATGGCCTTCCATGACTTCAATGGGAGACTGCCAGTATTAAAGATGGCCGCATGTGACTTCACTCCAATTGACATCAATGGGAGGCTGCCAGTATTAAAGATGGCCTTCCATTGACTTCAATGGGAGACTGCCAGTATTAAAGATGGCCGCCTAGGACTTCACTCCCATTGACTTCAATGGGAGACTGCCAGTATTAAAGATGGCCGCCTAGGACTATACTCCCATTGACTTCAATGCGAGACTGCCAGTATTAAAGATGGCCGCCTGGGACTTCACTCCCATTGACTTCAATGGGAGACTGCCAGTATTAAAAATGGCCGCCTACTACTTCACTCCCATTGACATCAATGGGAGACTGCCAGTATTAAAAATGGCCGCATGTGACTTCACTCCTTTTGACATCAATGGGTGGATGCCAGTATTAAAGGTCGCCTTCCATGACTTCAATGGGAGGCTACCGGTATTAAAAATGGGCGCCTACTACTTCACTCCCATTGACTTCAATGGGAGACTGCCGGTATTAAAGATGGCCATCCATGACTTCAATGGGAGACTGCCAGTATTAAAGATGGCCGCATGTGACCACTCCAATTGACATCAATGGGAGACTGCCAGTATTAAAAATGGCCGCCTACTACTTCACCCCCATTGACATCAATGGGAGACTGCCAGTATTAAAATGGCCGCATGTGACAACACTCCCATTGACATCAATGGGAGGCTACCAGTATTAACAATGGCCGCCTACTACTTCACTCCCATTGACATCAATGGGAGGCTGCCACTATTAAAGATGGCCTTCCATGACTTCAATGGGTCGCTGCCGGTATTAAAGATGCCTGCATGTGACTTCACTCCCATTGACATCAATGGGAGGCTGCCAGTATTAAAGATGGCCGCATGTGACTTCACTCACGTTGATATCAATGGCAGGCTGCCATTATTAAAGATGGCCGCCTAGTACTTCACTCCCATTGACATAAATGGGAGACTGCCAGTATTAAAAATGGCCGCCTACCACTTCACCCCCATTGACATCAATGGCAGACTGCCAGTATTAAAAATGTCCGCATGTGACTTCACTCCCATTGACATCAATGGGAGGCTGCCAGTATTAAAAATCGCCGCCTACTACTTCACTCCCATTGACTTCAATGGGAGACTGCCGGTATTAAAGATGGCCTTCCATGACTTCAATGGGAGACTGCCAGTATTAAAGATGGCCTTCCATTGACTTCAATGGGAGACTGCCGGTGTTAAAGATCGCCTTCCATGACTTCAATGGGAGACTGCCAGTATTAAAAATTCCCGCATGTGACTTCACTCCAATTGACATCAATGGGATTCTGCCAGTATTAAAGATGGCCGTATGTGACTTTACTCCAATTGATATCAATGGGAGGCTGCCAGTATTAAAGATGGCCTTCCATGACATCAATGGGAGGCTGCCGGTATTAAGGATGGCCGCATGTGACTTCACTCCCATTGACATCAATGGGAGACTGCCAGTATTAAAAATGGCCGCATGTGACTTCACTCCTTTTGACATCAATGGGTGGATGCCAGTATTAAAGATGGCCTTCCATGACATCAATGTGAGGCTGCCGGTATTAAGGATGGCCGCATGTGACTTCACTCCTTTTGACATCAATGGGTGGATGCCAGCATTAAAGATCGCCTTCCATGACTTCAATGGGAGACTGCCAGTATTAAAAATGGCCGCATGTGACTTCACTCCCATTGACTTCAATGGGAGACTGCCGGTATTAAAGATGGCCTTCCATGACTTCAATGGGAGACTGCCAGTATTAAAGATGGCCGCATGTGACTTCACTCCATTTGACATCAATGGGAGGCTGCCAGTATTAAATATCGCCTTCCATTGACTTCAATGGTATTCTGCCAGTATTAAAGATGGTCGCCTAGGACTTCACTCCCATTGACTTCAATGGGAGACTGCCAGTATTAAAGATGGCCGCCTAGGACTATACTCCCATTGACTTCAATGGGAGACTGCCAGTATTAAAGATGGCCGCCTGGGACTTCACTCCCATTGACTTCAATGGGAGACTGCCAGTATTAAAAATGGCCGCCTACTACTTCACTCCCATTGACATCAATGGGAGACTGCCAGTATTAAAAATGGCCGCATGTGACTTCACTCCTTTTGACATCAATGGGTGGATGCCAGTATTAAAGGTCGCCTTCCATGACTTCAATGGGAGGCTACCAGTATTAAAAATGGGCGCCTACTACTTCACTCCCATTGACTTCAATGGGAGACTGCCGGTATTAAAGATGGCCATCCATGACTTCAATGGGAGACTGCCAGTATTAAAGATGGCCGCATGTGACTTCACTCCAATTGACATCAATGGGAGGCTGCCAGTATTAAAAATGGGCGCCTACTACTTCACTCCCATTGACTTCAATGGGAGACTGCCGGTATTAAAGATGGCCTTCCATGACTTCAATGGGAGACTGCCAGTATTAAAGATGGCCGCATGTGACTTCACTCCAATTGACATCAATGGGAGGCTGCCAGTATTAAAGATGGCCTTCCATTGACTTCAATGGGAGACTGCCAGTATTAAAGATGGCCGCCTAGGACTTCACTCCCATTGACTTCAATGGGAGCCTGCCAGTATTAAAGATGGCCGCCTAGGACTATACACCCATTGACTTCAATGGGAGACTGCCAGTATTAAAGATGGCCGCCTGGGACTTCACTCCCATTGACTTCAATGGGAGACTGCCAGTATTAAAAATGGCCGCAAGTGACTTCACTACTTTTGACATCAATGGGTGGATGCCAGTATTAAAGGTCGCCTTCCATGACTTCAATGGGAGGCTCCCAGTATTAAAAATGGGCGCCTACTACTTCACTCCCGTTGACTTCAATG
This sequence comes from Raja brachyura, assembly GCA_963514005.1. The sequence continues at coordinate 124,949 of CAUPSL010001067.1, forward strand.
GGAGACTGCCGGTATTAAACATGGCCATCCATGACTTCAATGGGAGACTGCCAGTATTAAAGATGGCCGCATGTGACTTCACTCCAATTGACATCAATGGGAGACTGCCAGTATTAAAAATGGCCGCCTACTACTTCACCCCCATTGACATCAATGGAAGACTGCCAGTATTAAAAATGGCCGCATGTGACTTCACTCCAATTGACATCAATGGGATGCTGCCAGTATTAAAGATGGCCGTATGTGACTTTACTCCAATTGATATCAATGGGAGGCTGCCAGTATTAAAATGGCCTTCCATGACATCAATGGGAGGCTGCCGCTATTAAGCATGGCCGCATTTGACTTCACTCACATTGACTTCAATGGGAGACTGCCAGTATTAAAAATGGCCGCATGTGACTTCACTCCCATTGACATCAATGGGAGGCTGCCAGTATTAAAAATCGCCGCCTACTACTTCACTCCCATTGACTTCAATGGGAGACTGCCGGTATTAAAGATGGCCTTCCATGACTTCAATGGGAGACTGCCAGTATTAAAGATGGCCTTCCATTGACATCAACGGGACGCTGCCAGTATTAAAAATGTCCGCCTACTACTTCACTCCCATTGACTTCAATGGGAGACTGCCGGTATTAACGATGGCCTTCAATGACTTCAATGGGAGACTGACAGTATTAAAGATAGCCGCATGTGACTTCACTCCAATTGACATCAATGGGAGGCTACCAGTTTTAAAGATGGCCGCATGTGACTTTACTCCAAGTGACATCAATGGGAGTCTGCCAGTATTAAATATGGCTTTCCATGACATCAATGGGAGGCTGCCAGTATTAAATATGGCCTTCCATGACTTCAATGGCAGACTGCCAGTATTAAAGATGGCCTTCCATTGACTTCAATGGGAGACTGGCAGTATCAAAGATGGCCTTCCATTGACTTCAATGGGAGACTGCCAGTATTAAAGATGGCCGCCTAGGACTTCACTCCTATTGACTTCAATGGGAGACTGCCAGTATTAAAGATGGCTTTCCATTGACTTCAATGGGAGACTGCCAGTATTAAAAATGGCCGCCTAGGACTTCACTCCCATTGACTTCAATGGGAGACTGCCAGTATTAAAGATGGCCGCCTATGATTTACTCCCATTGACTTGAATGGGAGACTGCCAATATTAAAGATGGCCGCCTAGGACTTCACTCCCATTGACATCAATGGGAGACTGCCAGTATTAAAGATGGCCTTCCATTGACTTCAATGGGAGACTGCCAGTATTAAAGATGGCCGCCTATGACTTTACTCCCATTGACTTCAATGGGAGACTGCCAGTATTGAAGATGGCCGCCTAGGACTTCACTCCCATTGACTTCAATGAGAGACTGCCAGTATTACAAATGGCCGCCTACTACTTCACTCCCATTGACATCAATGGGAGACTGCCAGTATTAAAAATGGCCGCACGCGACTTCACTCCTTTTGACATCAATGGGTGGATGCCAGCATTAAAGGTCGCCTTCCATGACTTCAATGGGAGGATACCGGTATTAAAAATGGGCGCCTACTACTTCACTCCCATTGACTTCAATGGGAGACTGCCGGTATTAAAGATGGCCATCCATGACTTCAATGGGAGACTGCCAGTATTAAAGATGGCCGCATGTGACCACTCCAATTGACATCAATGGGAGACTGCCAGTATTAAAAATGGCCGCCTACTACTTCACCCCCATTGACATCAATGGGAGACTGCCAGTATTAAAATGGCCGCATGTGACTACACTCCCATTGACATCAATGGGAGGCTACCAGTATTAACAATGGCCGCCTACTACTTCACTCCCATTGACATCAATGGGAGGCTGCCACTATTAAAGATGGCCTTCCATGACTTCAATGGGTCGCTGCCGGTATTAAAGATGCCCGCATGTGACTTCACTCCCATTGACATCAATGGGAGGCTGCCAGTATTAAAGATGGCCGCATGTGACTTCACTCACGTTGATATCAATGGCAGGCTGCCATTATTAAAGATGGCCGCCTAGTACTTCACACCCATTGACATAAATGGGAGACTGCCAGTATTAAAAATGGCCGCCTACCACTTCACCCCCATTGACATCAATGGCAGACTGCCAGTATTAAAAATGTCCGCATGTGACTTCACTCCCATTGACATCAATGGGAGGCTGCCAGTATTAATAATCGCCGCCTACTACTTCACTCCCATTGACTTCAATGGGAGACTGCCGGTATTAAAGATGGCCTTCCATGACTTCAATGGGAGACTGCCAGTATTAAAGATGGCCTTCCATTGACTTCAATGGGAGACTGCCGGTGTTAAAGATCGCCTTCCATGACTTCAATGGGAGACTGCCAGTATTAAAAATTCCCGCATGTGACTTCACTCCAATTGACATCAATGGGATGCTGCCAGTATTAAAGATGGCCGTATGTGACTTTACTCCAATTGATATCAATGGGAGGCTGCCAGTATTAAAGATGGCCTTCCATGACATCAATGGGAGGCTGCCGGTATTAAGGATGGCCGCATGTGACTTCACTCCCATTGACATCAATGGGAGACTGCCAGTATTAAAAATGGCCGCATGTGACTTCACTCCTTTTGACATCAATGGGTGGATGCCAGTATTAAAGATGGCCTTCCATGACATCAATGGGAGGCTGCCGGTATTAAGGATGGCCGCATGTGACTTCACTCCCATTGACATCAATGGGAGACTGCCAGTATTAAAGATGGCCGCATGTGACTTCACTCCTTTTGACATCAATGGGTGGATGCCAGTATTAAAGATCGCCTTCCATGACTTCAATGGGAGACTGCCAGTATTAAAAATGGCCGCATGTGACTTCACTCCCATTGACTTCAATGGGAGACTGCCGGTATTAAAGATGGCCTTCCATGACTTCAATGGGAGACTGCCAGTATTAAAGATGGCCGCATGTGACTTCACTCCATTTGACATCAATGGGAGGCTGCCAGTATTAAATATCGCCTTCCATTGACTTCAATGGTATTCTGCCAGTATTAAAGATGGTCGCCTAGGACTTCACTCCCATTGACTTCAATGGGAGACTGCCAGTATTAAAGATGGCCGCCTAGGACTATACTCCCATTGACTTCAATGGGAGACTGCCAGTATTAAAGATGGCCGCCTGGGACTTCACTCCCATTGACTTCAATGGGAGACTGCCAGTATTAAAAATGGCCGCCTACTACTTCACTCCCATTGACATCAATGGGAGACTGCCAGTATTAAAAATGGCCGCATGTGACTTCACTCCTTTTGACATCAATGGGTGGATGCCAGTATTAAAGGTCGCCTTCCATGACTTCAATGGGAGGCTACCAGTATTAAAAATGGGCGCCTACTATTTCACTCCCATTGACTTCAATGGGAGACTGCCGGTATTAAAGATGGCCATCCATGACTTCAATGGGAGACTGCCAGTATTAAAGATGGCCGCATGTGATTTCACTCCAATTGACATCAATGGGAGGCTGCCAGTATTAAAAATGGGCGCCTACTACTTCACTCCCATTGACTTCAATGGGAGACTGCCGGTATTAAAGATGGCCTTCCATGACTTCAATGGGAGACTGCCAGTATTAAAGATGGCCGCATGTGACTTCACTCCAATTGACATCAATGGGAGGCTGCCAGTATTAAAGATGGCCTTCCATTGACTTCAATGGGAGACTGCCAGTATTAAAGATGGCCGCCTAGGACTTCGCTCCCATTGACTTCAATGGGAGCCTGCCAGTATTAAAGATGGCCTTCCATTGACTTCAATGGGAGACTGCCGGTGTTAAAGATGGCCTTCCATGACTTCAATGGGAGACTGCCAGTATTAAAAATTCCCGCATGTGACTTCACTCCAATTGACATCAATGGGATGCTGCCAGTATTAAAGATGGCCGTATGTGACTTTACTCCAATTGATATCAATGGGAGGCTGCCAGTATTAAAGATGGCCTTCCATGACATCAATGGGAGGCTGCCGGTATTAAAGATGGCCGCATGTGACTTCACTCCATTTGACATCAATGGGAGGCTGCCAGTATTAAATATCGCCTTCCATTGACTTCAATGGTATTCTGCCAGTATTAAAGATGGTCGCCTAGGACTTCACTCCCATTGACTTCAATGGGAGACTGCCAGTATTAAAGATGGCCGCCTAGGACTATACTCCCATTGACTTCAATGGGAGACTGCCAGTATTAAAGATGGCCGCCTGGGACTTCACTCCCATTGACTTCAATGGGAGACTGCCAGTATTAAAAATGGCCGCCTACTACTTCACTCCCATTGACATCAATGGGAGACTGCCAGTATTAAAAATGGCCGCATGTGACTTCACTCCTTTTGACATCAATGGGTGGATGCCAGTATTAAAGGTCGCCTTCCATGACTTCAATGGGAGGCTACCAGTATTAAAAATGGGCGCCTACTATTTCACTCCCATTGACTTCAATGGGAGACTGCCGGTATTAAAGATGGCCATCCATGACTTCAATGGGAGACTGCCAGTATTAAAGATGGCCGCATGTGATTTCACTCCAATTGACATCAATGGGAGGCTGCCAGTATTAAAAATGGGCGCCTACTACTTCACTCCCATTGACTTCAATGGGAGACTGCCGGTATTAAAGATGGCCTTCCATGACTTCAATGGGAGACTGCCAGTATTAAAGATGGCCGCATGTGACTTCACTCCAATTGACATCAATGGGAGGCTGCCAGTATTAAAGATGGCCTTCCATTGACTTCAATGGGAGACTGCCAGTATTAAAGATGGCCGCCTAGGACTTCGCTCCCATTGACTTCAATGGGAGCCTGCCAGTATTAAAGATGGCCTTCCATTGACTTCAATGGGAGACTGCCGGTGTTAAAGATGGCCTTCCATGACTTCAATGGGAGACTGCCAGTATTAAAAATTCCCGCATGTGACTTCACTCCAATTGACATCAATGGGATGCTGCCAGTATTAAAGATGGCCGTATGTGACTTTACTCCAATTGATATCAATGGGAGGCTGCCAGTATTAAAGATGGCCTTCCATGACATCAATGGGAGGCTGCCGGTATTAAGGATGGCCGCATGTGACTTCACTCCCATTGACATCAATGGGAGACTGCCAGTATTAAAAATGGCCGCATGTGACTTCACTCCTTTTGACATCAATGGGTGGATGCCAGTATTAAAGATGGCCTTCCATGACATCAATGGGAGGCTGCCGGTATTAAGGATGGCCGCATGTGACTTCACTCCCATTGACATCAATGGGAGACTGCCAGTATTAAAGATGGCCGCATGTGACTTCACTCCTTTTGACATCAATGGGTGGATGCCAGTATTAAAGATCGCCTTCCATGACTTCAATGGGAGACTGCCAGTATTAAAAATGGCCGCATGTGACTTCACTCCCATTGACTTCAATGGGAGACTGCCGGTATTAAAGATGGCCTTCCATGACTTCAATGGGAGACTGCCAGTATTAAAGATGGCCGCATGTGACTTCACTCCATTTGACATCAATGGGAGGCTGCCAGTATTAAATATCGCCTTCCATTGACTTCAATGGTATTCTGCCAGTATTAAAGATGGTCGCCTAGGACTTCACTCCCATTGACTTCAATGGGAGACTGCCAGTATTAAAGATGGCCGCCTAGGACTATACTCCCATTGACTTCAATGGGAGACTGCCAGTATTAAAGATGGCCGCCTGGGACTTCACTCCCATTGACTTCAATGGGAGACTGCCAGTATTAAAAATGGCCGCCTACTACTTCACTCCCATTGACATCAATGGGAGACTGCCAGTATTAAAAATGGCTGCATGTGACTTCACTCCTTTTGACATCAATGGGTGGATGCCAGTATTAAAGGTCGCCTTCCATGACTTCAATGGGTGGCTGCCAGTATTAAAAATGGGCGCCTACTACTTCACTCCCATTGACTTCAATGGGAGACTGCCGGTATTAAAGATGGCCTTCCATGACTTCAATGGGAGACTGCCAGTATTAAAGATGGCCGCATGTGACTTCACTCCAATTGACATCAATGGGAGGCTGCCAGTATTAAAGATGGCCTTCCATTGACTTCAATGGGAGACTGCCAGTATTAAACATGGCCGCCTAGGACTTCACTCCCATTGACTTCAATGGGAGCCTGCCAGTATTAAAGATGGCCGCCTAGGACAACACACATTGAATTCAATGGGAGACTGCCAGTATTAAAGATGGCCGCCTGGGACTTCACTCCCATTGACTTCAATGGGAGACTGCCAGTATTAAAAATGGCCGCAAGTGACTTCACTCCTTTTGACATCAATGGGTGGATGCCAGTATTAAAGGTCGCCTTCCATGACTTCAATGGGAGGCTACCAGTATTAAAAATGGGCGCCTACTACTTCACTCCCATTGACTTCAATGGGAGACTGCCGGTATTAAACATGGCCATCCATGATTTCAATGGGAGACTGCCAGTATTAAAGATGGCCGCATGTGACTTCACTCCAATTGACATCAATGGGAGACTGCCAGTATTAAAAATGGCCGCCTACTACTTCACCCCCATTGACATCAATGGAAGACTGCCAGTATTAAAAATGGCCGCATGTGACTTCACTCCAATTGACATCAATGGGATGCTGCCAGTATTAAAGATGGCCGTACGTGACTTTACTCCAATTGACTTCAATGGGAGACTGCCAGTATTAAAGATGGCCGCCTATGATTTACTCCCATTGATTTGAATGGGAGACTGCCAATATTAAAGATGGCCGCCTAGGACTTCACTCCCATTGACATCAATGGGAGACTGCCAGTATTAAAGATGGCCTTCCATTGACTTCAATGGGAGACTGCCAGTATTAAAGATGGCCGCCTAGGACTTCACTCCCATTGACCTCAATGGGAGACTGCCAGTATTAAAGATGGCCTTCCATTTTCTTCAATGGGAGACTGCCAGTATTAAATATGGCCGCCTAGGACTTCATTCCCATTGACTTCAATGGGAGACTGCCAGTATTAAAGATGGCCGCCTATGACTTTACTCCCATTGACTTCAATGGGAGACTGCCAGTATTGAAGATGGCCGCCTAGGACTTCACTCCAATTGACTTCAACGAGAGACTGCCAGTATTACAAATGGCCGCCTACTACTTCACTCCCATTGACATCAATGGGAGACTGCCAGTATTAAAAATGGCCGCACGCGACTTCACTCCTTTTCACATCAATGGGTGGATGCCAGCATTAAAGATCGCCTTCCATGACTTCAATGGGAGACTGCCAGTATTAAAGATGGCCTTCCATGACTTAAATGGAGACTGCCAGTATTAAAGATGGCCGCATGTGAAGTTACTCACATTGACATCAATGGGAGGCTGCCAGGACTAAAGATGGCCTTCCATTGACATCAATTGGAGACTGCCAGTATTAAAGATGGCTGCCTAGGACTTCACTCCTATTGACTTCAATGGGAGACTGCCAGTATTAAAGATGGCCGCCTAGGACTATACTCCCATTGACTTCAATGGGAGACTGCCAGTATTAAAGATGGCCGCTTGGGACATCACTCCCATTGACTTCAATGGGAGACTGACGGTATTAAAGATTGCCGCATGTGACTTCACTCCCATTGAAATCAATGCGAGGCTACCAGTATTAAAAATGGGCGCCTACTACTTCACTCCCATTGACTTCAATGGGAGACTGCCGGTATTGAAGATGGCCTTCAATGACTTCAATGAGAGACTGCCAGTATAAAAGATGGCCTTCCATTGACATCAACGGGAGGCTGCCAGTATTAAAAATGTCCGCCTACTACTTCACTCCCATTGACTTCAATGGGAGACTGCCGGTATTAAAGATGGCCTTCAATGACTTCAATGAGAGACTGCCAGTATTAAAGATGGCCGCATGTGACTTCACTCCAATTGACATCAATGGGAGGCTGCCAGGTTTAAAGATGACCGCATGTGACTTTACTCCAAGTGACATCAATGGGAGTCTGCCAGTATTAAAGATGGCCTTCCATGATATCAATGGGAGGCTGCCGGTATTAAAGATGGCCGCCTATGACTTTACTCCCATTGATTTCAATGGGAGACTGCCAGTATTAAAGATCGCCTTCCATGACTTCAATGGGAGACAGCCAGTATTCAAAATGGCCGCCTACTACTTCACTCCCATTGACATCAATGGGAGACTGCCAGTGTTAAAAGTGGCCGCATGTGACTTCACTCCTTTTGTCATCAATGGGTGGATGCCAGTATTGAAGGTCGCCTTCCATGACTTCAATGGGAGACTGCCAGTATTAAAAAATGGCCGCATGTGACTTCACTCCTTTTGACATCAATGGGTGGATGCCAGTATTAAAGGTCGCCTTCCATGACTTCAATGGGAGACTGCCAGTATTAAAAATGGCCGCATGTGGCTTCACTCCCATTGACTTCAATGGGAGACTGCCAGTATTAAAGATGGCCGCCTAGGACTATACTCCCATTGACATCAATGGGAGACTGCCAGTATTAAAAATGGCTTCTTGTGACTTCACTTCTTTTGACATCAATGGGCGGATGCCAGTATTAAAGTTCGCCTTCCGTGACTTCAATGGGAGACTGCCAGTATTAAAAATGGCCGCATGTAACTTCACTCCCATTGACATCAATGGGAGGCTACCAGTATCAAAAATGGGCGCCTACTACTTCACTCCCATTGACTTCAATGGGAGACTGCCGGTATTAAAGATGGCCATCCATGACTTCAATGGGAGACTGCCAGTATTAAAGATGGCCGCATGTGACTTCACTCCAATTGACATCAATGGGAGACTACCATTATTAAAAATGGCCGCCTACTACTTCACCCCCTTTGACATCAATGGGAGACTGCCGTGATTAAATATGGCCTTCCATGACTTCAATGGGAGGCTGCCAGTATTAAAGATGGCCTTCCATTGATTTCAATGGGAGACAGCCAGTATTAAAGATGGCCTTTCAATGACTTCAATGGGAGACTGCCAGTATTAAAGATGGCCGCATGTGACTTCACTCCCATTCACATCAATGGGAGACTGCCAGTATTAAAGATGGCCGCCTAGGACTTCACTCCAATTGACTTCAAAGGGAGACTTCCAGTATTAAAGATGGCCGCCTACTACTTCACTCCCATTGACTTCAATGGGAGACTGCCGGTATTAAAGATGGCCTTCCATGACTTCAATGGGAGACTGCCAGTATTAAAGATGGCCTTCCATTGACATCAACGGGAGGCTGCCAGTATTAAAAATGTCCGCCTACTACTTCACTCCCACTGACTTCATTGGGAGACTGCCGGTATTAAAGATGGCCTTCAATGACTTCAATGGGAGACTGACAGTAGTAAAGATGGCCACATGTGACTTCACTCCAATTGACATCAATGGGAGGCTGCTAGTTTTAAAGATGGCCGCATGTGACTTTACTCCAAGTGACATCAAAGGGAGTCTGCCAGTATTAAAGATGGCCTTCCATGACATCAATGGGAGGCTGCCAGTATTAAATATGGCCTTCCATGACTTCAATGGGAGACTGCCAGTATTAAAGATGGCCTTCGATTGACTTCAATGGGAGACTGGCAGTATTAAAGATGGCCTTCCATTGACTTCAATGGGAGACTGCCAGTATTAAAGATGGCCGCCTACGACTTCACTCCCATTGACTTCAATGGGAGACTGCCGGTATTAAAGATGGCCTTCAATGACTTCAATGGGAGGCTGCCAGTATTAAATATGGCCTTCCATGACTTCAATGGGAGACTGCCAGTATTAAAGATGGCCTTCCATTGACTTCAATGGGAGACTGGCAGTATTAAAGATGGCCTTCCATTGACTTCAATGGGAGACTGCCAGTATTAAAGATGGCCGCCTAGGACTTCACTCCCATTGACTTCAATGGGAGACTGCCAGTATTAAAGATGGCCTTCCATTGACTTCAAGTGGGAGACTGCCAGTATTAAAGATGGCCGCCTAGGACTTCACTCCCATTGACTTCAATGGGAGACTGCCAGTATTAAAGATGGCCCTCCATTTACTTCAATGGGAGACTGCCAGTATTAAAGATGGCCGCCTAGGACTTCATTCCCATTGACCTCAATGGGAGACTGCCAGTATTAAAGATGGCCTTCCATTGACTTCAATGGGAGACTGCCAGTATTAAAGGTGGCCGCCTAGGACTTCACTCCCATTGACTTCAATGGGAGACTGCCAGTATTAAAGATGGCCGCCTATGACTTTACTCCCATTGACTTGAATGGGAGACTGCCAGTATTAAAGATGGCCGCCTAGGACTTCACTCCCATTGACTTCAATGGGAGACTGCCAGTATTAAAGATGGCCTTCCATTGACTTGAATGGGAGACTGCCAGTATTAAAGATGGCCGCCTAGGACTTCACTCCCATTGACTTCAATGGGAGACTGCCAGTATTAAAGATGGCCGTCTAGGACTTCAATGGGAGACTGCCAGTTTTAAAGATGGCCGCCTAGGACTTCACTCCCATTGACCTCAATGGGAGACTGCCAGTATTAAAGATGGCCTTCCATAGAATTCAATGGGAGACTGCCAGTATTAAAGATGGCCGCCTAGGACTTCATTCCCATTGACTTCAATGGGAGACTGCCAGTATTAAAGATGGCCGCCTATGACTTTACTCCCTTTGACTTCAATGGGAAACTGCCAGTATTGAAGATGGCCGCCTAGGACATCACTCCCATTGATTTCAATGAGAGACTGCCAGTATTAAAAATGGCCGCCTACTACTTCACTACCATTGACATCAATGGGAGACTGCCAGTATTAAAAATGGCCGCACGTGACTTCACTCCTTTTGACATCAATGGGTGGATGTCAGAATTAAAGATCGCCTTCCATGACTTCAATGGGAGACTGCCAGTATTAAAGATGGCCTTCCATGACTTAAATGGAGACTGCCAGTATTAAAGTTGGCCGCATGTGAATTTACTCACATTGACATCAATGGGAGGCTGCCAGGACTAAAGATGACCTTCCATTGACATCAATGGGAGACTGCCAGTATTAAAGATGGCCGCCTATGAATTCACTCCCATTGACTTCAATGGGAGACTGCCAGTATTAAAGATGGCCTTTCAATGACTTCAATGGGAGACTGCCAGTATTAAAGATGGCCGCATGTGACTTCACTCCCATTCACATCAATGGGAGACTGCCAGTATTAAAGATGGCCGCCTAGGACTTCACTCCAATTGACTTCAAAGGGAGACTTCCAGTATTAAAGATGGCCGCCTACTACTTCACTCCCATTGACTTCAATGGGAGACTGCCGGTATTAAAGATGGCCTTCCATGACTTCAATGGGAGACTGCCAGTATTAAAGATGGCCTTCCATTGACATCAACGGGAGGCTGCCAGTATTAAAAATGTCCGCCTACTACTTCACTCCCACTGACTTCATTGGGAGACTGCCGGTATTAAAGATGGCCTTCAATGACTTCAATGGGAGACTGACAGTAGTAAAGATGGCCACATGTGACTTCACTCCAATTGACATCAATGGGAGGCTGCTAGTTTTAAAGATGGCCGCATGTGACTTTACTCCAAGTGACATCAAAGGGAGTCTGCCAGTATTAAAGATGGCCTTCCATGACATCAATGGGAGGCTGCCAGTATTAAATATGGCCTTCCATGACTTCAATGGGAGACTGCCAGTATTAAAGATGGCCTTCGATTGACTTCAATGGGAGACTGGCAGTATTAAAGATGGCCTTCCATTGACTTCAATGGGAGACTGCCAGTATTAAAGATGGCCGCCTACGACTTCACTCCCATTGACTTCAATGGGAGACTGCCGGTATTAAAGATGGCCTTCAATGACTTCAATGGGAGGCTGCCAGTATTAAATATGGCCTTCCATGACTTCAATGGGAGACTGCCAGTATTAAAGATGGCCTTCCATTGACTTCAATGGGAGACTGGCAGTATTAAAGATGGCCTTCCATTGACTTCAATGGGAGACTGCCAGTATTAAAGATGGCCGCCTAGGACTTCACTCCCATTGACTTCAATGGGAGTCTGCCAGTATTAAAGATGGCCTTCCATTGACTTCAAGTGGGAGACTGCCAGTATTAAAGATGGCCGCCTAGGACTTCACTCCCATTGACTTCAATGGGAGACTGCCAGTATTAAAGATGGCCCTCCATTTACTTCAATGGGAGACTGCCAGTATTAAAGTTGGCCGCCTAGGACTTCATTCCCATTGACCTCAATGGGAGACTGCCAGTATTAAAGATGGCCTTCCATTGACTTCAATGGGAGACTGCCAGTATTAAAGGTGGCCGCCTAGGACTTCACTCCCATTGACTTCAATGGGAGACTGCCAGTATTAAAGATGGCCGCCTATGACTTTACTCCCATTGATTTGAATGGGAGACTGCCAGTATTAAAGATGGCCGCCTAGGACTTCACTCCCATTGACTTCAATGGGAGACTGCCAGTATTAAAGATGGCCTTCCATTGACTTGAATGGGAGACTGCCAGTATTAAAGATGGCCGCCTAGGACTTCACTCCCATTGACTTCAATGGGAGACTGCCAGTATTAAAGATGGCCGTCTAGGACTTCAATGGGAGACTGCCAGTTTTAAAGATGGCCGCCTAGGACTTCACTCCCATTGACCTCAATGGGAGACTGCCAGTATTAAAGATGGCCTTCCATAGAATTCAATGGGAGACTGCCAGTATTAAAGATGGCCGCCTAGGACTTCATTCCCATTGACTTCAATGGGAGACTGCCAGTATTAAAGATGGCCGCCTATGACTTTACTCCCTTTGACTTCAATGGGAAACTGCCAGTATTGAAGATGGCCGCCTAGGACATCACTCCCATTGACTTCAATGAGAGACTGCCAGTATTAAAAATGGCCGCCTACTACTTCACTACCATTGACATCAATGGGAGACTGCCAGTATTAAAAATGGCCGCACGTGACTTCACTCCTTTTGACATCAATGGGTGGATGTCAGAATTAAAGATCGCCTTCCATGACTTCAATGGGAGACTGCCAGTATTAAAGATGGCCTTCCATGACTTAAATGGAGACTGCCAGTATTAAAGTTGGCCGCATGTGAATTTACTCACATTGACATCAATGGGAGGCTGCCAGGACTAAAGATGACCTTCCATTGACATCAATGGGAGACTGCCAGTATTAAAGATGGCCGCCTATGAATTCACTCCCATTGACTTCAATGGGAGACTGCCAGTATTAAAGATGGCATCCTAAGACTATACTCCCATTGACTTCAATGGGAGACTGCCAGTATTAAAGATGGCCGCCTAGGACTTCACTCCCATTGCCTTCAATGGGAGACTGCCAGTATTAAAAATGGCCGCCTACGACTTCACTCCCTTTGACATCAAGGGGAGACTGCCAGTATTAAAAATGGCCGCATGTGACTTCACTCCTTTTGACATCAATGGGTGGATGCCAGTATGAAAGGTCGCCTTCCATGATTTCAATGGGAGACTGCCAGTATTAAAAAGGGCCGCATGTGACTTCACTCCTTTTGACATCAATGGGTGGATGCCAGTATTAAAGGTCGCCGTCCATGACTTCAATGGGAGACTGCCAGTATTAAAAATGGCCGCATGTGGCTTCACTCCCATTGACTTCAATGGGAGACTGCCAGTATTAAAGATGGCCGCCTAGGACTTCACTCCCATTGACTTCAATGGGAGACTGCCAGTATTAAAGATGGCCGCCTAGGACTTCACTCCCATTGACTTCAATGGGAGACTGCCAGTATTAAAGATGGCCGTCTAGGACTTCAATGGGAGACTGCCAGTTTTAAAGATGGCCGCCTAGGACTTCACTCCCATTGACCTCAATGGGAGACTGCCAGTATTAAAGATGGCCTTCCATAGAATACAATGGGAGACTGCCAGTATTAAAGATGGCCGCCTAGGACTTCATTCCCATTGACTTCAATGGGAGACTGCCAGTATTAAAGATGGCCGCCTATGACTTTACTCCCTTTGACTTCAATGGGAAACTGCCAGTATTGAAGATGGCCGCCTAGGACATCACTCCCATTGACTTCAATGAGGGACTGCCAGTATTAAAAATGGCCGCCTACTACTTCACTACCATTGACATCAATGGGAGACTGCCAGTATTAAAAATGGCCGCACGTGACTTCACTCCTTTTGACATCAATGGGTGGATGCCAGAATTAAAGATCGCCTTCCATGACTTCAATGGGAGACTGCCAGTATTAAAGATGGCCTTCCATGACTTAAATGGAGACTGCCAGTATTAAAGTTGGCCGCATGGAATTTACTCACATTGACATCAATGGGAGGCTGCCAGGACTAAAGATGACCTTCCATTGACATCAATGGGAGACTGCCAGTATTAAAGATGGCCGCCTATGAATTCACTCCCATTGACTTCAATGGGAGACTGCCAGTATTAAAGATGGCCTCCTAAGACTATACTCCCATTGACTTCAATGGGAGACTGCCAGTATTAAAAATGGCCGCCTAGGACTTCACTCCCATTGACTTCAATGGGAGACTGCCAGTATTAAAAATGGCCGCCTACGACTTCACTCCCTTTGACATCAAGGGGAGACTGCCAGTATTAAAAATGGCCGCATGTGACTTCACTCCTTTTGACATCAATGGGTGGATGCCAGTATTAAAGGTCGCCGTCCATGACTTCAATGGGAGACTGCCAGTATTAAAAATGGCCGCATGTGGCTTCACTCCCATTGACTTCAATGGGAGACTGCCAGTATTAAAGATGGCCGCCTAGGACTATACTCCCATTGACATCAATGGGAGACTGCCAGTATTAAAAATGGCCGCATGTGACTTCAATTCTTTTGACATCAATGGCCGGATGCCAGTATTAAAGTTCGCCTTCCGTGACTTCAATGGGAGACTGCCAGTATTAGAAATGGCCGCATGTGACTGCACTCCCATTGACATCAATGGGAGGCTAGCAGTATTAAAAATGGCCGCCTACTACTTCACCCCCATTGACATCAATGGGAGGCTGCCACTATTAAACATGGCCTTCCATGACTTCAATGGGAGACTGCCAGTATAAAAGATGGCCTTCCATTGACATCAACGGGAGGCTGCCAGTATTAAAAATGTCCGACTACTACTTCACTCCCATTGACTTCAATGGGAGACTGCCGGTATTAAAGATGGCCTTCAATGACTTCAATGGGAGACTGCCAGTATTAAAGATGGCCGCATGTGACTTCACTCCAATTGACATCAATGGGAGTCTGCCAGTTTTAAAGATGACCGCATGTGACTTTGTTCCAAGTGACATCAATGGCAATCTGCCAGTATTAAAGATGGCCTTCCATGATATCAATGGGAGGCTGCCGGTATTAAAGATGGCCGCATGTGACTTCACTCCCATTGACTTCAATGGGAGACTTCCAGTATTAAAGATGGCCGCCTATGACTTCAATGGGAGACTGCCAGTATAAAAGATGGCCTTCCAGTGACATCAACGGGAGGCTGCCAGTATTAAAAATGTCCGCCTACTAATTCACTCCCATTGACTTCAATGGGAGACTGCCGGTATTAAAGATGGCCTTCAATGACTTCAGTGGGAGACTGCCAGTATTAAAGATGGCCGTATGTGACTTTACTCCAATTGATATCAATGGGAGGCTGCCAGTTTTAAAGATGGCCTTCCATGACATCAATGGGAGGCTGCCGGTATTAAAGATGGCCGCATGTGACTTCACTCACATTGAATTCAATGGGAGACTGCCAGTATTAAAAATGGCCGCATGTGACTTCACTCCCATTGACATCAATGGGAGGCTGCCAGTATTAAAAATCGCCGCCTACTACTTCACTCCCATTGACTTCAATGGGAGACTGCCGGTATTAAAGATGGCCTTCCATGACTTCAATGGGAGACTGCCAGTATTAAAGATAGACTTCCATTGACATCAACGGGAGGCTGCCAGTATTAAAACTGTCCGCCTACTACTTCACTCCCATTGACTTCAATGGGAGACTGCCGGTGTTAAAGATGGCCTTCAATGACTTCAATGGGAGACTGACAGTATTAAAGATGGCCGCATGTGACTTCACTCCATTTGACATCAATGGGTGGATGCCAGTATTAAAGATCGCCTTCCATGACTTCAACGGGAGACTGCCAGTATTCAAGATGGCCGCCCAGGACTTCACTCACATTGACTTCAATGCGAGACTGCCGGTATTAAAGATGGCCTTCCATGACTTAAATGGAGACTGCCAGTATTAAAGATGGCCGCATGTGAATTCACTCACATTGACATCAATGGGAGGCTGCCAGGATTAATGATGGCCTTCCATTGACTGCAATGGGAGACTGCCAGTATTAAAGATGGCCGCCTAGGACTTCACTCCCATTGACTTCAATGGGAGACTGCCAGTATTAAAGATGGCCGCCTAGGACTATTCTCCCATTGACTTCAATGGGAGACTGCCAGTATTAAAGATGGCAGCCTAGGACTTCACTCCCATTGACTTCAATGGGAGACTGCCAGTATTAAATATGGCCGCCTACTACTTCACTCCCATTCACATCAATGGGAGGCTGCCGGTATTAAAGATGGCCGAATGTGACTTCACTCCCATTCACATCAATGGGAGGCTGCCAGTATTAAAGATGGCCGCCTACGAATTCACTCCCATTGACATCAATGGGAGACTGCCAGTATTAAAAATGGCCGCATGTGACTTCACTCCCATTGCCATCAATGGGAGGCTGCTAGTATTAAAGATGGCCTTCCATGACTTCACTGCGAGACTCCCAGTATTAAACATGCCGCATGTGACTTCACTCCCATTGATATCAATGGTAGGCTGCCGGTATTAAAGAGGGCCGCATGTGACTTCACTCCAATTGACATCAAAGGGAGGCTGCCGGTATTAAAGATGGCCTTCCTTGACTTCAATTGAAGACTGTCAGTATTAAAGATGGCCTTCCATTGACTTCAATGGGAGGCTGCCAATATTGAAGATGACCTTCCATGATTTCAATGGGAGACTGCCAGTATTAAAAATGGCCTTCCATTACTTCAATGGGAGACTGTGAGTATTAAAAATGGCCGGTTACTACTTCACTCCCATTGACATCAATGGCAGACTGCCGGTATTAAAGATGGCCGCCTAGGACTTCACTCCCATTGACTTCAATGGGAGACTGCCAGTATTAAAGATGGCCGCATGAGACTTCACTCTCATTCACATCAATGGGAGGCTGCCGGTATTAAAGATGGCCTTCCGTGACTTCAATGGGAGACTCCCAGTGTTAAAGAAGGCCGCATATGACTTAACTCCCATTGACATCAATGGGAGGCTGCCGGTAATAAAGATGGCCGCATGTGACTTCACTCCCATTCACATCAATGGGAGGCTGCCGGTATTAAAGATGGCCTTCATGACTTCAATGGGAGACTGCTAGTATTAAAGATGGCCGCATGTGACTTCACTCCCATTCATATCAATGGGAGGCTGCCGGTATTAAAGATGGCCGCATGTGACTTCACTCCTATTCATATCAATGGGAGGCTGCTGGTATTAAAGATGGCCGCATGTGACTTCACTCCTATTCATATCAATTGGAGGCTGCCAGTGTTAAAGATGGCCGCCTACTACTTCACTCCCATTGACTTCAATGGGAGACTGCCAGTATTAAAAATGGCCTCATGTGACTTCACTCCCATTGACATCAAAGTGAGGCTGCCAGTATTAAAGATGGCCTTCCATGTCGTCAATGGGAGACTGCAGGTTTTTAAGATGGCCGCATGTGACTTCACTCCCATTGACATCAATGGGAGGCTGCCGGTAATAAAGATGGCCGCATGTGACTTAACTCCCATTCACATCAATGGGAGGCTGCCGGTATTAAAGATGGCCTTCCATGACTTCAATGGGAGCATGCCAGTATTAAAGATGGCCGCATGTGACTTCACTCCCATTGACATCAATGGGAGGCTGCCGGTATTAAAGCGGGCCGCATGTGACTTCACTCCAATTGACATCAAAGGGAGGCTGCCGGAATTAAAGATGGCCTTCCGTGACTTCAATGGGAGACTGCCAGTATTAAAGAAGGCCGCATGTGACTTCACTCCCATTGACATCAATGGGAGTCTGCCAATATTAAAGATGGCCTTCCATGACATCTATGGGAGTATTATAAATGGCCGCCTACTACTTCACTCCCATTGACATCCATGGCAGACTGCCGGTATTAAAGATGGCCGCCTAGGACTTCACTCCCATTGACTTCAATGGGAGACTGCCAGTATTAAAATGGCCGCATGTGACTTCACTCCCATAAACATCAATGGGAGACTGCCGGTATTAAAGATGGCCGCATGTGACTTCACTCCCATTCACATCAATGGGAGACTGCCAGTATTAAAAATGGCCGCATGTGACTTCACTCCCATTGACATCAAAGGGATGCTGCCGGTAGTGAAGATGGCCGTGCATGACTTCAATGGGAGACTGCCAGTATTAAAAATAGCCGCCTACTACTTCACTCCCATTGACATCAATGGGAAACTGCCGGTATTAAAGATGGCCTTCCATGACTACAATGGGAGACTGCAAGTATTGAAAATGGCCGCATGTGACTTCACTCTCATTGACAGCAATGGGAGGCTGCCGGTATGAAAGATGGCCGCATGTGACTTCACTCAAATTCACATGAATGGGAGGCTACCAGTATTAAAGATGGCCGCCTAGGACTTCAGCCCCATTGACTTCAATGGGAGACTGCCAGTATTGAAGATGGCCGCCTAGGGCTTCACTCCCATTGACTTAAATGGGAGACTGCCAGTATTAAAAATGGCCGCATGTGACTTCACTCCCATTGACATCAATGGCAGGCTGTCAGTATGAAAGATGGCCGCATGTGACTTCACTCCCATTCACATCAATGGGAGGCTGCCAGTATTAAAGATGGCCGCCTAGGACTTCAGTCCCATTGACTTTAATGGGAGACTGCCAGTATTAAAGATGGCCGCCTAGGACTTCACTCCCATTGACTTTAAAGGGAGACTGCCAGTATTAAAAATGGCCGCATGTGACTTCACTCCCATTGACATTTATGGGAGGCTGCCAGTATTAAAGATGGCCTTCCTTGACTTCAATGGGAGACTGTCAGTATTAAAGATGGCCTTCCATTGACTTCAATGGGAGGCTGCCAATATTGAAGATGACCTTCCATGATTTCAATGGGAGACTGCCAGTATTAAAAATGGCCTTCCATTACTTCAATGGGAGACTGTGAGTATTAAAAATGGCCGCCTACTACTTCACTCCCATTGACATCAATGGCAGACTGCCGGTATTAAAGATGGCCGCCTAGGACTTCACTCCCATTGACTTCAATGGGAGACTGCCAGTATTAAAAATGGCCGCATGTGACTTCACTCCCATTGACATCAATGGGAGACTGCCGGTATTAAAGATGGCCGCATGTGACTTCACTCCCATTCACATCAATGGGAGACTGCCAGTATTAAAAATGGCCGCATGTGTCTTCACTCCCATTGACATCAAAGGGAAGCTGCCGGTGTTAAAGACGGCCGTCCATGACTTCAATTGGAGATTGCCAGTATTAAAAATGGCCGCCTACTACTTCACTCCCATTGACATCAATGGGAAACTGCCGGTATTAAAGATGGCCTTCCATGACTACAATGGGTGACTGCCAGTATTAAAAATGGCCGCCTACTACTTCACTCCCATTGACATCAATGGGAGGCTGCCGGTATTAAAGATGGCCTTCCATTACTTCAATGGGAGACTGTGAGTATTAAAAATGGCCGCCTACTACTTCACTCCCATTGACATCAATGGCAGACTGCCGGTATTAAAGATGGCCGCCTAGGACTTCACTCCCATTGACTTCAATGGGAGACTGCCAGTATTAAAAATGGCCGCATGTGACTTCACTCCCATTGACATCAATGGGAGACTGCCGGTGTTAAAGATGGCCGCATGTGACTTCACTCCCATTCACATCAATGGGAGACTGCCAGTATTAAAAATGGCCGCATGTGACTTCACTCCCATTGACTTCAATGGGAGACTGCAAGTATTAAAAATGGCCGCATGTCACTTCACTCCAATTGACATCAAAGGGAGGCTGCCGGTATTAAAGATGGCCTTCATGACTTCAATGGGATGCTGCCAGTATTAAAAAATGGCCGCCGAGGACTTCACTCCCATTGGCTGCAATGGGAGACTGCCAGTATTAAAGATGGCCGCATGTGACTTCACTCCCATTCACATCAATGGGAGGCTGCCGGTATTAAAAATGGCCGCATGTGACTTCACTCCAATTGACATCAAAGGGATGCTGCCGGTATTAAAGATGGCCTTCCATGACTTCAATGGGAGACTGCCAGTATTAAAAATGGCCGCATGTGACTTCACTCCCATTGACATCAATGGGAGGCTGCCAGTTTTAAAACTGGCCGCCTACTACTTCAATCCCATTGACTTCATTGTGAGACGGCCGGTATTTAAGATGGCCTTCCATGAGTTCAGTGGGAGACTGCCAGTATTATAAATGGCCGCATGTGACTTCACTCCCATAAAACATCAATGGGAGACTGCCGGTATTAAAGATGGCCGCATGTGACGTCACTCCCATTCACATCAATGGGAGGCTGCCAGTATTAAAGATGGCCGCATAGGATTTCACTCCCATTGACTGCAATGGCAGACCCCCAGTATTCAGAATAGCCGTATGTGACTTCACTCCCATTGACATCAATGGGAGGCTGCCAGTATTAAAGATGGCCGCATGTGAATTCACTCCCTTTGACATCAATGGGAGGCTGCCGGTATTAAAGATGGCGTTCCATGACTTCAATGGGAGACTGCCAGTATTAAAAATGGCAGCTTAGGACTTCACTCCCATTAACTTAAATGGGAGACTGCCAGTATTAAAAATGGCCCCATGTGACTCCACTCCCATTAACATCAATGGGAATCTGCCAGTATTAAAGATGGCCTTCCATGACTTCAATGGGAGACTGCCAGTATTAAAGACGGCGGCATGTGACTTCACTCCCATTGACATCAATGGGAGGCTGCCAGTATTAAATATGGCCGCCTAGTACTTCACTCCCATTGACTTCATTGGGAGGCTGCCAGTATTAAAAATGGCCACATGTGACTTCACTCCCATTGACATCAATGGCAGGCTGCCGGTATTAAAGATGTCCGCATGTGACTTCACTGCCATTCACATCAATGGGGGGCAGCCAGTATTAAAGATGGCCGCATGTGACTTCACTCCCATTGACATCAATGGGAGACTGCCAGTATTGAAAATGGCCCCATGTGACTCTAATCCCATTGACATCAATGGGAGACTGCCAGTATTAAAGATGGCCGCATGTGACTTCACTCCCATTGACATCATTGGCAGGCTGCCGGTATTAAAGTTGGCGGCATGTGACTTCACCCATTGACATCAATGGGAGGCTGCCGGTATGAAAGAGGGCCGCATGTGACTTCACTCCCATTGACATCAATGGGAGGCTGCCAGGATTAAAGAAGGGCGCTTGTGACTTCACTCCCATTGACATCAATGGGAGGCTGCAAGTATTAAAGGTGGCCATCAATGGGGGGCCGCCGGCATTAAAATTGTCCGCCAACTACTTCACTCCCATTGACATCAATGGGAGACTGCCAGTATTAAAGATGGCCGCATGCGACTTCGCTCCAATTGACATCAAAGGGAGGCTGCCGGTATTAAAGATGGCCTTTCATGACATCAATGGGAGACTGCCAGTACTAAAGATGAACACATGTGACTTCACTCCCACTGAGATCAATGGCAGTCTGCCTGTATTAAAGATGGCCACATGTGACTTCACACCCATTCACATCATTGGCAGGCTGCCGGTATTAAAGATGGGCGCATGTGACTTCACTCACATTCTCATCAATGCGAGGCTGCCGGTATTAAAGACGGCGTTCCATGACTCAATGCGAGACTGCCAGTATTTAAGATGGCCGCATGTGACTTCACTCCCATTCACATCAACGGGAGGGTGCCAGTATTAAAGATGGCCGACTAGGACTTCACTCCCATTGATTTCAATGGGAGACTGCCAGTATTAAAAATGGCCCCATGTGACTTCACTTTCATTGACATCAATGGGAGGCTGCCAGTATTAAAGCTGGCCTTCCATTACTTCAATGGGAGACTGCCAGTATTAAAGATGGCCGCATGTGAATTCACTCCCATTGACATCAATGGGAGGCTGCCGGTATTAAAGATGGCGTTCCATGACTTCGATGGGAGACTGCCAGTATCAAAGATGGCCGCATGTGTCTTCACTCATATTGACATCAATGGGAGGCTGCCGGTATTAAAGATGGCCCTCCATGACTTCAATGGGAGACTGCCAGTATTAAAAATGGCAGCCTAGGACTTCACTCCCATTGACTTCAATGGGAGACTGCCAGTATTAAAAATGGCCCCATGTGACTCCACTCCCATTAACATCAATGGGAGGCTGCCAGTATTAAAGATGGCCTTCCATGACTTCAATGGGAGATTGCCAGTATTAAAAATGGCCGCCTACTACTTCACTCCATTGACATCAATGGGAAACTGCCGGTATTAAAGATGGCCTTCCATGACTACAATGGGAGACTGCCAGTATTAAAAATGGCCGCCTACTACTTCACTCCCATTGACATCAATGGGAGGCTGCCGGTATTAAAGATGGCCTTCCATTACTTCAATGGGAGACTGCCAGTATTAAAAATGGCCGCCTACTACTTCACTCCCATTGACATCAATGGGAGGCTGCCGGTATTAAAGATGGCCGCCTAGGACTTCACTCCCATTGACTTCAATGGGAGACTGCCAGTATTAAAAATGGACGCATGTGACTTCACTCCCATTGACATCAATGGGAGACTGCCGGTAATAAAAATGGCCGCATGTGACATCACTCCCGTTCACATCAATGGGAGACTGCCAGTATTAAGAATGGCCGCATGTGACTTCACTCCCATTGACATCAAAGGGATGCTGCCGGTATTAAAGATGGCCGTCCATGACTTCAATGGGAGACTGCCAGTATTAAAAATGGCCGCCTACTACTTCACTCCCATTGACATCAATGGGAAACTGCCGGTATTAAAGATGGCCTTCCATGACTACAATGGGAGACGGCCTGTATTAAAAATGGCCGCCTACTACTTCTCTCCCATTGACATCAATGGGAAACTGCCGGTATTAAAGATGGCCTTCCATGACTACAATGGGAGACTGCCAGTATTAAAAATGGACGCATGTGACTTCACTCCCATTGACATCAATGGGAGACTGCCAGTATTAAAATTGGCCGCATGTGACTTCACACCCATTGACATCAATGGGAGGCTGCCTGTATTAAAAATGGCCGCCAACTACTTCAATACCATTGACATCAATGGGAGGCTGCCAGTATTAAAGAGAGCCTTCCATGACTTAAATGGGAGACTGCCTGCATTACAGATGGCCGCATGTGACTTCACTCCCTTTGACATCAATGGCAGGCTGCCTGTATTAAAGATCGCCACATGTGACTTCACACCCATTCACATCAATGGCAGGCTGCCGGTATTAAAGATGGCCGCATGTGACTTCATTTCCATTCACTTCAATGGGAGGCTGCCGGTATTAAAGATGGCCCGACATGACTTCATTGGGAGACCGCCAGTATTAAAAATGGCCGCCGAGGACTTCACTCCCATTGGCTGCAATGGGAGACTGCCAGTATTAAAGAAGGCCTTCATGACTTCAATGGGAGACTGCCAGTATTAAAGATGGCCGCATGTGACTTCACTCCCATTCACATCAATGGGAGGCTGCCGGTATTAAAGATGGCCCGACATGACTTCAATGGGTGATTGCCAGTATTAAAAATGGCCGCCTAGTACTTCACTCCCATTGACTTCAATGGGAGGCTGCCAGTATTAAAAATGGCCACATGTGACTTCACTCCCATTGACATCAATGGCAGGCTGCCGGTATTAAAGATGTCCGCATGTGACTTCACTGCCATTCACATCAATGGGAGGCTGCCGGTATTAAAGATGGCCGACTAGTACTTCACTCCCATTGACTTCAATGGGAGACTGCCAGTATTAAAGATGGCCGCATGTGACTTCACTCCCATTGACATCAATGGGAGGCTGCCGGTAATAAAGATGGCCGCATGAGACTTCACTCTCATTCACATCAATGGGAGGCTGCCGGTATTAAAGATGGCCTTCCGTGACTTCAATGGGAGACTCCCAGTATTAAAGAAGGCCGCATATGACTTCACTCCCATTGACATCAATGGGAGGCTGCCGGTAATAAAGATGGCCGCATGTGACTTCACTCCCATTCACATCAATGGGAGGCTGCCGGTATTAAAGATGGCCCGACATGACTTCAATGGGTGATTGCCAGTATTAAAAATGGCCGCCTAGTACTTCACTCCCATTGACTTCAATGGGAGGCTGCCAGTATTAAAAATGGCCACATGTGACTTCACTCCCATTGACATCAATGGCAGGCTGCCGGTATTAAAGATGTCCGCATGTGACTTCACTGCCATTCACATCAATGGGAGGCTGCCGGTATTAAAGATGGCCGACTAGTACTTCACTCCCATTGACTTCAATGGGAGACTGCCAGTATTAAAGATGGCCGCATGTGACTTCACTCCCATTGACATCAATGGGAGGCTGCCGGTAATAAAGATGGCCGCATGTGACTTCACTCCCATTCACATCAATGGGAGGCTGCCGGTATTAAAGATGGCCTTCATGACTTCAATGGGAGACTGCTAGTATTAAAGATGGCCGCATGTGACTTCACTCCCATTCATATCAATGGGAGGCTGCCGGTATTAAGGATGGCCGCATGTGACTTCACTCCTATTCATATCAATGGGAGGCTGCCGGTATTAAAGATGGCCGCATGTGACTTCACTCCTATTCATATCAATTGGAGGCTGCCAGTATTAAAGATGGCCGCCTACTACTTCACTCCCATTGACTTCAATGGGAGACTGCCAGTATTAAAAATGGCCTCATGTGACTTCACTCCCATTGACATCAAAGTGAGGCTGCCAGTATTAAAGATAGCCTTCCATGACGTCAATGGGAGACTGCAGGTTTTTAAGATGGCCGCATGTGACTTCACTCCCATTGACATCAATGGGAGGCTGCCGGTAATAAAGATGGCCGCATGTGACTTAACTCCCATTGACATCAAAGGGAGGCTGCCGGAATTAAAGATGGCCTTCCGTGACTTCAATGGGAGACTGCCAGTATTAAAGAAGGCCGCATGTGACTTCACTCCCATTGACATCAATGGGAGTCTGCCAATATTAAAGATGGCCTTCCATGACTTCTATGGGAGTATTATAAATGGCCGCCTACTACTTCACTCCCATTGACATCCATGGCAGACTGCCGGTATTAAAGATGGCCGCCTAGGACTTCACTCCCATTGACTTCAATGGGAGACTGCCAGTATTAAAATGGCCGCATGTGACTTCACTCCCATTAACATCAATGGGAGACTGCCGGTATTAAAGATGGCCGCATGTGACTTCACTCCCATTCACATCAATGGGAGACTGCCAGTATTAAAAATGGCCGCATGTGACTTCACTCCCATTGACATCAAAGGGATGCTGCCGGTAGTGAAGATGGCCGTGCATGACTTCACTGGGAGACTGCCAGTATTAAAAATAGCCGCCTACTACTTCACTCCCATTGACATCAATGGGAAACTGCCGGTATTAAAGATGGCCTTCCATGACTACAATGGGAGACTGCAAGTATTGAAAATGGCCGCATGTGACTTCACTCCCATTGACAGCAATGGGAGGCTGCCGGTATGAAAGATGGCCGCATGTGACTTCACTCCCATTCACATCAATGGGAGGCTGCCAGTATTAAAGATGGCCGCCTAGGACTTCAGTCCCATTAACATCAATGGGAGGCTACCAGTATTAAAGATGGCCGCCTAGGACTTCAGCCCCATTGACTTCAATGGGAGACTGCCAGTATTGAAGATGGCCGCCTAGGGCTTCACTCCCATTGACTTAAATGGGAAACTGCCAGTATTAAAAATGGCCGCATGTGACTTCACTCCCATTGACATCAATGGCAGGCTGCCAGTATGAAAGATGGCCGCATGTGACTTCACTCCCATTCACATCAATGGGAGGCTGCCAGTATTAAAGATGGCCGCCTAGGACTTCAGTCCCATTGACTTTAATGGGAGACTGCCAGTATTAAAGATGGCCGCCTAGGACTTCACTCCCATTGACTTTAAAGGGAGACTGCCAGTATTAAAAATGGACGCATGTGACTTCACTCCCATTGACATCTTTGGGAGGCTGCCAGTATTAAAGATGGCCTTCCTTGACTTCAATGGGAGACTGTCAGTATTAAAGATGGCCTTCCATTGACTTCAATGGGAGGCTGCCAATATTGAAGATGACCTTCCATGATTTCAATGGGAGACTGCCAGTATTAAAAATGGCCTTCCATTACTTCAATGGGAGACTGTGAGTATTAAAAATGGCCGCCTACTACTTCACTCCCATTGACATCAATGGCAGACTGCCGGTATTAAAGATGGCCGCCTAGGACTTCACTCCCATTGACTTCAATGGGAGGCTGCCAGTATTAAAAATGGCCGCATGTGACTTCACTCCCATTGACATCAATGGGAGACTGCCGGTATTAAAGATGGCCGCATGAGACTTCACTCCCATTCACATCAATGGGAGACTGCCAGTATTAAAAATGGCCGCATGTGTCTTCACTCCCATTGACATCAAAGGGAAGCTGCCGGTGTTATAGACGGCCGTCCATGACTTCAATTAGAGACTGCCAGTATTAAAAATGGCCGCCTACTACTTCACTCCCATTGAAATCAATGGGAGGCTGCCGGTATTAAAGATGGCCTTCCATTACTTCAATGGGAGACTGCCAGTATTAAAAATGGCCGCCTACTACTTCACTCCCATTGACATCAATGGGAGGCTGCCGGTATTAAAAATGGCCGCCTAGGACTTCACTCCCATTGACTTCAATGGGAGACTGCCAGTATTAATAATGGACGCATGTGACTTCACTCCCATTGACATCAATGGGAGACAGCCGGTAATAAAAATGGCCGCATGTGACATCACTCCCGTTCACATCAATGGGAGACTGCCAGTATTAAGAATGGCCGCATGTGACTTCACTCCCATTGACATCAATGGGATGCTGCCGGTATTAAAGATGGCCGTCCATGACTTCAATGGGAGACTGCCAGTATTAAAAAAGGCCGCCTACTACTTCACTCCCATTGACATCAATGAGAAACTGCCGGTATTGAAGATGGCCTTCCATGACCACAATGGGAGACGGCCTGTATTAAAAATGGCCGCCTACTACTTCACTCCCATTGACATCAATGGGAAACTGCCGGTATTAAAGATGGCCTTCCATGACTACAATGGGAGACTGCGAGTATTAAAAATGGACGCATGTGACTTCACTCCCATTGACATCAATGGGAGACTGCCAGTATTAAAAATGGCCGCATGTGACTTCACACCCATTGACATCAATGGGAGGCTGCCGGTATTAAAGATGGCCTTCCATTACTTCAATGGGAGACTGCCAGTATTAAAAATGGCCGCCAACTACTTCAATACCATTGACATCAATGGGAGGCTGCCAGTATTAAAGAGAGCCTTCCATGACTTCAATGGGAGACTGCCTGCATTAAAGATGGCCGCATGTGACTTCACTCCCATTGACATCAATGGCAGGCTGCCTGAATTAAAGATCGCCACATGTGACTTCACACCCATTCACATCAATGGCAGGCTGCCGGTATTAAAGATGGCCGCATGTGACTTCACTGCCATTCACATCAATGGGAGGCTGCCAGTATTAAAGATGGCCGACTAGGACTTCACTCCCATTGACTTCAATGGGAGACTGCTGGTATTAAAATTCGCCCCATGTGACTCCACTCCCATTGACATCAATGGGAGGCTGCCAGTATTAAAGATGACCTTCCATGACTTCAATAGGAGACTGCCAGTACCAAAGATGGCCGCATGTGACTTCACTCCCATTGACTTCAATGGGAGACTGCAAGTATTAAAAATGGCCGCATGTCACTTCACTCCAATTGACATCAAAGGGAGGCTGCCGGTATAAAAGATGGCCCTCCATGACTTCATTGGGAGACCGCCAGTATTAAAAATGACATCATTTCCATACACTTCAATGGGAGGCTGCCGGTATTAAAGATGGCCCTCCATGACTTCATTGGGAGACCGCCAGTATTAAAAATGGCCGCCGAGGACTTCACTCCCATTGGATGCAATGGGAGACTGCCAGTATTAAAGATGGCCTTCATGACTTCAATGGGAAACAGCCAGTATTAAAGATGGCCGCATGTGACTTCACTCCCATTCACATCAATGGGAGGCTGCCGGTATTAAAGATGGCCCGACATGACTTCAATGGGTGATTGCCAGTATTAAAAATGGCCGCCAAGTTCTTCACTCCCATTGACTTCAATGGGACGCTGCCAGTATTAAATATGGCCACATGTGACTTCACTCCCATTGACTTCAATGGGAGACTGCCAGTATTAAAATGGCCGCATGTGACTTCACTCCCATAAACATCAATGGGAGACTGCCGGTATTAAAGATGGCCGCATGTGACTTCACTCCCATTCACATCAATGGGAGACTGCCAGTATTAAAAATGGCCGCATGTGACTTCACTCCCATTGACATCAAAGGGATGCTGCCGGTAGTGAAGATGGCCGTGCATGACTTCAATGGGAGACTGCCAGTATTAAAAATAGCCGCCTACTACTTCACTCCCATTGACATCAATGGGAAACTGCCGGTATTAAAGATGGCCTTCCATGACTACAATGGGAGACTGCAAGTATTGAAAATGGCCGCATGTGACTTCACTCTCATTGACAGCAATGGGAGGCTGCCGGTATGAAAGATGGCCGCATGTGACTTCACTCAAATTCACATGAATGGGAGGCTACCAGTATTAAAGATGGCCGCCTAGGACTTCAGCCCCATTGACTTCAATGGGAGACTGCCAGTATTGAAGATGGCCGCCTAGGGCTTCACTCCCATTGACTTAAATGGGAGACTGCCAGTATTAAAAATGGCCGCATGTGACTTCACTCCCATTGACATCAATGGCAGGCTGTCAGTATGAAAGATGGCCGCATGTGACTTCACTCCCATTCACATCAATGGGAGGCTGCCAGTATTAAAGATGGCCGCCTAGGACTTCAGTCCCATTGACTTTAATGGGAGACTGCCAGTATTAAAGATGGCCGCCTAGGACTTCACTCCCATTGACTTTAAAGGGAGACTGCCAGTATTAAAAATGGCCGCATGTGACTTCACTCCCATTGACATTTATGGGAGGCTGCCAGTATTAAAGATGGCCTTCCTTGACTTCAATGGGAGACTGTCAGTATTAAAGATGGCCTTCCATTGACTTCAATGGGAGGCTGCCAATATTGAAGATGACCTTCCATGATTTCAATGGGAGACTGCCAGTATTAAAAATGGCCTTCCATTACTTCAATGGGAGACTGTGAGTATTAAAAATGGCCGCCTACTACTTCACTCCCATTGACATCAATGGCAGACTGCCGGTATTAAAGATGGCCGCCTAGGACTTCACTCCCATTGACTTCAATGGGAGACTGCCAGTATTAAAAATGGCCGCATGTGACTTCACTCCCATTGACATCAATGGGAGACTGCCGGTATTAAAGATGGCCGCATGTGACTTCACTCCCATTCACATCAATGGGAGACTGCCAGTATTAAAAATGGCCGCATGTGTCTTCACTCCCATTGACATCAAAGGGAAGCTGCCGGTGTTAAAGACGGCCGTCCATGACTTCAATTGGAGATTGCCAGTATTAAAAATGGCCGCCTACTACTTCACTCCCATTGACATCAATGGGAAACTGCCGGTATTAAAGATGGCCTTCCATGACTACAATGGGTGACTGCCAGTATTAAAAATGGCCGCCTACTACTTCACTCCCATTGACATCAATGGGAGGCTGCCGGTATTAAAGATGGCCTTCCATTACTTCAATGGGAGACTGTGAGTATTAAAAATGGCCGCCTACTACTTCACTCCCATTGACATCAATGGCAGACTGCCGGTATTAAAGATGGCCGCCTAGGACTTCACTCCCATTGACTTCAATGGGAGACTGCCAGTATTAAAAATGGCCGCATGTGACTTCACTCCCATTGACATCAATGGGAGACTGCCGGTGTTAAAGATGGCCGCATGTGACTTCACTCCCATTCACATCAATGGGAGACTGCCAGTATTAAAAATGGCCGCATGTGACTTCACTCCCATTGACTTCAATGGGAGACTGCAAGTATTAAAAATGGCCGCATGTCACTTCACTCCAATTGACATCAAAGGGAGGCTGCCGGTATTAAAGATGGCCTTCATGACTTCAATGGGATGCTGCCAGTATTAAAAAATGGCCGCCGAGGACTTCACTCCCATTGGCTGCAATGGGAGACTGCCAGTATTAAAGATGGCCGCATGTGACTTCACTCCCATTCACATCAATGGGAGGCTGCCGGTATTAAAAATGGCCGCATGTGACTTCACTCCAATTGACATCAAAGGGATGCTGCCGGTATTAAAGATGGCCTTCCATGACTTCAATGGGAGACTGCCAGTATTAAAAATGGCCGCATGTGACTTCACTCCCATTGACATCAATGGGAGGCTGCCAGTTTTAAAACTGGCCGCCTACTACTTCAATCCCATTGACTTCATTGTGAGACGGCCGGTATTTAAGATGGCCTTCCATGAGTTCAGTGGGAGACTGCCAGTATTATAAATGGCCGCATGTGACTTCACTCCCATAAAACATCAATGGGAGACTGCCGGTATTAAAGATGGCCGCATGTGACGTCACTCCCATTCACATCAATGGGAGGCTGCCAGTATTAAAGATGGCCGCATAGGATTTCACTCCCATTGACTGCAATGGCAGACCCCCAGTATTAAGAATAGCCGTATGTGACTTCACTCCCATTGACATCAATGGGAGGCTGCCAGTATTAAAGATGGCCGCATGTGAATTCACTCCCTTTGACATCAATGGGAGGCTGCCGGTATTAAAGATGGCGTTCCATGACTTCAATGGGAGACTGCCAGTATTAAAAATGGCAGCTTAGGACTTCACTCCCATTAACTTAAATGGGAGACTGCCAGTATTAAAAATGGCCCCATGTGACTCCACTCCCATTAACATCAATGGGAATCTGCCAGTATTAAAGATGGCCTTCCATGACTTCAATGGGAGACTGCCAGTATTAAAGACGGCGGCATGTGACTTCACTCCCATTGACATCAATGGGAGGCTGCCAGTATTAAATATGGCCGCCTAGTACTTCACTCCCATTGACTTCATTGGGAGGCTGCCAGTATTAAAAATGGCCACATGTGACTTCACTCCCATTGACATCAATGGCAGGCTGCCGGTATTAAAGATGTCCGCATGTGACTTCACTGCCATTCACATCAATGGGGGGCAGCCAGTATTAAAGATGGCCGCATGTGACTTCACTCCCATTGACATCAATGGGAGACTGCCAGTATTGAAAATGGCCCCATGTGACTCTAATCCCATTGACATCAATGGGAGACTGCCAGTATTAAAGATGGCCGCATGTGACTTCACTCCCATTGACATCATTGGCAGGCTGCCGGTATTAAAGTTGGCGGCATGTGACTTCACCCATTGACATCAATGGGAGGCTGCCGGTATGAAAGAGGGCCGCATGTGACTTCACTCCCATTGACATCAATGGGAGGCTGCCAGGATTAAAGAAGGGCGCTTGTGACTTCACTCCCATTGACATCAATGGGAGGCTGCAAGTATTAAAGGTGGCCATCAATGGGGGGCCGCCGGCATTAAAATTGTCCGCCAACTACTTCACTCCCATTGACATCAATGGGAGACTGCCAGTATTAAAGATGGCCGCATGCGACTTCGCTCCAATTGACATCAAAGGGAGGCTGCCGGTATTAAAGATGGCCTTTCATGACATCAATGGGAGACTGCCAGTACTAAAGATGAACACATGTGACTTCACTCCCACTGAGATCAATGGCAGTCTGCCTGTATTAAAGATGGCCACATGTGACTTCACACCCATTCACATCATTGGCAGGCTGCCGGTATTAAAGATGGGCGCATGTGACTTCACTCACATTCTCATCAATGCGAGGCTGCCGGTATTAAAGACGGCGTTCCATGACTCAATGCGAGACTGCCAGTATTTAAGATGGCCGCATGTGACTTCACTCCCATTCACATCAACGGGAGGGTGCCAGTATTAAAGATGGCCGACTAGGACTTCACTCCCATTGATTTCAATGGGAGACTGCCAGTATTAAAAATGGCCCCATGTGACTTCACTTTCATTGACATCAATGGGAGGCTGCCAGTATTAAAGATGGCCTTCCATTACTTCAATGGGAGACTGCCAGTATTAAAGATGGCCGCATGTGAATTCACTCCCATTGACATCAATGGGAGGCTGCCGGTATTAAAGATGGCGTTCCATGACTTCGATGGGAGACTGCCAGTATCAAAGATGGCCGCATGTGTCTTCACTCATATTGACATCAATGGGAGGCTGCCGGTATTAAAGATGGCCCTCCATGACTTCAATGGGAGACTGCCAGTATTAAAAATGGCAGCCTAGGACTTCACTCCCATTGACTTCAATGGGAGACTGCCAGTATTAAAAATGGCCCCATGTGACTCCACTCCCATTAACATCAATGGGAGGCTGCCAGTATTAAAGATGGCCTTCCATGACTTCAATGGGAGATTGCCAGTATTAAAAATGGCCGCCTACTACTTCACTCCATTGACATCAATGGGAAACTGCCGGTATTAAAGATGGCCTTCCATGACTACAATGGGAGACTGCCAGTATTAAAAATGGCCGCCTACTACTTCACTCCCATTGACATCAATGGGAGGCTGCCGGTATTAAAGATGGCCTTCCATTACTTCAATGGGAGACTGCCAGTATTAAAAATGGCCGCCTACTACTTCACTCCCATTGACATCAATGGGAGGCTGCCGGTATTAAAGATGGCCGCCTAGGACTTCACTCCCATTGACTTCAATGGGAGACTGCCAGTATTAAAAATGGACGCATGTGACTTCACTCCCATTGACATCAATGGGAGACTGCCGGTAATAAAAATGGCCGCATGTGACATCACTCCCGTTCACATCAATGGGAGACTGCCAGTATTAAGAATGGCCGCATGTGACTTCACTCCCATTGACATCAAAAGGATGCTGCCGGTATTAAAGATGGCCGTCCATGACTTCAATGGGAGACTGCCAGTATTAAAAATGGCCGCCTACTACTTCACTCCCATTGACATCAATGGGAAACTGCCGGTATTAAAGATGGCCTTCCATGACTACAATGGGAGACGGCCTGTATTAAAAATGGCCGCCTACTACTTCTCTCCCATTGACATCAATGGGAAACTGCCGGTATTAAAGATGGCCTTCCATGACTACAATGGGAGACTGCCAGTATTAAAAATGGACGCATGTGACTTCACTCCCATTGACATCAATGGGAGACTGCCAGTATTAAAATTGGCCGCATGTGACTTCACACCCATTGACATCAATGGGAGGCTGCCTGTATTAAAAATGGCCGCCAACTACTTCAATACCATTGACATCAATGGGAGGCTGCCAGTATTAAAGAGAGCCTTCCATGACTTAAATGGGAGACTGCCTGCATTACAGATGGCCGCATGTGACTTCACTCCCTTTGACATCAATGGCAGGCTGCCTGTATTAAAGATCGCCACATGTGACTTCACACCCATTCACATCAATGGCAGGCTGCCGGTATTAAAGATGGCCGCATGTGACTTCATTTCCATTCACTTCAATGGGAGGCTGCCGGTATTAAAGATGGCCCGACATGACTTCATTGGGAGACCGCCAGTATTAAAAATGGCCGCCGAGGACTTCACTCCCATTGGCTGCAATGGGAGACTGCCAGTATTAAAGAAGGCCTTCATGACTTCAATGGGAGACTGCCAGTATTAAAGATGGCCGCATGTGACTTCACTCCCATTCACATCAATGGGAGGCTGCCGGTATTAAAGATGGCCCGACATGACTTCAATGGGTGATTGCCAGTATTAAAAATGGCCGCCTAGTACTTCACTCCCATTGACTTCAATGGGAGGCTGCCAGTATTAAAAATGGCCACATGTGACTTCACTCCCATTGACATCAATGGCAGGCTGCCGGTATTAAAGATGTCCGCATGTGACTTCACTGCCATTCACATCAATGGGAGGCTGCCGGTATTAAAGATGGCCGACTAGTACTGCACTCCCATTGACTTCAATGGGAGACTGCCAGTATTAAAGATGGCCGCATGTGACTTCACTCCCATTGACATCAATGGGAGGCTGCCGGTAATAAAGATGGCCGCATGAGACTTCACTCTCATTCACATCAATGGGAGGCTGCCGGTATTAAAGATGGCCTTCCGTGACTTCAATGGGAGACTCCCAGTATTAAAGAAGGCCGCATATGACTTCACTCCCATTGACATCAATGGGAGGCTGCCGGTAATAAAGATGGCCGCATGTGACTTCACTCCCATTCACATCAATGGGAGGCTGCCGGTATTAAAGATGGCCCGACATGACTTCAATGGGTGATTGCCAGTATTAAAAATGGCCGCCTAGTACTTCACTCCCATTGACTTCAATGGGAGGCTGCCAGTATAAAAAATGGCCACATGTGACTTCACTCCCATTGACATCAATGGCAGGCTGCCGGTATTAAAGATGTCCGCATGTGACTTCACTGCCATTCACATCAATGGGAGGCTGCCGGTATTAAAGATGGCCGACTAGTACTTCACTCCCATTGACTTCAATGGGAGACTGCCAGTATTAAAGATGGCCGCATGTGACTTCACTCCCATTGACATCAATGGGAGGCTGCCGGTAATAAAGATGGCCGCATGTGACTTCACTCCCATTCACATCAATGGGAGGCTGCCGGTATTAAAGATGGCCTTCATGACTTCAATGGGAGACTGCTAGTATTAAAGATGGCCGCATGTGACTTCACTCCCATTCATATCAATGGGAGGCTGCCGGTATTAAGGATGGCCGCATGTGACTTCACTCCTATTCATATCAATGGGAGGCTGCCGGTATTAAAGATGGCCGCATGTGACTTCACTCCTATTCATATCAATTGGAGGCTGCCAGTATTAAAGATGGCCGCCTACTACTTCACTCCCATTGACTTCAATGGGAGACTGCCAGTATTAAAAATGGCCTCATGTGACTTCACTCCCATTGACATCAAAGTGAGGCTGCCAGTATTAAAGATAGCCTTCCATGACGTCAATGGGAGACTGCAGGTTTTTAAGATGGCCGCATGTGACTTCACTCCCATTGACATCAATGGGAGGCTGCCGGTAATAAAGATGGCCGCATGTGACTTAACTCCCATTGACATCAAAGGGAGGCTGCCGGAATTAAAGATGGCCTTCCGTGACTTCAATGGGAGACTGCCAGTATTAAAGAAGGCCGCATGTGACTTCACTCCCATTGACATCAATGGGAGTCTGCCAATATTAAAGATGGCCTTCCATGACTTCTATGGGAGTATTATAAATGGCCGCCTACTACTTCACTCCCATTGACATCCATGGCAGACTGCCGGTATTAAAGATGGCCGCCTAGGACTTCACTCCCATTGACTTCAATGGGAGACTGCCAGTATTAAAATGGCCGCATGTGACTTCACTCCCATTAACATCAATGGGAGACTGCCGGTATTAAAGATGGCCGCATGTGACTTCACTCCCATTCACATCAATGGGAGACTGCCAGTATTAAAAATGGCCGCATGTGACTTCACTCCCATTGACATCAAAGGGATGCTGCCGGTAGTGAAGATGGCCGTGCATGACTTCAATGGGAGACTGCCAGTATTAAAAATAGCCGCCTACTACTTCACTCCCATTGACATCAATGGGAAACTGCCGGTATTAAAGATGGCCTTCCATGACTACAATGGGAGACTGCAAGTATTGAAAATGGCCGCATGTGACTTCACTCCCATTGACAGCAATGGGAGGCTGCCGGTATGAAAGATGGCCGCATGTGACTTCACTCCCATTCACATCAATGGGAGGCTGCCAGTATTAAAGATGGCCGCCTAGGACTTCAGTCCCATTAACATCAATGGGAGGCTACCAGTATTAAAGATGGCCGCCTAGGACTTCAGCCCCATTGACTTCAATGGGAGACTGCCAGTATTGAAGATGGCCGCCTAGGGCTTCACTCCCATTGACTTAAATGGGAAACTGCCAGTATTAAAAATGGCCGCATGTGACTTCACTCCCATTGACATCAATGGCAGGCTGCCAGTATGAAAGATGGCCGCATGTGACTTCACTCCCATTCACATCAATGGGAGGCTGCCAGTATTAAAGATGGCCGCCTAGGACTTCAGTCCCATTGACTTTAATGGGAGACTGCCAGTATTAAAGATGGCCGCCTAGGACTTCACTCCCATTGACTTTAAAGGGAGACTGCCAGTATTAAAAATGGCCGCATGTGACTTCACTCCCATTGACATCTTTGGGAGGCTGCCAGTATTAAAGATGGCCTTCCTTGACTTCAATGGGAGACTGTCAGTATTAAAGATGGCCTTCCATTGACTTCAATGGGAGGCTGCCAATATTGAAGATGACCTTCCATGATTTCAATGGGAGACTGCCAGTATTAAAAATGGCCTTCCATTACTTCAATGGGAGACTGTGAGTATTAAAAATGGCCGCCTACTACTTCACTCCCATTGACATCAATGGCAGACTGCCGGTATTAAAGATGGCCGCCTAGGACTTCACTCCCATTGACTTCAATGGGAGGCTGCCAGTATTAAAAATGGCCGCATGTGACTTCACTCCCATTGACATCAATGGGAGACTGCCGGTATTAAAGATGGCCGCATGAGACTTCACTCCCATTCACATCAATGGGAGACTGCCAGTATTAAAAATGGCCGCATGTGTCTTCACTCCCATTGACATCAAAGGGAAGCTGCCGGTGTTATAGACGGCCGTCCATGACTTCAATTAGAGACTGCCAGTATTAAAAATGGCCGCCTACTACTTCACTCCCATTGAAATCAATGGGAGGCTGCCGGTATTAAAGATGGCCTTCCATTACTTCAATGGGAGACTGCCAGTATTAAAAATGGCCGCCTACTACTTCACTCCCATTGACATCAATGGGAGGCTGCCGGTATTAAAAATGGCCGCCTAGGACTTCACTCCCATTGACTTCAATGGGAGACTGCCAGTATTAATAATGGACGCATGTGACTTCACTCCCATTGACATCAATGGGAGACAGCCGGTAATAAAAATGGCCGCATGTGACATCACTCCCGTTCACATCAATGGGAGACTGCCAGTATTAAGAATGGCCGCATGTGACTTCACTCCCATTGACATCAATGGGATGCTGCCGGTATTAAAGATGGCCGTCCATGACTTCAATGGGAGACTGCCAGTATTAAAAAAGGCCGCCTACTACTTCACTCCCATTGACATCAATGAGAAACTGCCGGTATTGAAGATGGCCTTCCATGACCACAATGGGAGACGGCCTGTATTAAAAATGGCCGCCTACTACTTCACTCCCATTGACATCAATGGGAAACTGCCGGTATTAAAGATGGCCTTCCATGACTACAATGGGAGACTGCGAGTATTAAAAATGGACGCATGTGACTTCACTCCCATTGACATCAATGGGAGACTGCCAGTATTAAAAATGGCCGCATGTGACTTCACACCCATTGACATCAATGGGAGGCTGCCGGTATTAAAGATGGCCTTCCATTACTTCAATGGGAGACTGCCAGTATTAAAAATGGCCGCCAACTACTTCAATACCATTGACATCAATGGGAGGCTGCCAGTATTAAAGAGAGCCTTCCATGACTTCAATGGGAGACTGCCTGCATTAAAGATGGCCGCATGTGACTTCACTCCCATTGACATCAATGGCAGGCTGCCTGAATTAAAGATCGCCACATGTGACTTCACACCCATTCACATCAATGGCAGGCTGCCGGTATTAAAGATGGCCGCATGTGACTTCACTGCCATTCACATCAATGGGAGGCTGCCAGTATTAAAGATGGCCGACTAGGACTTCACTCCCATTGACTTCAATGGGAGACTGCTGGTATTAAAATTCGCCCCATGTGACTCCACTCCCATTGACATCAATGGGAGGCTGCCAGTATTAAAGATGACCTTCCATGACTTCAATAGGAGACTGCCAGTACCAAAGATGGCCGCATGTGACTTCACTCCCATTGACTTCAATGGGAGACTGCAAGTATTAAAAATGGCCGCATGTCACTTCACTCCAATTGACATCAAAGGGAGGCTGCCGGTATAAAAGATGGCCCTCCATGACTTCATTGGGAGACCGCCAGTATTAAAAATGACATCATTTCCATACACTTCAATGGGAGGCTGCCGGTATTAAAGATGGCCCTCCATGACTTCATTGGGAGACCGCCAGTATTAAAAATGGCCGCCGAGGACTTCACTCCCATTGGATGCAATGGGAGACTGCCAGTATTAAAGATGGCCTTCATGACTTCAATGGGAAACAGCCAGTATTAAAGATGGCCGCATGTGACTTCACTCCCATTCACATCAATGGGAGGCTGCCGGTATTAAAGATGGCCCGACATGACTTCAATGGGTGATTGCCAGTATTAAAAATGGCCGCCAAGTTCTTCACTCCCATTGACTTCAATGGGACGCTGCCAGTATTAAATATGGCCACATGTGACTTCACTCCCATTGACATCAATGGCAGGCTGCCGGTATTAAAGATGTCCGCATGTGACTTCACTGCCATTCACATCAATGGGAGGCTGCCGGTATTAAAGATGGCCGACTAGGACTTCACTCCCATTGACTTCAATGGGAGACTGCCAGTATTAAAAATGGCCCGCATGTGACTTCACTCCCATTGACATCAATGGAAGACTGCCGGTATTAAGGATCGCCTTCCATGACTTCAATGGGAGATTGCCAGTATTAAAAATGACCGCATGTGACTTCAATCCCATTGACATCAATGGGAGGCTGCCAGTATTAAAGATGGCCTTCCATGACTTCAATGGGAGACTACCAGTATTAAATATGGCCGCATGTTACTTCATTCCCATTGACATCAATCGGAGGCTGCCAGTATTAAAGATGGCCGCATGTGACTTCACTTCCATTGACTTCAATGGGAGACTGCCGGTATTGAAGATGGCCTTGCATGACTTCAATGGGAGACTGCCAGTATTAAAAATGGCAGCCTTGGACTTCACTCCCATTGACTTCAATGGGAGACTGCCAGTATTAAAAATGGCCCCATGTGACTCTAATCCCATTGACATCAATGGGAGGCTGCCAGTATTAAAGATGGCCTTCCATTACTTCAAAGGGAGACTGCCAGTATTAAAGATGGCCGCATGTGACTTCACTCCCATTGACATCATTGGCAGGATGCCGGTATTAAAGATGGCCTTCCATGACTTCAATAGGAGACTGCCAGTATTAAAGATGGCTGCATGTTACTTCACTCCCATTGACTTCAATGGGAGACTGCCGATATTAAAGATTGCCTTCCTTAAATTCAATGGGAGACTGCCGGTATAAAAGATGGCCTTGCATGAATTCAATGGGAGACTGCCAGTATTAAAAATCGTCGCCTAACACTTCACTCCCATTGACTTCAAAGGGAGACTGCCGGTATTAAAGATGACTTCAATGGGAGACTGCCAGTATAAAAAATGGCCGCATGTGACTTCACTCCCATTGACTTCAATGGGAGACTGCAAGTATTAAAAATGGCCGCATGTCACTTCACTCCAATTGACATCAAAGGGAGGCTGCCGGTATTAAAGATGGCCTTCATGACTTCAATGGGATGCTGCCAGTATTAAAAAATGGCCGCCGAGGACTTCACTCCCATTGGCTGCAATGGGAGACTGCCAGTATTAAAGATGGCCGCATGTGACTTCACTCCCATTCACATCAATGGGAGGCTGCCGGTATTAAAGATGGCCGCATGTGACTTCACTCCAATTGACATCAAAGGGATGCTGCCGGTATTAAAGATGGCCTTCCATGACTTCAATGGGAGACTGCCAGTATAAAAAATGGCCGCATGTGACTTCACTCCCATTGACATCAATGGGAGGCTGCCAGTATTAAAACTGGCCGCCTACTACTTCAATCCCATTGACTTCATTGTGAGACGGCCGGTATTTAAGATGGCCTTCCATGAATTCAGTGGGAGACTGCCAGTATTATAAATGGCCGCATGTGACTTCACTCCCATTGACATCAATGGGAGACTGCCGGTATTAAAGATGGCCGCATGTGACGTCACTCCCATTCACATCAATGGGAGGCTGCCAGTATTAAAGATGGCCGCATAGGATTTCACTCCCATTGACTGCAATGGCAGACCCCCAGTATTAAGAATAGCCGTATGTGACTTCACTCCCATTGACATCAATGGGAGGCTGCCAGTATTAAAGATGGCCGCATGTGAATTCACTCCCTTTGACATCAATGGGAGGCTGCCGGTATTAAAGATGGCGTTCCATGACTTCAATGGGAGACTGCCAGTATTAAAAATGGCAGCTTAGGACTTCACTCCCATTAACTTAAATGGGAGACTGCCAGTATTAAAAATGGCCCCATGTGACTCCACTCCCATTAACATCAATGGGAATCTGCCAGTATTAAAGATGGCCTTCCATGACTTCAATGGGAGACTGCCAGTATTAAAGACGGCGGCATGTGACTTCACTCCCATTGACATCAATGGGAGGCTGCCAGTATTAAATATGGCCGCCTAGTACTTCACTCCCATTGACTTCATTGGGAGGCTGCCAGTATTAAAAATGGCCACATGTGACTTCACTCCCATTGACATCAATGGCAGGCTGCCGGTATTAAAGATGTCCGCATGTGACTTCACTGCCATTCACATCAATGGGGGGCAGCCAGTATTAAAGATGGCCGCATGTGACTTCACTCCCATTGACATCAATGGGAGACTGCCAGTATTGAAAATGGCCCCATGTGACTCTAATCCCATTGACATCAATGGGAGACTGCCAGTATTAAAGATGGCCGCATGTGACTTCACTCCCATTGACATCATTGGCAGGCTGCCGGTATTAAAGTTGGCGGCATGTGACTTCACCCATTGACATCAATGGGAGGCTGCCGGTATGAAAGAGGGCCGCATGTGACTTCACTCCCATTGACATCAATGGGAGGCTGCCAGGATTAAAGAAGGGCGCTTGTGACTTCACTCCCATTGACATCAATGGGAGGCTGCAAGTATTAAAGGTGGCCATCAATGGGGGGCCGCCGGCATTAAAATTGTCCGCCAACTACTTCACTCCCATTGACATCAATGGGAGACTGCCAGTATTAAAGATGGCCGCATGCGACTTCGCTCCAATTGACATCAAAGGGAGGCTGCCGGTATTAAAGATGGCCTTTCATGACATCAATGGGAGACTGCCAGTACTAAAGATGAACACATGTGACTTCACTCCCACTGAGATCAATGGCAGTCTGCCTGTATTAAAGATGGCCACATGTGACTTCACACCCATTCACATCATTGGCAGGCTGCCGGTATTAAAGATGGGCGCATGTGACTTCACTCACATTCTCATCAATGCGAGGCTGCCGGTATTAAAGACGGCGTTCCATGACTCAATGCGAGACTGCCAGTATTTAAGATGGCCGCATGTGACTTCACTCCCATTCACATCAACGGGAGGGTGCCAGTATTAAAGATGGCCGACTAGGACTTCACTCCCATTGATTTCAATGGGAGACTGCCAGTATTAAAAATGGCCCCATGTGACTTCACTTTCATTGACATCAATGGGAGGCTGCCAGTATTAAAGATGGCCTTCCATTACTTCAATGGGAGACTGCCAGTATTAAAGATGGCCGCATGTGAATTCACTCCCATTGACATCAATGGGAGGCTGCCGGTATTAAAGATGGCGTTCCATGACTTCGATGGGAGACTGCCAGTATCAAAGATGGCCGCATGTGTCTTCACTCATATTGACATCAATGGGAGGCTGCCGGTATTAAAGATGGCCCTCCATGACTTCAATGGGAGACTGCCAGTATTAAAAATGGCAGCCTAGGACTTCACTCCCATTGACTTCAATGGGAGACTGCCAGTATTAAAAATGGCCCCATGTGACTCCACTCCCATCAACATCAATGGGAGGCTGCCAGTATTAAAGATGGCCTTCCATGACTTCAATGGGAGATTGCCAGTATTAAAAATGGCCGCCTACTACTTCACTCCATTGACATCAATGGGAAACTGCCGGTATTAAAGATGGCCTTCCATGACTACAATGGGAGACTGCCAGTATTAAAAATGGCCGCCTACTACTTCACTCCCATTGACATCAATGGGAGGCTGCCGGTATTAAAGATGGCCTTCCATTACTTCAATGGGAGACTGCCAGTATTAAAAATGGCCGCCTACTACTTCACTCCCATTGACATCAATGGGAGGCTGCCGGTATTAAAGATGGCCGCCTAGGACTTCACTCCCATTGACTTCAATGGGAGACTGCCAGTATTAAAAATGGACGCATGTGACTTCACTCCCATTGACATGAAAGGGATGCTGCCGGTATTAAAGATGGCCGTCCATGACTTCAATGGGAGACTGCCAGTATTAAAAATGGCCGCCTACTACTTCACTCCCATTGACATCAATGGGAAACTGCCGGTATTAAAGATGGCCTTCCATGACTACAATGGGAGACGGCCTGTATTAAAAATGGCCGCCTACTACTTCTCTCCCATTGACATCAATGGGAAACTGCCGGTATTAAAGATGGCCTTCCATGACTACAATGGGAGACTGCCAGTATTAAAAATGGACGCATGTGACTTCACTCCCATTGACATCAATGGGAGACTGCCAGTATTAAAATTGGCCGCATGTGACTTCACACCCATTGACATCAATGGGAGGCTGCCTGTATTAAAAATGGCCGCCAACTACTTCAATACCATTGACATCAATGGGAGGCTGCCAGTATTAAAGAGAGCCTTCCATGACTTAAATGGGAGACTGCCTGCATTACAGATGGCCGCATGTGACTTCACTCCCATTGACATCAATGGCAGGCTGCCTGTATTAAAGATCGCCACATGTCACTTCACACCCATTCACATCAATGGCAGGCTGCCGGTATTAAAGATGGCCGCATGTGACTTCATTTCCATTCACTTCAATGGGAGGCTGCCGGTATTAAAGATGGCCCGACATGACTTCATTGGGAGACCGCCAGTATTAAAAATGGCCGCCGAGGACTTCACTCCCATTGGCTGCAATGGGAGACTGCCAGTATTAAAGAAGGCCTTCATGACTTCAATGGGAGACTGCCAGTATTAAAGATGGCCGCATGTGACTTCACTCCCATTCACATCAA
Source organism: Raja brachyura (assembly GCA_963514005.1). The sequence goes on from CAUPSL010001067.1 coordinate 168,771, forward strand.
TGGGAGGCTGCCGGTATTAAAGATGGCCCGACATGACTTCAATGGGTGATTGCCAGTATTAAAAATGGCCGCCTAGTACTTCACTCCCATTGACTTCAATGGGAGGCTGCCAGTATTAAAAATGGCCACATGTGACTTCACTCCCATTGACATCAATGGCAGGCTGCCGGTATTAAAGATGTCCGCATGTGACTTCACTGCCATTCACATCAATGGGAGGCTGCCGGTATTAAAGATGGCCGACTAGCACTTCACTCCCATTGACTTCAATGGGAGACTGCCAGTATTAAAAATGGCCGCCTACTACATCACTCGCATTGACTTCAATAGGAGACTGCAGGTATTAAAGATGGACTTCCATGACTTAAATGGGAGACTGCCAGTATTAAAATTGGCCGCATGTAACTTCACTCCCATTGACATCAATGTGGGGCTGCCAGTATTAAAGATGGCCGCAAGTGAAACTCCAATTGACATAAATGGGAGGCTGCCAGTATTAAAGATGGCCGCAAGTGACTTCACTCCCATTGACATAAATGGGAGGCTGCCAGTATTAAAAATGGCCGCCTACAACTTCAATCCCATTGACATCAATGGGAGACTGCCAGTAGTAAAAATGGCCGCATGTGAATTCACTCCCATTGACATCAATGTGGGTCTGCCAGTATTAAGGATGGCTGCTTGTGACTTCACTCCCATTGACATCAACGGGAGGCTGCCAGTATTAAAAATGGCCGCCTACTACTTCAATCCCATTGACTTAATTGTGAGACTGCCGGTATTAAAAATGGCCTTCCATGAATTCAGTGGGAGACTGCCAGTATTAAAAATGGCCGCATGTGACTTCACTCCCATTGACATCAATGGGAGACTGCCGGTATTAAAGATGGCCGCATGTGACGTCACTCCCATTCACATCAATGGGAGGCTGCCAGTATTAAAGATGGCCGCATAGGATTTCACTCCCATTGACTGCAATGGCAGACCGCCAGTATTAAGAATAGCCGTATGCGACTTCACTCCCATTGACATCAATGGGAGGCTGCCAGTATTAAAGATAGCCGCATGTGAATTCACTCCCTTTGACATCAATGGGAGGCTGCCGGTATTAAAGATGGCGTTCCATGACTTCAATGGGAGACTGCCAGTATTAAAAATGGCAGCTTAGGACTTCACTCCCATTAACTTCAATGGGAGACTGCCAGTATTAAAAATAGCCCCATGTGACTCCACTCCCATTAACATCAATGGGAATCTGCCAGTATTAAAGATGGCCTTCCATGACTTCAATGGGAGACTGCCAGTATTAAAAATGGCCGCATGCTACTTCACTCCCATTGACTTCAATGGAAGACTGCCGGTATTAAAGATGGCCTTCCATGACTTAAATGGGAGACTGCCAGTATTAAAAATGGCCGCATGTGACATCACTCCCATTGACATCAATGTGGGGCTGCCAGTATTATAGATGGCCGCATGTGACTTCAATCCCATTGACATCAATGGGAGGCTGCCAGTATTAAAAATGGCCGCCTACTACTTCAATTCCATTGACTTCATTGGGCGGCTGCTGGTATTAAAAATGGCTGCATGTGACGTCACCCGCATTCACATCAATGGGAGGCTGCCAGTATTAAAGATGGCCGCCTAGGATTTCACTCCCATTGACTGCAATGGGAGGCTGCCAGTATTAAAAATGCCCGCATGTGACTTCACTCCCATTGACATCAATGGCAGGCTGCCGGTATTAAAGATGGCCGCATGTGACATCACTCCCATTCACATCAGTGGGAGGCTGCCGGTATTAAAGACGACCTTCCATGGCTCAATGCGAGACTGCCATTATTAAAGATGGCCGCATGTGACTTCACTCCCATTCACATCAGTTAGAGGCTGCCAGTATTAAAGATGGCCGCCTAGGTTTTCACTCCCATTGACTGCAATGGGAGACTGCCAGTATTAAAAATGGCCGCATGTGACTTCACTCCCATTGACATCAATGCGAGACTGCCATTATTAAAGATGGCCGCATGTGACTTCACTCCCATTCAGATCAATGGGAGGCTGCACTATTAAAGATGGCCGCCTACGACTTCACTCCCCTTGACTTCAATGGGAGACTGCCAGAATTAAAAATGGCCGCCTTCTACTTCACTCCCATTGACATCAATGGCAGGCTGCCAGTATTAAAGATGGCCTTTCATGATTCAATGGGAGACTGCCAGTATTAAAGATGGCCACATGAGACATCACTCCCATTGACATCAACGGGAGGCTGCCGGTATTAAAATTGTCCGCCTCCTACTTCACTCCCATTGACTTCAATGGGAGACTGCCAGAATTAAAAATGGCCGCCTTCTACTTCACTCCCATTGACATCAATGGCAGGCTGCCAGTATTAAAGATGGCCTTTCATGACTTCAATGGGAGACTGGCAGTATTAAAATTGACCGCATGTGACTTCACTCCCATGGATTTCAATGGGAAGCTGCCAGTATTAAAGATGGCCTTCCATGACTTCAATGGGTGGCTGCCAGTATTAAAAATGGCCGCATGTGACTTCACTCTCATTGACATCAATGGGAGGCTGCCTGTATTAAAGATGGCCGCATGTGACTTCACTCCAATTGACATCAATGGGAGGCCGCCAGTATTAAAGTTGGCCGCCTAGGACTTCACTCCCGTTGACTTCAATGGGAGACTGCCAGTATTAATAATGGCCGCCTACTACTTCACTCCCATTGACTTCAATGGGCGACTGCCGGTATTAAAGTTGGCCTTCCATGACTTCAATGGGAGACTGCCAGTATTAAAAATGGCCGCATGTGACTTCACTCCCATTGACACCAATGTGGGGCTGCCAGTATTAAAGATGGCCGCATGTGACTTCACTCCCATTGACATCAATGGGAGGCTGCCTGTATTAAAAATGGCCGCCTACTACTTCAATCCCATTGACTTCATTGTGATACGGCCGGTATTAAAGATGGCCTTCCATGAATTCAGTGGGAGACTGCCAGTATTAAAAATGGCCGCATGTGACTTCACTCCCATTGACATCAATGGGAGACTGCCGGTATTAAAGATGGCCGCATGTGACGTCACTCGCATTCACATCAATGGGAGGCTACCAGTATTAAAGATGGCCGCATAGGATTTCACTCCCATTGACTGCAATGCCAGACCGCCAGTATTAAGAATAGCCGTATGTGACTTCACTCCCATTGACATCAATGGGAGGCTACCAGTATTAAAGATGGCCGCATGTGAATTCACTCCCTTTGACATCAATGGGAGGCTGCCGGTATTAAAGATGGCGTTCCATGACTTCAATGGGAGACTGCCAGTATTAAAAATGGCAGCTTAGGACTTCACTCCCATTAACTTCAATGGGAGACTGCCAGTATTAAAAATGGCCCCATGTGACTCCACTCCCATTAACATCAATGGGAATCTGCCAGTATTAAAGATGGCCTTCCATGACTTCAATGGGAGACTGCCAGTATTAAAAATGGCCGCATGCTACTTCACTCCCATTAACTTCAATGGAAGACTGCCGGTATAAAAGATGGCCTTCCATGACTTAAATGGGAGACTGCCAGTATTAAAAATGGCCGCATGTGACATCACTCCCATTGACATCAATGTGGGGCTGCCAGTATTATAGATGGCCGCATGTGACTTCAATCCCATTGACATCAATGGGAGGCTGCCAGAATTAAAAATGGCCGCCTACTACTTCAATCCCATTGACTTCATTGGGCGGCTGCTGTATTTAAAAATGGCTGCATGTGACGTCACCCGCATTCACATCAATGGGAGGCTGCCAGTATTAAAGATGGCCGCCTAGGATTTCACTCCCATTGACTGCAATGAGAGGCTGCCAGTATTAAAAATGGCCGCATGTGACTTCACTCCCATTGACATCAATGGCAGGCTGCCGGTATTAAAGAAGGCCGCATGTGACATCACTCCCATTCACATCAGTGGGAGGCTGCCGGTATTAAAGACGGCATTCCATGGCTCAATGCGAGACTGCCATTATTAAAGATGGCCGCATGTGACTTCACTCCCATTCACATCAGTGAGAGGCTGCCAGTATTAAAGATGGCCGCCTAGGTTTTCACTCCCATTGACTGGAATCGGAGACTGCCAGTATTAAAAATGGCCGCATGTGACTTCATTCCCATTGACATCAATGCGAGACTGCCATTATTAAAGATGGCCGCATGTGACTTCACTCCCATTCAGATCAATGGGAGGCTGCACTATTAAAGATGGCCGCCTACGACTTCACTCCCCTTGACTTCAATGGGAGACTGCCAGAATTAAAAATGGCCGCCTTCTACTTCACTCCCATTGACATCAATGGCAGGCTGCCAGTATTAAAGATGACCACATGAGACATCACTCCCATTGACATCAACGGGAGGCTGCCGGTATTAAAATTGTCCGCCTCCTACTTCACTCCCATTGACTTCAATGGGAGACTGCCAGTATTAAAAATGGCCGCATGTGACATCACTCCAATTGACATCAAAGGGAGGCTGCCGGTATTAAAGATGGCCTTTCATGACTTCAATGGGAGACTGGCAGTATTAAAATTGACCGCATGTGACTTCACTCCCATGGATTTCAATGGGAAGCTGCCAGTATTAAAGATGGCCTTCCATGACTTCAATGGGTGGCTGCCAGTATTCAAAATGGCCGCATGTGACTTCACTCCCATTGACATCAATGGGAGGCTGCCTGTATTAAAGATGGCCGCATGTGACTTCACTCCAATTGACATCAATGGGAGGCCGCCAGTATTAAAGTTGGCCGCCTGGGACTTCACTCCCGTTGACTTCAATGGGAGACTGCCAGTATTAATAATGGCCGCCTACTACTTCACTCCCATTGACTTCAATGGGCGACTGCCGGTATTAAAGTTGGCCTTCCATGACTTCAATGGGAGACTGCCAGTATTAAAAATGGCCCCATGTGACTTCACTCCCATTGACACCAATGTGGGGCTGCCAGTATTAAAGATGGCCGCATGTGAATTCACTCCCATTGACATCAATGGGAGGCTGCCTGTATTAAAAATGGCCGCCTACTACTTCAATCCCATTGACTTCATTGTGAGACTACCGGTATTAAAGGTGGCTTTCCATGAATTCAGTGGGAGACTGCCAGTATTAAAAATGGCCGCATGTGACTTCACTCCCATTGACATCAATGGGAGGCTGCCGGTATTAAAGTTGGCCGCATGTGACGTCACTCCCATTCACATCAATGGGAGGCTGCCAGTAGTAAAGATGGCCGCATAGGATTTCAATCCCATTGACTGCAATGGGAGACCGCCAGTATTAAAAATGGCCGTATGTGACTTCACTCCCATTGACATCAATGGGAGGCTGCCAGTATTAAAGATGGCCTTCCATGATTTCAATATGAGTCTGCCAGTATTAAAGATGGCCCCATGTGACTTCACTCCCATTGACATCAATGGCAGGCTGCCAGTATTAAAGATGGCCACATGTGACTTCACACCCTTTCAAATCAATGGCAGGCTGCCGGTATTAAATATGGCCGCATGTGACTTCACACCCATTGACTTCAATGGGACACTGTAGGTATTAAAGTTGGCCTTCCAAGACTTCAATGGGAGACTGCCAGTATTAAACATGGCCGCATGTGACTTCACTCCCATTCACATCAATGGGAGGCTGCCAGTATTAAAGATGGCCGCCTACGACTTCACTCCCATTGACTTCAATGGGAGACTGCCAGTAATTAAAATGGCCGCCTACTACTTCACTCCCATTGACTTCAATGGGAGACTGCCAGTATTAAAAATGGTCCCATGTGAATCCACTCCCATTGACATTAATGGGAGGCTGCCAGTATTAAAGATGGCCTTGCATGACTGCAATGGGAGACTGCCAGTATTAAAGATGCCCGCATGTGACTTCACTCCCATTGACATCAATGGCAGACTGCCGGTATTAAAGATGGCCCTCCATGACTTCAATGGGTGATTGCCAGTATTAAAAATGGCCGCCTAGTACTTCACTCCCATTGACTTCAATGGGAGGCTGCCAGTATTAAAAATGGCCACATGTGACTTCACTCCCATTGACATCAATGGGGGGCAGCCAGTATTAAAGATGGCCGCATGTGACTTCACTCACATTGACATCAATGGGAGACTGCCAGTATTAAAAATGGCCCCATGTGACTCTAATCCCATTGACATCAATGGGAGACTGCCAGTATTAAAGATGGCCGCATGTGACTTCACTCCCATTCACATCAATGGGAGGCTGCCAGTATTAAAGATGGCCGACTAGGACTTCACTCCCATTGATTTCAATGGGAGACTGCCAGTATTAAAAATGGCCCCATGTGACTTCACTTTCATTGACATGAATGGGAGGCTGCCAGTATTAAAGATGGCCTTCCATTACTTCAATGGGAGACTGCCAGTATTAAAGATGGCCGCATGTGAATTCACTCCCATTGACATCAATGGGAGGCTGCCGGTATTAATGATGGCGTTCCATGACTTCGATGGTAGACTGCCAGTATTAAAGATGGCCGCATGTGTCTTCACTCATATTGACATCAATGGGAGGCTGCCGGTATTAAAGATGGCCCTCCATGACTTCAATGGGAGACTGCCAGTATTAAAAATGGCAGCCTAGGACTTCACTACCATTGACTTCAATGGGAGACTGCCAGTATTAAAAATGGCCCCATGTGACTCCACTCTCATTAACATCAATGGGAGGCTGCCAGTATTAAAGATGGCCTTCCTTGACTTCAATGGGAGACTGTCAGTATTAAAGATGGCCTTCCATTGACTTCAATGGGAGGCTGCCAATATTGAAGATGACCTTCCATGATTTCAATGGGAGACTGCCAGTATTAAAAATGGCCTTCCATTACTTCAATGGGAGACTGTGAGTATTAAAAATGGCCGCCTACTACTTCACTCCCATTGACATCAATGGCAGACTGCCGGTATTAAAGATGGCCGCCTAGGACTTCACTCCCATTGACTTCAATGGGAGGCTGCCAGTATTAAAAATGGCCGCATGTGACTTCACTCCCATTGACATCAATGGGAGACTGCCGGTATTAAAGATGGCCGCATGAGACTTCACTCCCATTCACATCAATGGGAGACTGCCAGTATTAAAAATGGCCGCATGTGTCTTCACTCCCATTGACATCAAAGGGAAGCTGCCGGTGTTATAGACGGCCGTCCATGACTTCAATTAGAGACTGCCAGTATTAAAAATGGCCGCCTACTACTTCACTCCCATTGAAATCAATGGGAGGCTGCCGGTATTAAAGATGGCCTTCCATTACTTCAATGGGAGACTGCCAGTATTAAAAATGGCCGCCTACTACTTCACTCCCATTGACATCAATGGGAGGCTGCCGGTATTAAAGATGGCCGCCTAGGACTTCACTCCCATTGACTTCAATGGGAGACTGCCAGTATTAATAATGGACGCATGTGACTTCACTCCCATTGACATCAATGGGAGACTGCCGGTAATAAAAATGGCCGCATGTGACATCACTCCCGTTCACATCAATGGGAGACTGCCAGTATTAAGAATGGCCGCATGTGACTTCACTCCCATTGACATCAAAGGGATGCTGCCGGTATTAAAGATGGCCGTCCATGACTTCAATGGGAGACTGCCAGTATTAAAAAAGGCCGCCTACTACTTCACTCCCATTGACATCAATGAGAAACTGCCGGTATTGAAGATGGCCTTCCATGACCACAATGGGAGACGGCCTGTATTAAAAATGGCCGCCTACTACTTCACTCCCATTGACATCAATGGGAAACTGCCGGTATTAAAGATGGCCTTCCATGACTACAATGGGAGACTGCCAGTATTAAAAATGGACGCATGTGACTTCACTCCCATTGACATCAATGGGAGACTGCCAGTATTAAAAATGGCCGCATGTGACTTCACACCCATTGACATCAATGGGAGGCTGCCGGTATTAAAGATGGCCTTCCATTACTTCAATGGGAGACTGCCAGTATTAAAAATGGCCGCCAACTACTTCAATACCATTGACATCAATGGGAGGCTGCCAGTATTAAAGAGAGCCTTCCATGACTTCAATGGGAGACTGCCTGCATTAAAGATGGCCGCATGTGACTTCACTCCCATTGACATCAATGGCAGGCTGCCTGAATTAAAGATCGCCACATGTGACTTCACACCCATTCACATCAATGGCAGGCTGCCGGTATTAAAGATGGCCGCATGTGACTTCACTGCCATTCACATCAATGGGAGGCTGCCAGTATTAAAGATGGCCGACTAGGACTTCACTCCCATTGACTTCAATGGGAGACTGCTGGTATTAAAATTCGCCCCATGTGACTCCACTCCCATTGACATCAATGGGAGGCTGCCAGTATTAAAGATGACCTTCCATGACTTCAATAGGAGACTGCCAGTACCAAAGATGGCCGCATGTGACTTCACTCCCATTGACTTCAATGGGAGACTGCAAGTATTAAAAATGGCCGCATGTCACTTCACTCCAATTGACATCAAAGGGAGGCTGCCGGTATAAAAGATGGCCCTCCATGACTTCATTGGGAGACCGCCAGTATTAAAAATGACATCATTTCCATACACTTCAATGGGAGGCTGCCGGTATTAAAGATGGCCCTCCATGACTTCATTGGGAGACCGCCAGTATTAAAAATGGCCGCCGAGGACTTCACTCCCATTGGATGCAATGGGAGACTGCCAGTATTAAAGATGGCCTTCATGACTTCAATGGGAAACAGCCAGTATTAAAGATGGCCGCATGTGACTTCACTCCCATTCACATCAATGGGAGGCTGCCGGTATTAAAGATGGCCCGACATGACTTCAATGGGTGATTGCCAGTATTAAAAATGGCCGCCAATTTCTTCACTCCCATTGACTTCAATGGGACGCTGCCAGTATTAAATATGGCCACATGTGACTTCACTCCCATTGACATCAATGGCAGGCTGCCGGTATTAAAGATGTCCGCATGTGACTTCACTGCCATTCACATCAATGGGAGGCTGCCGGTATTAAAGATGGCCGACTAGGACTTCACTCCCATTGACTTCAATGGGAGACTGCCAGTATTAAAAATGGCCCGCATGTGACTTCACTCCCATTGACATCAATGGAAGACTGCCGGTATTAAGGATCGCCTTCCATGACTTCAATGGGAGATTGCCAGTATTAAAAATGACCGCATGTGACTTCAATCCCATTGACATCAATGGGAGGCTGCCAGTATTAAAGATGGCCTTCCATGACTTCAATGGGAGACTACCAGTATTAAATATGGCCGCATGTTACTTCATTCCCATTGACATCAATCGGAGGCTGCCAGTATTAAAGATGGCCGCATGTGACTTCACTTCCATTGACTTCAATGGGAGACTGCCGGTATTGAAGATGGCCTTGCATGACTTCAATGGGAGACTGCCAGTATTAAAAATGGCAGCCTAGGACTTCACTCCCATTGACTTCAATGGGAGACTGCCAGTATTAAAAATGGCCCCATGTGACTCTAATCCCATTGACATCAATGGGAGGCTGCCAGTATTAAAGATGGCCTTCCATTACTTCAAAGGGAGACTGCCAGTATTAAAGATGGCCGCATGTGACTTCACTCCCATTGACATCATTGGCAGGATGCCGGTATTAAAGATGGCCTTCCATGACTTCAATAGGAGACTGCCAGTATTAAAGATGGCTGCATGTTACTTCACTCCCATTGACTTCAATGGGAGACTGCCGATATTAAAGATTGCCTTCCTTAAATTCAATGGGAGACTGCCGGTATAAAAGATGGCCTTGCATGAATTCAATGGGAGATTGCCAGTATTAAAAATCGTCGCCTAACACTTCACTCCCATTGACTTCAAAGGGAGACTGCCGGTATTAAAGATGACTTCAATGGGAGACTGCCAGTATTAAAAATGGCCGCATGTGACTTCACTCCCATTGACTTCAATGGGAGACTGCAAGTATTAAAAATGGCCGCATGTCACTTCACTCCAATTGACATCAAAGGGAGGCTGCCGGTATTAAAGATGGCCTTCATGACTTCAATGGGATGCTGCCAGTATTAAAAAATGGCCGCCGAGGACTTCACTCCCATTGGCTGCAATGGGAGACTGCCAGTATTAAAGATGGCCGCATGTGACTTCACTCCCATTCACATCAATGGGAGGCTGCCGGTATTAAAGATGGCCGCATGTGACTTCACTCCAATTGACATCAAAGGGATGCTGCCGGTATTAAAGATGGCCTTCCATGACTTCAATGGGAGACTGCCAGTATAAAAAATGGCCGCATGTGACTTCACTCCCATTGACATCAATGGGAGGCTGCCAGTATTAAAACTGGCCGCCTACTACTTCAATCCCATTGACTTCATTGTGAGACGGCCGGTATTTAAGATGGCCTTCCATGAATTCAGTGGGAGACTGCCAGTATTATAAATGGCCGCATGTGACTTCACTCCCATTGACATCAATGGGAGACTGCCGGTATTAAAGATGGCCGCATGTGACGTCACTCCCATTCACATCAATGGGAGGCTGCCAGTATTAAAGATGGCCGCATAGGATTTCACTCCCATTGACTGCAATGGCAGACCCCCAGTATTAAGAATAGCCGTATGTGACTTCACTCCCATTGACATCAATGGGAGGCTGCCAGTATTAAAGATGGCCGCATGTGAATTCACTCCCTTTGACATCAATGGGAGGCTGCCGGTATTAAAGATGGCGTTCCATGACTTCAATGGGAGACTGCCAGTATTAAAAATGGCAGCTTAGGACTTCACTCCCATTAACTTAAATGGGAGACTGCCAGTATTAAAAATGGCCCCATGTGACTCCACTCCCATTAACATCAATGGGAATCTGCCAGTATTAAAGATGGCCTTCCATGACTTCAATGGGAGACTGCCAGTATTAAAGACGGCGGCATGTGACTTCACTCCCATTGACATCAATGGGAGGCTGCCAGTATTAAATATGGCCGCCTAGTACTTCACTCCCATTGACTTCATTGGGAGGCTGCCAGTATTAAAAATGGCCACATGTGACTTCACTCCCATTGACATCAATGGCAGGCTGCCGGTATTAAAGATGTCCGCATGTGACTTCACTGCCATTCACATCAATGGGGGGCAGCCAGTATTAAAGATGGCCGCATGTGACTTCACTCCCATTGACATCAATGGGAGACTGCCAGTATTGAAAATGGCCCCATGTGACTCTAATCCCATTGACATCAATGGGAGACTGCCAGTATTAAAGATGGCCGCATGTGACTTCACTCCCATTGACATCATTGGCAGGCTGCCGGTATTAAAGTTGGCGGCATGTGACTTCACCCATTGACATCAATGGGAGGCTGCCGGTATGAAAGAGGGCCGCATGTGACTTCACTCCCATTGACATCAATGGGAGGCTGCCAGGATTAAAGAAGGGCGCTTGTGACTTCACTCCCATTGACATCAATGGGAGGCTGCAAGTATTAAAGGTGGCCATCAATGGGGGGCCGCCGGCATTAAAATTGTCCGCCAACTACTTCACTCCCATTGACATCAATGGGAGACTGCCAGTATTAAAGATGGCCGCATGCGACTTCGCTCCAATTGACATCAAAGGGAGGCTGCCGGTATTAAAGATGGCCTTTCATGACATCAATGGGAGACTGCCAGTACTAAAGATGAACACATGTGACTTCACTCCCACTGAGATCAATGGCAGTCTGCCTGTATTAAAGATGGCCACATGTGACTTCACACCCATTCACATCATTGGCAGGCTGCCGGTATTAAAGATGGGCGCATGTGACTTCACTCACATTCTCATCAATTCGAGGCTGCCGGTATTAAAGACGGCGTTCCATGACTCAATGCGAGACTGCCAGTATTTAAGATGGCCGCATGTGACTTCACTCCCATTCACATCAACGGGAGGGTGCCAGTATTAAAGATGGCCGACTAGGACTTCACTCCCATTGATTTCAATGGGAGACTGCCAGTATTAAAAATGGCCCCATGTGACTTCACTTTCATTGACATCAATGGGAGGCTGCCAGTATTAAAGATGGCCTTCCATTACTTCAATGGGAGACTGCCAGTATTAAAGATGGCCGCATGTGAATTCACTCCCATTGACATCAATGGGAGGCTGCCGGTATTAAAGATGGCGTTCCATGACTTCGATGGGAGACTGCCAGTATCAAAGATGGCCGCATGTGTCTTCACTCATATTGACATCAATGGGAGGCTGCCGGTATTAAAGATGGCCCTCCATGACTTCAATGGGAGACTGCCAGTATTAAAAATGGCAGCCTAGGACTTCACTCCCATTGACTTCAATGGGAGACTGCCAGTATTAAAAATGGCCCCATGTGACTCCACTCCCATCAACATCAATGGGAGGCTGCCAGTATTAAAGATGGCCTTCCATGACTTCAATGGGAGATTGCCAGTATTAAAAATGGCCGCCTACTACTTCACTCCATTGACATCAATGGGAAACTGCCGGTATTAAAGATGGCCTTCCATGACTACAATGGGAGACTGCCAGTATTAAAAATGGCCGCCTACTACTTCACTCCCATTGACATCAATGGGAGGCTGCCGGTATTAAAGATGGCCTTCCATTACTTCAATGGGAGACTGCCAGTATTAAAAATGGCCGCCTACTACTTCACTCCCATTGACATCAATGGGAGGCTGCCGGTATTAAAGATGGCCGCCTAGGACTTCACTCCCATTGACTTCAATGGGAGACTGCCAGTATTAAAAATGGACGCATGTGACTTCACTCCCATTGACATCAATGGGAGACTGCCGGTAATAAAAATGGCCGCATGTGACATCACTCCCGTTCACATCGATGGGAGACTGCCAGTATTAAGAATGGCCGCATGTGACTTCACTCCCATTGACATGAAAGGGATGCCGCCGGTATTAAAGATGGCCGTCCATGACTTCAATGGGAGACTGCCAGTATTAAAAATGGCCGCCTACTACTTCACTCCCATTGACATCAATGGGAAACTGCCGGTATTAAAGATGGCCTTCCATGACTACAATGGGAGACGGCCTGTATTAAAAATGGCCGCCTACTACTTCTCTCCCATTGACATCAATGGGAAACTGCCGGTATTAAAGATGGCCTTCCATGACTACAATGGGAGACTGCCAGTATTAAAAATGGACGCATGTGACTTCACTCCCATTGACATCAATGGGAGACTGCCAGTATTAAAATTGGCCGCATGTGACTTCACACCCATTGACATCAATGGGAGGCTGCCTGTATTAAAAATGGCCGCCAACTACTTCAATACCATTGACATCAATGGGAGGCTGCCAGTATTAAAGAGAGCCTTCCATGACTTAAATGGGAGACTGCCTGCATTACAGATGGCCGCATGTGACTTCACTCCCATTGACATCAATGGCAGGCTGCCTGTATTAAAGATCGCCACATGTGACTTCACACCCATTCACATCAATGGCAGGCTGCCGGTATTAAAGATGGCCGCATGTGACTTCATTTCCATTCACTTCAATGGGAGGCTGCCGGTATTAAAGATGGCCCGACATGACTTCATTGGGAGACCGCCAGTATTAAAAATGGCCGCCGAGGACTTCACTCCCATTGGCTGCAATGGGAGACTGCCAGTATTAAAGAAGGCCTTCATGACTTCAATGGGAGACTGCCAGTATTAAAGATGGCCGCATGTGACTTCACTCCCATTCACATCAATGGGAGGCTGCCGGTATTAAAGATGGCCCGACATGACTTCAATGGGTGATTGCCAGTATTAAAAATGGCCGCCTAGTACTTCACTCCCATTGACTTCAATGGGAGGCTGCCAGTATTAAAAATGGCCACATGTGACTTCACTCCCATTGACATCAATGGCAGGCTGCCGGTATTAAAGATGTCCGCATGTGACTTCACTGCCATTCACATCAATGGGAGGCTGCCGGTATTAAAGATGGCCGACGAGCACTTCACTCCCATTGACTTCAATGGGAGACTGCCAGTATTAAAAATGGCCCCATGTGACTCCACTCCCATTGACATCAATGGGAGGCTGCCAGTATTAAAGATGGCCTTCCATGACTTCAATAGGAGATTGCCAGTATTAAAAATGACCGCATGTGACTTCAATCCCATTGACATCAATGGGAGGCTGCCAGTATTAAAGATGGCCTTCCATGACTTCAATGGGAGACTGCCAGTATTAAATATGGCCGCATGTTACTTCATTCCCATTGACATCAATGGGAGGCTCCCAGTATTAAAGATGGCAGCATGTGACTTCACTTCCATTGACTTCAATGGGAGACTGCCGGTATTAAAGATGGCCTTCCTTGAATTCAATGGGAGACTGCCAGTATTAAAGATGGCCGCATTGACTTCACTCCCTTTGACATCAATGGGAGGCTGCCAGTATTAAAGATGGCCTTCCATTAACTTCAATGGGAGACTGCCAGTATTAAAAATGGCACCATGTGACTCTAATCCCATTGACATCAATGGGAGGCTGCCAGTATTAAAGATGGCCTTCCATTATTTAAAGGGAGACTGCCAGTATTAAAGATGGCCGCATGTGACTTCACTCCCATTCACATCAATGGGAGGCTGCCGGTATTAAAGATGGCCGCATGTGACTTCACTCCAATTGACATCAAAGGGATGCTGCCGGTATTAAAGATGGCCTTCCATGACTTCAATGGGAGACTGCCAGTATAAAACATGGCCGCATGTGACTTCACTCCCATTGACATCAATGGGAGGCTGCCAGTATTAAAACTGGCCGCCTACTACTTCAATCCCATTGACTTCATTGTGAGACGGCCGGTATTTAAGATGGCCTTCCATGAATTCAGTGGGAGACTGCCAGTATTATAAATGGCCGCATGTGACTTCACTCCCATTGACATCAATGGGAGACTGCCGGTATTAAAGATGGCCGCATGTGACGTCACTCCCATTCACATCAATGGGAGGCTGCCAGTATTAAAGATGGCCGCATAGGATTTCACTCCCATTGACTGCAATGGCAGACCCCCAGTATTAAGAATAGCCGTATGTGACTTCACTCCCATTGACATCAATGGGAGGCTGCCAGTATTAAAGATGGCCGCATGTGAATTCACTCCCTTTGACATCAATGGGAGGCTGCCGGTATTAAAGATGGCGTTCCATGACTTCAATGGGAGACTGCCAGTATTAAAAATGGCAGCTTAGGACTTCACTCCCATTAACTTAAATGGGAGACTGCCAGTATTAAAAATGGCCCCATGTGACTCCACTCCCATTAACATCAATGGGAATCTGCCAGTATTAAAGATGGCCTTCCATGACTTCAATGGGAGACTGCCAGTATTAAAGACGGCGGCATGTGACTTCACTCCCATTGACATCAATGGGAGGCTGCCAGTATTAAATATGGCCGCCTAGTACTTCACTCCCATTGACTTCATTGGGAGGCTGCCAGTATTAAAAATGGCCACATGTGACTTCACTCCCATTGACATCAATGGCAGGCTGCCGGTATTAAAGATGTCCGCATGTGACTTCACTGCCATTCACATCAATGGGGGGCAGCCAGTATTAAAGATGGCCGCATGTGACTTCACTCCCATTGACATCAATGGGAGACTGCCAGTATTGAAAATGGCCCCATGTGACTCTAATCCCATTGACATCAATGGGAGACTGCCAGTATTAAAGATGGCCGCATGTGACTTCACTCCCATTGACATCATTGGCAGGCTGCCGGTATTAAAGTTGGCGGCATGTGACTTCACCCATTGACATCAATGGGAGGCTGCCAGGATTAAAGAAGGGCGCTTGTGACTTCACTCCCATTGACATCAATGGGAGGCTGCAAGTATTAAAGGTGGCCATCAATGGGGGGCCGCCGGCATTAAAATTGTCCGCCAACTACTTCACTCCCATTGACATCAATGGGAGACTGCCAGTATTAAAGATGGCCGCATGCGACTTCGCTCCAATTGACATCAAAGGGAGGCTGCCGGTATTAAAGATGGCCTTTCATGACATCAATGGGAGACTGCCAGTACTAAAGATGAACACATGTGACTTCACTCCCACTGAGATCAATGGCAGTCTGCCTGTATTAAAGATGGCCACATGTGACTTCACACCCATTCACATCATTGGCAGGCTGCCGGTATTAAAGATGGGCGCATGTGACTTCACTCACATTCTCATCAATGCGAGGCTGCCGGTATTAAAGACGGCGTTCCATGACTCAATGCGAGACTGCCAGTATTTAAGATGGCCGCATGTGACTTCACTCCCATTCACATCAACGGGAGGGTGCCAGTATTAAAGATGGCCGACTAGGACTTCACTCCCATTGATTTCAATGGGAGACTGCCAGTATTAAAAATGGCCCCATGTGACTTCACTTTCATTGACATCAATGGGAGGCTACCAGTATTAAAGATGGCCTTCCATTACTTCAATGGGAGACTGCCAGTATTAAAGATGGCCGCATGTGAATTCACTCCCATTGACATCAATGGGAGGCTGCCGGTATTAAAGATGGCGTTCCATGACTTCGATGGGAGACTGCCAGTATCAAAGATGGCCGCATGTGTCTTCACTCATATTGACATCAATGGGAGGCTGCCGGTATTAAAGATGGCCCTCCATGACTTCAATGGGAGACTGCCAGTATTAAAAATGGCAGCCTAGGACTTCACTCCCATTGACTTCAATGGGAGACTGCCAGTATTAAAAATGGCCCCATGTGACTCCACTCCCATCAACATCAATGGGAGGCTGCCAGTATTAAAGATGGCCTTCCATGACTTCAATGGGAGATTGCCAGTATTAAAAATGGCCGCCTACTACTTCACTCCATTGACATCAATGGGAAACTGCCGGTATTAAAGATGGCCTTCCATGACTACAATGGGAGACTGCCAGTATTAAAAATGGCCGCCTACTACTTCACTCCCATTGACATCAATGGGAGGCTGCCGGTATTAAAGATGGCCTTCCATTACTTCAATGGGAGACTGCCAGTATTAAAAATGGCCGCCTACTACTTCACTCCCATTGACATCAATGGGAGGCTGCCGGTATTAAAGATGGCCGCCTAGGACTTCACTCCCATTGACTTCAATGGGAGACTGCCAGTATTAAAAATGGACGCATGTGACTTCACTCCCATTGACATCAATGGGAGACTGCCGGTAATAAAAATGGCCGCATGTGACATCACTCCCGTTCACATCAATGGGAGACTGCCAGTATTAAGAATGGCCGCATGTGACTTCACTCCCATTGACATGAAAGGGATGCCGCCGGTATTAAAGATGGCCGTCCATGACTTCAATGGGAGACTGCCAGTATTAAAAATGGCCGCCTACTACTTCACTCCCATTGACATCAATGGGAAACTGCCGGTATTAAAGATGGCCTTCCATGACTACAATGGGAGACGGCCTGTATTAAAAATGGCCGCCTACTACTTCTCTCCCATTGACATCAATGGGAAACTGCCGGTATTAAAGATGGCCTTCCATGACTACAATGGGAGACTGCCAGTATTAAAAATGGACGCATGTGACTTCACTCCCATTGACATCAATGGGAGACTGCCAGTATTAAAATTGGCCGCATGTGACCTCACACCCATTGACATCAATGGGAGGCTGCCTGTATTAAAAATGGCCGCCAACTACTTCAATACCATTGACATCAATGGGAGGCTGCCAGTATTAAAGAGAGCCTTCCATGACTTAAATGGGAGACTGCCTGCATTACAGATGGCCGCATGTGACTTCACTCCCATTGACATCAATGGCAGGCTGCCTGTATTAAAGATCGCCACATGTGACTTCACACCCATTCACATCAATGGCAGGCTGCCGGTATTAAAGATGGCCGCATGTGACTTCATTTCCATTCACTTCAATGGGAGGCTGCCGGTATTAAAGATGGCCCGACATGACTTCATTGGGAGACCGCCAGTATTAAAAATGGCCGCCGAGGACTTCACTCCCATTGGCTGCAATGGGAGACTGCCAGTATTAAAGAAGGCCTTCATGACTTCAATGGGAGACTGCCAGTATTAAAGATGGCCGCATGTGACTTCACTCCCATTCACATCAATGGGAGGCTGCCGGTATTGAAGATGGCCCGACATGACTTCAATGGGTGATTGCCAGTATTAAAAATGGCCGCCTAGTACTTCACTCCCATTGACTTCAATGGGAGGCTGCCAGTATTAAAAATGGCCACATGTGACTTCACTCCCATTGACATCAATGGCAGGCTGCCGGTATTAAAGATGTCCGCATGTGACTTCACTGCCATTCACATCAATGGGAGGCTGCCGGTATTAAAGATGGCCGACGAGCACTTCACTCCCATTGACTTCAATGGGAGACTGCCAGTATTAAAAATGGCCCCATGTGACTCCACTCCCATTGACATCAATGGGAGGCTGCCAGTATTAAAGATGGCCTTCCATGACTTCAATAGGAGATTGCCAGTATTAAAAATGACCGCATGTGACTTCAATCCCATTGACATCAATGGGAGGCTGCCAGTATTAAAGATGGCCTTCCATGACTTCAATGGGAGACTGCCAGTATTAAATATGGCCGCATGTTACTTCATTCCCATTGACATCAATGGGAGGCTCCCAGTATTAAAGATGGCAGCATGTGACTTCACTTCCATTGACTTCAATGGGAGACTGCCGGTATTAAAGATGGCCTTCCTTGAATTCAATGGGAGACTGCCAGTATTAAAGATGGCCGCATTGACTTCACTCCCTTTGACATCAATGGGAGGCTGCCAGTATTAAAGATGGCCTTCCATTAACTTCAATGGGAGACTGCCAGTATTAAAAATGGCACCATGTGACTCTAATCCCATTGACATCAATGGGAGGCTGCCAGTATTAAAGATGGCCTTCCATTATTTAAAGGGAGACTGCCAGTATTAAAGATGGCCGCATGTGACTTCACTCCCATTGACATCATTGGCAGGCTGCCGGTATTAAAGATGGCCTTCCATGACTTCAATAGGAGACTGCCAGTATTAAAGATGGCCCCATGTTACTTCACTCCCATTGACTTCAATGGGTGACTGCCGATATTAAAGATTGCCTTCCTTGAATTCAATCGGAGACTGCCAGTATTAAAGATGGCCGCATGTGACTTCACTCCCATTGACATCAATGGGAGACTGCCAGTATTAAAAATGGCCCCATGTGACTCTAATCCCATTGACTTCAATGGGAGACTGCCAGTATTAAATATCGTCGCCTACTACTTCACTCCCATTGACTTCAAAGGGAGACTGCCGGTATTAAAGATGACTTCAATGGGAGACTGCCAGTATTAAAAATGGCCGCATGTGACTTCACTCCCATTGACTTCAATGGGAGACTGCAAGTATTAAAAATGGCCGCATGTCACTTCACTCCAATTGACATCAAAGGGAGGCTGCCGGTATTAAAGATGGCCTTCATGACTTCAATGGGATGCTGCCAGTATTAAGAAATGGCCGCCTAGGACTTCACTCCCATTGGCTGCACTGGGAGACTGCCAGTACTAAAGATGGCCGCATGTGACTTCCATTCACATCAATGGAAGGCTGCCGGTATTAAAGATGGCCCTCCATGACTTCAATGGGTGATTGCCAGTATTAAAAATGGCCGCCTAGTACTTCACTCCCATTGACTTCAATGGGAGGCTGCCAGTATTAAAAATGGCCACATGTGACTTCACTCCCATTGACATCAATGGCAGGCTGCCGGTATTAAAGATGTCCGCATGTGACTTCACTGCCATTCACATCAATGGGAGGCTGCCGGTAGATGGCCGCATGTGACTTCACTCCCATTGACATCAATGGGGGGCAGCCAGTATTAAAGATGGCCGCATGTGACTTCACTCCCATTGACATCAATGGGAGACTGCCAGTATTAAAAATGGCCCCATGTGACTCTAATCCCATTGACATCAATGGGAGACTGCCAGTATTAAAGATGGCCGCATGTGACTTCACTCCCATTGACATCATTGGCAGGCTGCCGGTATTAAAGTTGGCGGCATGTGACTTCACCCATTGACATCAATGGGAGGCTGCCAGGATTAAAGAAGGGCGCATGTGACTTCACTCCCATTGACATCAATGGGAGGCTGCAAGTATTAAAGGTGGCCATCAATGGGGGGCCGCCGGCATTAAAATTGTCCGCCTACTACTTCACTCCCATTGACATCAATGGGAGACTGCCAGTATTAAAAATGGCCGCATGCGACTTCGCTCCAATTGACATCAAAGGGAGGCTGCCGGTATTAAAGATGGACTTTCATGGCTTCAATGGGAGACTGCCAGTATTAAAGATGGCCACATGTGACTTCACTCCCATTGAGATCAATGGCAGGCTGCCTGTATTAAAGATGGCCACATGTGACTTCACACCCATTCACATCATTGGCAGGCTGCCGGTATTAAAGATGGCCGCATGTGACTTCACTCACATTCTCATCAATGGGAGGCTGCAGGTATTAAAGACGGCCTTCCATGACTCAATGCGAGACTGCCAGTATTAAAGATGGCCGCATGTGACTTCAGTCCCATTCACATCAATGGGAGGCTGCCAGTATTAAAGATGGCCGACTAGGACTTCACTCCCATTGATTTCAATGGGAGACTGCCAGTATTAAAAATGGCCCCATGTGACTTCACTTTCATTGACATGAATGGGAGGCTGCCAGTATTAAAGATGGCCTTCCATTACTTCAATGGGAGACTGCCAGTATTAAAGATGGCCGCATGTGAATTCACTCCCATTGACATCAATGCGAGGCTGCCGGTATTAAAGATGGCGTTCCATGACTTCGATCGGAGACTGCCAGTATTAAAGATGGCCGCATGTGTCTTCACTCATATTGACTTCAATGGGAGACTGCCGGTATTAAAGATGGCCTTCCATGACTTAAATGGGAGACTGCCAGTATTAAAAATGGCCGCATGTGACATCACTCCCATTAACATCAATGTGGGGCTGCCAGTATTTTTGATGGCCGCATGTGACTTCAATCCCATTGACATCAATGGGAGGCTGCCAGTATTAAAAATGGCCGCCTACTACTTCAATCCCATTGACTTCATTGGGCGGCTGCTGGTATTAAAAATGGCTGCATGTGACGTCACCCGCATTCACATCAATGGGAGGCTGCCAGTATTAAAAATGGCCGCATGTGACTTCACTCCCATTGACATCAATGGCAGGCTGCCGGTATTAAAGATGGCCGCATGTGACTTCACTCCCATTCACATCAGTAGGAGGCTGCCGGTATTAAAGACGGCCTTCCATGGCTCAATGCGAGACTGCCATTATTAAAGATGGCCGCATGTGACTTCACTCCCATTCACAATAAATGGGAGGCTGCCAGCATTAAAGATGGCCTTCCATGACTTCAATAGGACACTGCCAGTATTAAAGATGGCCGCATGTGACTTCACTCCCATTGACATCAATGGCAGGCTTCCAGTATTAAAAATGGCCGCCTAGGACTTCACTCCCATTGACTTCAAAGGGAGATGGCCAGTATTAAAAATGGCCGGCTGCTACTTCACCCTAATTGACTTCAATGGGAGCCTGCCGGTATTAAAGATGGCCTTCCATGACTTCAATGGAAGACTGCCGGTATTAAAGATGGCCGCATGTGACTTCACTCCCATTCACATCAATGGGAGGCTGCCGGTATTAAAGACGGCCTTCCATGGCTCAATGCGAGACTGCCATTATTAAAGATGGCCGCATGTGACTTCACTCCCATTCACCTCAAAGGGAAGCTGCCAGTATTAAAGATGGCCGCCTACGACTACACTCCCGTTGACTTCAATGGGAGACTGCCAGTATTAAAAATGGCCGCCTACTACATCACTCCCATTGACTTCAATAGGAGACTGCAGGTAGTAAAGATGGACTTCCATGACTTAAATGGGAGACTGCCAGTATTAAAATTGGCCGCATGTAACTTCACTCCCATTGACATCAATGTGGGGCTGCCAGTATTAAAGATGGCCGCAAGTGAAACTCCAATTGACATAAATGGGAGGCTGCCAGTATTAAAGATGGCCGCAAGTGACTTCACTCCCATTGACATAAATGGGAGGCTGCCAGTATTAAAAATGGCCGCCTACAACTTCAATCCCATTGACATCAATGGGAGACTGCCAGTAGTAAAAATGGCCGCATGTGACTTCACTCCCATTGACATCAATGTGGGTCTGCCAGTATTAAAGATGGCTGCTTGTGACTTTACTCCCATTGACATCAACGGGAGGCTGCCAGTATTAAAAATGGCCGCCTACTACTTCAATCCCATTGACTTAATTGTGAAACTGCCGGTATTAAAAATGGCCTTCCATGAATTCAGTGGGAGACTGCCAGTATTAAAAATGGCCGCATGTGACTTCACTCCCATTGACATCAATGGGAGACTGCCGGTATTAAAGATGGCCGCATGTGACGTCACTCCCATTCACATCAATGGGAGGCTGCCAGTATTAAAGATGGCCGCATAGGATTTCACTCCCATTGACTGCAATGGCAGACCGCCAGTATTAAGAATAGCCGTATGCGACTTCACTCCCATTGACATCAATGGGAGGCTGCCAGTATTAAAGATAGCCGCATGTGAATTCACTCCCTTTGACATCAATGGGAGGCTGCCGGTATTAAAGATGGCGTTCCATGACTTCAATGGGAGACTGCCAGTATTAAAAATGGCAGCTTAGGACTTCACTCCCATTAACTTCAATGGGAGACTGCCAGTATTAAAAATAGCCCCATGTGACTCCACTCCCATTAACATCAATGGGAATCTGCCAGTATTAAAGATGGCCTTCCATGACTTCAATGGGAGACTGCCAGTATTAAAAATGGCCGCATGCTACTTCACTCCCATTGACTTCAATGGAAGACTGCCGGTATGAAAGATGGCCTTCCATGACTTAAATGGGAGACTGCCAGTATTAAAAATGGCCGCATGTGACATCACTCCCATTGACATCAATGTGGGGCTGCCAGTATTATAGATGGCCGCATGTGACTTCAATCCCATTGACATCAATGGGAGGCTGCCAGTATTAAAAATGGCCGCCTACTACTTCAATTCCATTGACTTCATTGGGCGGCTGCTGGTATTAAAAATGGCTGCATGTGACGTCACCCGCATTCACATCAATGGGAGGCTGCCAGTATTAAAGATGGCCGCCTAGGATTTCACTCCCATTGACTGCAATGGGAGGCTGCCAGAATTAAAAATGCCCGCATGTGACTTCACTCCCATTGACATCAATGGCAGGCTGCCGGTATTAAAGATGGCCGCATGTGACATCACTCCCATTCACATCAGTGGGAGGCTGCCGGTATTAAAGACGACCTTCCATGGCTCAATGCGAGACTGCCATTATTAAAGATGGCCGCATGTGACTTCACTCCCATTCACATCAGTTAGAGGCTGCCAGTATTAAAGATGGCCGCCTAGGTTTTCACTCCCATTGACTGCAATGGGAGACTGCCAGTATTAAAAATGGCCGCATTTGACTTCACTCCCATTGACATCAATGCGAGACTGCCATTATTAAAGATGGCCGCATGTGACTTCACTCCCATTCAGATCAATGGGAGGCTGCACTATTAAAGATGGCCGCCTACGACTTCACTCCCCTTGACTTCAATGGGAGACTGCCAGAATTAAAAATGGCCGCCTTCTACTTCACTCCCATTGACATCAATGGCAGGCTGCCAGTATTAAAGATGGCCTTTCATTATTCAATGGGAGACTGCCAGTATTAAAGATGGCCACATGAGACATCACTCCCATTGACATCAACGGGAGGCTGCCGGTATTAAAATTGTCCGCCTCCTACTTCACTCCCATTGACTTCAATGGGAGACTGCCAGAATTAAAAATGGCCGCCTTCTACTTCACTCCCATTGACATCAATGGCAGGCTGCCAGTATTAAAGATGGCCTTTCATGACTTCAATGGGAGACTGGCAGTATTAAAATTGACCGCATGTGACTTCACTCCCATGGATTTCAATGGGAAGCTGCCAGTATTAAAGATGGCCTTCCATGACTTCAATGGGTGGCTGCCAGTATTAAAAATGGCCGCATGTGACTTCACTCTCATTGACATCAATGGGAGGCTGCCTGTATTAAAGATGGCCGCATGTGACTTCACTCCAATTGACATCAATGGGAGGCCGCCAGTATTAAAGTTGGCCGCCTAGGACTTCACTCCCGTTGACTTCAATGGGAGACTGCCAGTATTAATAATGGCCGCCTACTACTTCACTCCCATTGACTTCAATGGGCGACTGCCGGTATTAAAGTTGGCCTTCCATGACTTCAATGGGAGACTGCCAGTATTAAAAATGGCCGCATGTGACTTCACTCCCATTGACACCAATGTGGGGCTGCCAGTATTAAAGATGGCCGCATGTGACTTCACTCCCATTGACATCAATGGGAGGCTGCCTGTATTAAAAATGGCCGCCTACTACTTCAATCCCATTGACTTCATTGTGATACGGCCGGTATTAAAGATGGCCTTCCATGAATTCAGTGGGAGACTGCCAGTATTAAAAATGGCCGCATGTGACTTCACTCCCATTGACATCAATGGGAGACTGCCGGTATTAAAGATGGCCGCATGTGACGTCACTCGCATTCACATCAATGGGAGGCTACCAGTATTAAAGATGGCCGCATAGGATTTCACTCCCATTGACTGCAATGCCAGACCGCCAGTATTAAGAATAGCCGTATGTGACTTCACTCCCATTGACATCAATGGGAGGCTACCAGTATTAACGATGGCCGCATGTGAATTCACTCCCTTTGACATCAATGGGAGGCTGCCGGTATTAAAGATGGCGTTCCATGACTTCAATGGGAGACTGCCAGTATTAAAAATGGCAGCTTAGGACTTCACTCCCATTAACTTCAATGGGAGACTGCCAGTATTAAAAATGGCCCCATGTGACTCCACTCCCATTAACATCAATGGGAATCTGCCAGTATTAAAGATGGCCTTCCATTACTTCAATGGGAGACTGCCAGTATTAAAAATGGCCGCATGCTACTTCACTCCCATTAACTTCAATGGAAGACTGCCGGTATTAAAGATGGCCTTCCATGACTTAAATGGGAGACTGCCAGTATTAAAAATGGCCGCATGTGACATCACTCCCATTGACATCAATGTGGGGCTGCCAGTATTATAGATGGCCGCATGTGACTTCAATCCCATTGACATCAATGGGAGGCTGCCAGTATTAAAAATGGCCGCCTACTACTTCAATCCCATTGACTTCATTGGGCGGCTGCTGGTATTAAAAATGGCTGCATGTGACGTCACCCGCATTCACATCAATGGGAGGCTGCCAGTATTAAAGATGGCCGCCTAGGATTTCACTCCCATTGACTGCAATGAGAGGCTGCCAGTATTAAAAATGGCCGCATGTGACTTCACTCCCATTGACATCAATGGCAGGCTGCCGGTATTAAAGAAGGCCGCATGTGACATCACTCCCATTCACATCAGTGGGAGGCTGCCGGTATTAAAGACGGCATTCCATGGCTCAATGCGAGACTGCCATTATTAAAGATGGCCGCATGTGACTTCACTCCCATTCACATCAGTGAGAGGCTGCCAGTATTAAAGATGGCCGCCTAGGTTTTCACTCCCATTGACTGGAATCGGAGACTGCCAGTATTAAAAATGGCCGCATGTGACTTCATTCCCATTGACATCAATGCGAGACTGCCATTATTAAAGATGGCCGCATGTGACTTCACTCCCATTCAGATCAATGGGAGGCTGCACTATTAAAGATGGCCGCCTACGACTTCACTCCCCTTGACTTCAATGGGAGACTGCCAGAATTAAAAATGGCCGCCTTCTACTTCACTCCCATTGACATCAATGGCAGGCTGCCAGTATTAAAGATGACCACATGAGACATCACTCCCATT
This sequence comes from Raja brachyura, assembly GCA_963514005.1. Next base: position 194,900 of record CAUPSL010001067.1, read on the forward strand.
GACATCAACGGGAGGCTGCCGGTATTAAAATTGTCCGCCTCCTACTTCACTCCCATTGACTTCAATGGGAGACTGCCAGTATTAAAAATGGCCGCATGTGACATCACTCCAATTGACATCAAAGGGAGGCTGCCGGTATTAAAGATGGCCTTTCATGACTTCAATGGGAGACTGGCAGTATTAAAATTGACCGCATGTGACTTCACTCCCATGGATTTCAATGGGAAGCTGCCAGTATTAAAGATGGCCTTCCATGACTTCAATGGGTGGCTGCCAGTATTCAAAATGGCCGCATGTGACTTCACTCCCATTGACATCAATGGGAGGCTGCCTGTATTAAAGATGGCCGCATGTGACTTCACTCCAATTGACATCAATGGGAGGCCGCCAGTATTAAAGTTGGCCGCCTGGGACTTCACTCCCGTTGACTTCAATGGGAGACTGCCAGTATTAATAATGGCCGCCTACTACTTCACTCCCATTGACTTCAATGGGCGACTGCCGGTATTAAAGTTGGCCTTCCATGACTTCAATGGGAGACTGCCAGTATTAAAAATGGCCCCATGTGACTTCACTCCCATTGACACCAATGTGGGGCTGCCAGTATTAAAGATGGCCGCATGTGAATTCACTCCCATTGACATCAATGGGAGGCTGCCTGTATTAAAAATGGCCGCCTACTACTTCAATCCCATTGACTTCATTGTGAGACTACCGGTATTAAAGGTGGCTTTCCATGAATTCAGTGGGAGACTGCCAGTATTAAAAATGGCCGCATGTGACTTCACTCCCATTGACATCAATGGGAGGCTGCCGGTATTAAAGTTGGCCGCATGTGACGTCACTCCCATTCACATCAATGGGAGGCTGCCAGTAGTAAAGATGGCCGCATAGGATTTCAATCCCATTGACTGCAATGGGAGACCGCCAGTATTAAAAATGGCCGTATGTGACTTCACTCCCATTGACATCAATGGGAGGCTGCCAGTATTAAAGATGGCCTTCCATGATTTCAATATGAGTCTGCCAGTATTAAAGATGGCCCCATGTGACTTCACTCCCATTGACATCAATGGCAGGCTGCCAGTATTAAAGATGGCCACATGTGACTTCACACCCTTTCAAATCAATGGCAGGCTGCCGGTATTAAATATGGCCGCATGTGACTTCACACCCATTGACTTCAATGGGACACTGTAGGTATTAAAGTTGGCCTTCCATGACTTCAATGGGAGACTGCCAGTATTAAACATGGCCGCATGTGACTTCACTCCCATTCACATCAATGGGAGGCTGCCAGTATTAAAGATGGCCGCCTACGACTTCACTCCCATTGACTTCAATGGGAGACTGCCAGTAATTAAAATGGCCGCCTACTACTTCACTCCCATTGACTTCAATGGGAGACTGCCAGTATTAAAAATGGTCCCATGTGAATCCACTCCCATTGACATTAATGGGAGGCTGCCAGTATTAAAGATGGCCTTGCATGACTTCAATGGGAGACTGCCAGTATTAAAGATGCCCGCATGTGACTTCACTCCCATTGACATCAATGGCAGACTGCCGGTATTAAAGATGGCCCTCCATGACTTCAATGGGTGATTGCCAGTATTAAAAATGGCCGCCTAGTACTTCACTCCCATTGACTTCAATGGGAGGCTGCCAGTATTAAAAATGGCCACATGTGACTTCACTCCCATTGACATCAATGGCAGGCTGCCGGTGTTAATGATGTCCGCATGTGACTTCACTGCCATTCACATCAATGTGTGGCTGCCGGTAGATGGCCGCATGTGACTTCACTCCCATTGACATCAATGGGGGGCAGCCAGTATTAAAGATGGCCGCATGTGTCTTCACTCACATTGACATCAATGGGAGACTGCCAGTATTAAAAATGGCCCCATGTGACTCTAATCCCATTGACATCAATGGGAGACTGCCAGTATTAAAGATGGCCGCATGTGACTTCACTCCCATTCACATCAATGGGAGGCTGCCAGTATTAAAGATGGCCGACTAGGACTTCACTCCCATTGATTTCAATGGGAGACTGCCAGTTTTAAAAATGGCCCCATGTGACTTCACTTTCATTGACATGAATGGGAGGCTGCCAGTATTAAAGATGGCCTTCCATTACTTCAATGGGAGACTGCCAGTATTAAAGATGGCCGCATGTGAATTCACTCCCATTGACATCAATGGGAGGCTGCCGGTATAAAAGATGGCGTTCCATGACTTCGATGGTAGACTGCCAGTATTAAAGATGGCCGCATGTGTCTTCACTCATATTGACATCAATGGGAGGCTGCCGGTATAAAAGATGGCCCTCCATGACTTCAATGGGAGACTGCCAGTATTAAAAATGGCAGCCTAGGACTTCACTACCATTGACTTCAATGGGAGACTGCCAGTATTAAAAATGGCCCCATGTGACTCCACTCTCATTAACATCAATGGGAGGCTGCCAGTATTAAAGATGGCCTTCCATGACTTCAATGGGAGACTGCCAGTATTAAAAATGGCCGCATGCTACTTCACTCCCATTGACTTCAATGGGAGACTGCCGGTATTAAAGATGGCCTTCCATGACTTAAATGGGAGACTGCCAGTATTAAAAATGGCCGCATGTGACTTCACTCCCATTGACATCAATGGGAGGCTGCCAGTATTAAAAATGGCCGCCTACTACTTCAATCCCATTGACTTCATTGGGCGGCTGCTGGTATTAAAAATGGCTGCATGTGACGTCACCCGCATTCACATCAATGGGAGGCTGCCAGTATTAAAGATGGCCGCCTAGGATTTCACTCCCATTGACTGCAATGGGAGGCTGCCAGTATTAAAAATGGCCGCATGTGACTTCACTCCCATTGACATCAATGGCAGGCTGCCGGTATTAAAGATGGCCGCATGTGACTTCACTCCCATTCACATCAATGGGAGGCTGCCAGTATTAAAAATGGCCGCCTACTACTTCAATCCCATTGACTTCATTGTGAGACTGCCGGTATTAAAGATGGCCTTCCATGAATTCAGTGGGAGAGTGCCAGTATTAAAAATGGCCGCATGTGACTTCACTCCCATTGACATCAATGCGAGACTGCCGGTATTAAAGATGGCCGCATGTGACGTCACTCCCATTCACATCAATGGGAGTCTGCCAGTATTAAAGATGGCCGCATAGGATTTCACTCCCATTGACTGCAATGGCAGACCGCCAGTATGAAGAATGGCCGAAAGCGACTTCACTCCCATTGACATCAATGGGAGGCTGCCAGTATTAAAGATGGCCGCATGTGAATTCACTCCCTTTGACATCAATGGGAGGCTGCCAGTATTAAAGATGGCGTTCCATGACTTCAATGGGAGACTGCCAGTATTAAAAATGGCAGCTTAGGACTTCACTCCCATTAACTTCAATGGGAGACTGCCAGTATTAAAAATGGCCCCATGTGACTCCACTCCCATTAACATCAATGGGAATCTGCCAGTATTAAAGATGGCCTTCCATGACTTCAATGGGAGACTGCCAGTATTAAAAATGGCCTCATGCTACTTCACTCCCATTGACTTCAATGGAAGACTGCCGGTATTAAAGATGGCCTTCCATGACTTAAATGGGAGACTGCAAGTATTAAAAATGGCCGCATGTGACCACTCCCATTGACTTGAATCGGAGACTGCCGGTATTAAAGATGGCCTTCCATGACTTAAATGGGAGACTGCCAGTATTAAAAATGGCCGCATGTGACCACTCCCATTGACATCAATGTGGGGCTGCCAGTATTAAAGACGGCGGCATGTGACTTCACTCCCATTGACATCAATGGGAGGCTGCCAGTATTAAAAATGGCCGCCAACTACTTCAATCCCATTGACTTCATTGGGTGGCTGCTGGTATTAAAGATGGCTGCATGTGACGTCACCCGCATTCACATCAATGGGAGGCTGCCAGTATTAAAGATGGCCGCCTAGGTTTTCACTCCCATTGACTGCAATGGGAGACTGCCAGTATTAACAATGGCCGCATGTGACTTCACTCCCATTGACGTCAATGGCAGGCTGCCGGTATTAAAGATGGCCGCATGTGACTTCACTCCCATTCACATCAGTGGGAGGCTGCCGGTATTAAAGACGGCCTTCCATGGCTCAAAGCGAGACTGCCATTATTAAAGATGGCCGCATGTGACTTCACTCCCATTCCGATCAATGGAAGGCTGCCACTATTAAAGATGGCCGCCTACGACTTCACTCCCCTTGACTTCAATGGGAGACTGCCAGTATTAAAAATGGCCGCCTGCTACTTCACTCCCGTTGACATCAACGGCAGGCTGCCAGTATTAAAGATGGCCTTTCATGATTCAATGGGAGGCTGCCAGTATTAAAGATGGCCACATGAAACTTCACTCCCATTGACATCAATGGGAGGCTGCCTGTATTAAAGATGGCCGCCTACGACTTCACTCCCATTGACTTCAATGGGAGACTGCCAGTAATTAAAATGGCCGCCTACTACTTCACTCCCATTGACTTCAATGGGAGACTGCCAGTATTAAAAATGGTCCCATGTGAATCCACTCCCATTGGCATTAATGGGAGGCTGCCAGTATTAAAGATGGCCTTGCATGACTTCAATGGGAGACTGCCAGTATTAAAGATGCCCGCATGTGACTTCACTCCCATTGACATCAATGGCAGACTGCCGGTATTAAAGATGGCCCTCCATGACTTCAATGGGTGATTGCCAGTATTAAAAATGGCCGCCTAGTACTTCACTCCCATTGACTTCAATGGGAGGCTGCCAGTATTAAAAATGGCCACATGTGACTTCACTCCCATTGACATCAATGGTAGGCTGCCGGTGTTAATGATGTCCGCATGTGACTTCACTGCCATTCACATCAATGTGTGGCTGCCGGTAGATGGCCGCATGTGACTTCACTCCCATTGACATCAATGGGGGGCAGCCAGTATTAAAGATGGCCGCATGTGACTTCACTCACATTGACATCAATGGGAGACTGCCAGTATTAAAAATGGCCCCATGTGACTCTAATCCCATTGACATCAATGGGAGACTGCCAGTATTAAAGATGGCCGCATGTGACTTCACTCCCATTCACATCAATGGGAGGCTGCCAGTATTAAAGATGGCCGACTAGGACTTCACTCCCATTGATTTCAATGGGAGACTGCCAGTATTAAAAATGGCCCCATGTGACTTCACTTTCATTGACATGAATGGGAGGCTGCCAGTATTAAAGATGGCCTTCCATTACTTCAATGGGAGACTGCCAGTATTAAAGATGGCCGCATGTGAATTCACTCCCATTGACATCAATGGGAGGCTGCCGGTATTAAAGATGGCGTTCCATGACTTCGATGGTAGACTGCCAGTATTAAAGATGGCCGCATGTGTCTTCACTCATATTGACATCAATGGGAGGCTGCCGGTATTAAAGATGGCCCTCCATGACTTCAATGGGAGACTGCCAGTATTAAAAATGGCAGCCTAGGACTTCACTACCATTGACTGCAATGGGAGACTGCCAGTATTAAAAATGGCCCCATGTGACTCCACTCTCATTAACATCAATGGGAGGCTGCCAGTATTAAAGATGGCCTTCCATGACTTCAATGGGAGACTGCCAGTATTAAAAATGGCCGCATGCTACTTCACTCCCATTGACTTCAATGGGAGACTGCCGGTATTAAAGATGGCCTTCCATGACTTAAATGGGAGACTGCCAGTATTAAAAATGGCCGCATGTGACTTCACTCCCATTGACATCAATGGGAGGCTGCCAGTATTAAAAATGGCCGCCTACTACTTCAATCCCATTGACTTCATTGGGCGGCTGCTGGTATTAAAAATGGCTGCATGTGACGTCACCCGCATTCACATCAATGGGAGGCTGCCAGTATTAAAGATGGCCGCCTAGGATTTCACTCCCATTGACTGCAATGGGAGGCTGCCAGTATTAAAAATGGCCGCATGTGACTTCACTCCCATTGACATCAATGGCAGGCTGCCGGTATTAAAGATGGCCGCATGTGACTTCACTCCCATTCACATCAATGGGAGGCTGCCAGTATTAAAAATGGCCGCCTACTACTTCAATCCCATTGACTTCATTGTGAGACTGCCGGTATTAAAGATGGCCTTCCATGAATTCAGTGGGAGAGTGCCAGTATTAAAAATGGCCGCATGTGACTTCACTCCCATTGACATCAATGCGAGACTGCCGGTATTAAAGATGGCCGCATGTGACGTCACTCCCATTCACATCAATGGGAGTCTGCCAGTATTAAAGATGGCCGCATAGGATTTCACTCCCATTCACTGCAATGGCAGACCGCCAGTATTAAGAATGGCCGAAAGCGACTTCACTCCCATTGACATCAATGGGAGGCTGCCAGTATTAAAGATGGCCGCATGTGAATTCACTCCATTTGACATCAATGGGAGGCTGCCAGTATTAAAGATGGCGTCCCATGACTTCAATGGGAGACTGCCAGTATTAAAAATGGCAGCTTAGGACTTCACTCCCATTAACTTCAATGGGAGACTGCCAGTATTAAAAATGGCCCCATGTGACTCCACTCCCATTAACATCAATGGGAATCTGCCAGTATTAAAGATGGCCTTCCATGACTTCAATGGGAGACTGCCAGTATTAAAAATGGCCTCATGCTACTTCACTCCCATTGACTTCAATGGAAGACTGCCGGTATTAAAGATGGCCTTCCATGACTTAAATGGGAGACTGCCAGTATTAAAAATGGCCGCATGTGACCACTCCCATTGACTTGAATGGGAGACTGCCGGTATTAAAGATGGCCTTCCATGACTTAAATGGGAGACTGCCAGTATTAAAAATGGCCGCATGTGACCACTCCCATTGACATCAATGTGGGGCTGCCAGTATTAAAGACGGCGGCATGTGACTTCACTCCCATTGACATCAATGGGAGGCTGCCAGTATTAAAAATGGCCGCCAACTACTTCAATCCCATTGACTTCATTGGGTGGCTGCTGGTATTAAAGATGGCTGCATGTGACGTCACCCGCATTCACATCAATGGGAGGCTGCCAGTATTAAAGATGGCCGCCTAGGTTTTCACTCCCATTGACTGCAATGGGAGACTGCCAGTATTAAAAATGGCCGCATGTGACTTCACTCCCATTGACGTCAATGGCAGGCTGCCGGTATTAAAGATGGCCGCATGTGACTTCACTCCCATTCACATCAGTGGGAGGCTGCCGGTATTAAAGACGGCCTTCCATGGCTCAAAGCGAGACTGCCATTATTAAAGATGGCCGCATGTGACTTCACTCCCATTCCGATCAATGGAAGGCTGCCACTATTAAAGATGGCCGCCTACGACTTCACTCCCCTTGACATCAACGGCAGGCTGCCAGTATTAAAGATGGCCTTTCATGATTCAATGGGAGGCTGCCAGTATTAAAGATGGCCACATGAAACTTCACTCCCATTGACATCAATGGGAGGCTGCCTGTATTAAAAATGGCCGCATGTGACATCACTCCAATTGATATCAAAGGGAGGCTGCCGGTATTAAAGATGGCCTTTCATGACTTCAATGCGAGACTACCAGCATTAAAATTGACCGCATGTGACTTCACTCCCATGGATTTCAATGGGAAGCTGCCAGTATTAAAGATGGCCTTCCATGACTTCAATGGGTGGCTGCCAGTATTAAAAATGGCCGCATGTGACTTCACTCCCATTGACATCAATGGGAGGCTGCCTGTATTAAAGATGGCCGCATGTGACTTCACTCCAATTGTCATCAATGGGAGGCTGCCAGTATTAAAGATGGCCGCATGTGAATTCACTCCCATTGACATCAATGGGAGGCTGCCGGTATTAAAGATGGCGTTCCATGACTTCAATGGGAGACTGCCAGTAATAAAAATGGCAGCTTAGGACTTCACTCCCATTGACTTCAATGGGAGACTGCCAGTATTAAAAATGGCCCCATGTGATCCACTCCCATTAACATCAATGGTAGTCTGCCAGTTTTAAAGATGGCCTTCCATGACTTCAATGGGAGACTGCCAGTATTAAAAATGGCCGCATGCTACTTCACTCCCATTGACTTCAATGGGAGACTGCCGGTATTAAAGATGGCCTTCCATGACTGAAATGGGAGACTGCCATTATTAAAGATGGCCGCATGTGACTTCACTCCCATGCAGATCAATGGGAGGCTACCACTATTAAAGATGGCCGCCTACGACTTCACTCCCCTTGACTTCAATGGGAGACTGCCAGTATTAAAAATGGCCGCCTGCTACTTCACTCCCATTGACATCAATGGCAGGCTGCCAGTATTAAAGATGGACTTTCATGATTCAATGGGAGACTGCCAGTATTAAAGATGGACGCATGAGACATCACTCCCGTTGACATCAACGGGAGGCTGCCGGTATTAAAATTGTCCGCCTCCTACTTCACTCCCAATGACTTCAATGGGAGACTGCCAGTATTAAAAATGGCCGCATGTGACATCACTCCAATTGACATCAAAGGGAGGCTGCCGGTATTAAAGATGGCCTTTCATGACTTCAATGGGAGACTGCCAATATTAAAATTGACCGCATGTGACTTCACTCCCATGGATTTCAATGGGAAGCTGCCAGTATTAAAGATGGCCTTCCATGACTTCAATGGGTGGCTGCCAGTATTAAAAATGGCCGCATGTGACTTCACTCCAATTGACATCAATGGGAGACTGCCAATATTAATAATGGCCGCCTACTACTTCACTCCCATTGACATCAATGGGAGGCTGCCAGTATTAAAGATGGCCGCATGTGAATTCACTCCCTTTGACATCAATGGGAGGCTGCCGGTATTAAAGATGGCGTTCCATGACTTCAATGGGAGACTGCCAGTATTAAAAGTGACAGCTATAGGACTTCACTCCCATTGACTTCAATGGGAGACTGCCAGTATTAAAAATGGCCCCATGTGACTCCACTCCCATTAACATCAATGGGAATCTGCCAGTATTAAAGATGGCCTTCCATGACTTCAATGGGAGACTGCCAGTATTAAAAATGGCCGCATGCTACGTCACTCCCATTGACTTCAATGGGAGACTGCCGGTATTAAAGATGGCCTTCCATGACTTAAATGCGAGACTGCCAGTATTAAAAATGGCCGCATGTGTCCACTCCCATTGACATCAATGTGGGGCTGCCAGTATTAAAGATGGCTGCATGTGACGTCACCCGCATTCACCTCAATCGGAGGCAGCCAGTATTAAAGATGGCCGCCTAGGTTTTCACTCCCATTGACTGCAATGGGAGACTGCCAGTATTAAAGATGGCCGCATGTGACTTCACTCCCATTCACATCAGTGGGAGGCTGCCGGTATTAAAGACGGCCTTCCATGGCTCAAAGCGTGACTGCCATTATTAAAGATGGCCGCATGTGACTTCACTCCAATTCACATCAGTGAGAGGCTGCCAGTATTAAAGATGGCCGCCTAGGTTTTCACTCCCATTGACTGCAATGGGAGATTGCCAGTATTAAAAATGGCCGCATGTGACTTCACTCCCATTGACATCAATGCGAGACTGCCATTATTAATGATGGCCGCATGTGACTTCACTCCCATTCAGATCAATGGGAGGCTGCACTATTAAAGATGGCCGCCTACGACTTCACTCCCCTTGACTTCAATGGGAGACTGCCAGAATTAAAAATGGCCGCCTTCTACTTCACTCCCATTGACATCAATGGCAGGCTGCCAGTATTAAAGATTGCCTTTCATGATTCAATGGGAGACTGCCAGTATTAAAGATGGCCACATGAGACATCACTCCCATTGACATCAACGGGAGGCTGCCGGTATTAAAATTGTCCGCCTCCTACTTCACTCCCATTGACTTAAATGGGAGACTGCCAGTATTAAAAATGGCCGCATGTGACATCACTCCAATTGACATCAAAGGGAGGCTGCCGGTATTAAAGATGGCCTTTCATGACTTCAATGGGAGACTGGCAGTATTAAAATTGACCGCATGTGACTTCACTCCCATGGATTTCAATGGGAAGCTGTCAGTATTAAAGATGGCCTTGCATGACTTCAATGGGTGGCTGCCAGTATTAAAAATGACCGCATGTGACTTCACTCCCATTGACATCAATGGGAGGCTGCCTGTATTAAAGATGGCCGCATGTGACTTCACTCCAATTGGCATCAATGGGACGCCGCCAGTATTAAAGTTGGCCGCCTAGGACTTCACTCCCGTTGACTTCAATGGGAGACTGCCAGTATTAATAATGGCCGCCTACTACTTCACTCCCATTGACTTCAATGGGCGACTGCCGGTATTAAAGTTGGCCTTCCATGACTTCAATGGGAGACTGCCAGTATGAAAAATGGCGGCATGTGACTTCACTCCCATTGACACCAATGTGGGGTTGCCAGTATTAAAGATGGCCGCATGTGACTCTAATCCCATTGACATCAATGGGAGGCTGCCGGTGTTAATGATGTCCGCATGTGACTTCACTGCCATTCACATCAATGTGTGGCTGCCGGTAGATGGCCGCATGTGACTTCACTCCCATTGACATCAATGGGGGGCAGCCAGTATTAAAGATGGCCGCATGTGACTTCACTCACATTGACATCAATGGGAGACTGCCAGTATTAAAAATGGCCCCATGTGACTCTAATCCCATTGACATCAATGGGAGACTGCCAGTATTAAAGATGGCCGCATGTGACTTCACTCCCATTCACATCAATGGGAGGCTGCCAGTATTAAAGATGGCCGACTAGGACTTCACTCCCATTGATTTCAATGGGAGACTGCCAGTATTAAAAATGGCCCCATGTGACTTCACTTTCATTGACATGAATGGGAGGCTGCCAGTATTAAAGATGGCCTTCCATTACTTCAATGGGAGACTGCCAGTATTAAAGATGGCCGCATGTGAATTCACTCCCATTGACATCAATGGGAGGCTGCCGGTATTAAAGATGGCGTTCCATGACTTCGATGGTAGACTGCCAGTATTAAAGATGGCCGCATGTGTCTTCACTCATATTGACATCAATGGGAGGCTGCCGGTATTAAAGATGGCCCTCCATGACTTCAATGGGAGACTGCCAGTATTAAAAATGGCAGCCTAGGACTTCACTACCATTGACTTCAATGGGAGACTGCCAGTATTAAAAATGGCCCCATGTGACTCCACTCTCATTAACATCAATGGGAGGCTGCCAGTATTAAAGATGGCCTTCCATGACTTCAATGGGAGACTGCCAGTATTAAAAATGGCCGCATGCTACTTCACTCGCATTGACTTCAATGGGAGACTGCCGGTATTAAAGATGGCCTTCCATGACTTAAATGGGAGACTGCCAGTATTAAAAATGGCCGCATGTGACTTCACTCCCATTGACATCAATGGGAGGCTGCCAGTATTAAAAATGGCCGCCTACTACTTCAATCCCATTGACTTCATTGGGCGGCTGCTGGTATTAAAAATGGCTGCATGTGACGTCACCCGCATTCACATCAATGGGAGGCTGCCAGTATTAAAGATGGCCGCCTAGGATTTCACTCCCATTGACTGCAATGGGAGGCTGCCAGTATTAAAAATGGCCGCATGTGACTTCACTCCCATTGACATCAATGGCAGGCTGCCGGTATTAAAGATGGCCGCATGTGACTTCACTCCCATTCACATCAATGGGAGGCTGCCAGTATTGAAAATGGCCGCCTACTACTTCAATCCCATTGACTTCATTGTGAGACTGCCGGTATTAAAGATGGCCTTCCATGAATTCAGTGGGAGAGTGCCAGTATTAAAAATGGCCGCATGTGACTTCACTCCCATTGACATCAATGCGAGACTGCCGGTATTAAAGATGGCCGCATGTGACGTCACTCCCATTCACATCAATGGGAGTCTGCCAGTATTAAAGATGGCCGCATAGGATTTCACTCCCATTCACTGCAATGGCAGACCGCCAGTATTAAGAATGGCCGAAAGCGACTTCACTCCCGTTGACATCAATGGGAGGCTGCCAGTATTAAAGATGGCCGCATGTGAATTCACTCCATTTGACATCAATGGGAGGCTGCCAGTATTAAAGATGGCGTTCCATGACTTCAATGGGAGACTGCCAGTATTAAAAATGGCAGCTTAGGACTTCACTCCCATTAACTTCAATGGGAGACTGCCAGTATTAAAAATGGCCCCATGTGACTCCACTCCCATTAACATCAATGGGAATCTGCCAGTATTAAAGATGGCCTTCCATGACTTCAATGGGAGACTGCCAGTATTAAAAATGGCCTCATGCTACTTCACTCCCATTGACTTCAATGGAAGACTGCCGGTATTAAAGATGGCCTTCCATGACTTAAATGGGAGACTGCCAGTATTAAAAATGGCCGCATGTGACCACTCCCATTGACTTGAATGGGAGACTGCCGGTATTAAAGATGGCCTTCCATGACTTAAATGGGAGACTGCCAGTATTAAAAATGGCCGCATGTGACCACTCCCATTGACATCAATGTGGGGCTGCCAGTATTAAAGACGGCGGCATGTGACTTCACTCCCATTGACATCAATGGGAGGCTGCCAGTATTAAAAATGGCCGCCAACTACTTCAATCCCATTGACTTCATTGGGTGGCTGCTGGTATTAAAGATGGCTGCATGTGACGTCACCCGCATTCACATCAATGGGAGGCTGCCAGTATTAAAGATGGCCGCCTAGGTTTTCACTCCCATTGACTGCAATGGGAGACTGCCAGTATTAAAAATGGCCGCATGTGACTTCACTCCCATTGACGTCAATGGCAGGCTGCCGGTATTAAAGATGGCCGCATGTGACTTCACTCCCATTCACATCAGTGGGAGGCTGCCGGTATTAAAGACGGCCTTCCATGGCTCAAAGCGAGACTGCCATTATTAAAGATGGCCGCATGTGACTTCACTCCCATTCCGATCAATGGAAGGCTGCCACTATTAAAGATGGCCGCCTACGACTTCACTCCCCTTGACATCAACGGCAGGCTGCCAGTATTAAAGATGGCCTTTCATGATTCAATGGGAGGCTGCCAGTATTAAAGATGGCCACATGAAACTTCACTCCCATTGACATCAATGGGAGGCTGCCTGTATTAAAAATGGCCGCATGTGACATCACTCCAATTGATATCAAAGGGAGGCTGCCGGTATTAAAGATGGCCTTTCATGACTTCAATGCGAGACTACCAGCATTAAAATTGACCGCATGTGACTTCACTCCCATGGATTTCAATGGGAAGCTGCCAGTATTAAAGATGGCCTTCCATGACTTCAATGGGTGGCTGCCAGTATTAAAAATGGCCGCATGTGACTTCACTCCCATTGACATCAATGGGAGGCTGCCTGTATTAAAGATGGCCGCATGTGACTTCACTCCAATTGTCATCAATGGGAGGCTGCCAGTATTAAAGATGGCCGCATGTGAATTCACTCCCATTGACATCAATGGGAGGCTGCCGGTATTAAAGATGGCGTTCCATGACTTCAATGGGAGACTGCCAGTAATAAAAATGGCAGCTTAGGACTTCACTCCCATTGACTTCAATGGGAGACTGCCAGTATTAAAAATGGCCCCATGTGATCCACTCCCATTAACATCAATGGTAGTCTGCCAGTTTTAAAGATGGCCTTCCATGACTTCAATGGGAGACTGCCAGTATTAAAAATGGCCGCATGCTACTTCACTCCCATTGACTTCAATGGGAGACTGCCGGTATTAAAGATGGCCTTCCATGACTGAAATGGGAGACTGCCATTATTAAAGATGGCCGCATGTGACTTCACTCCCATGCAGATCAATGGGAGGCTACCACTATTAAAGATGGCCGCCTACGACTTCACTCCCCTTGACTTCAATGGGAGACTGCCAGTATTAAAAATGGCCGCCTGCTACTTCACTCCCATTGACATCAATGGCAGGCTGCCAGTATTAAAGATGGACTTTCATGATTCAATGGGAGACTGCCAGTATTAAAGATGGCCACATGAGACATCACTCCCATTGACATCAACGGGAGGCTGCCGGTATTAAAATTGTCCGCCTCCTACTTCACTCCCAATGACTTCAATGGGAGACTGCCAGTATTAAAAATGGCCGCATGTGACATCACTCCAATTGACATCAAAGGGAGGCTGCCGGTATTAAAGATGGCCTTTCATGACTTCAATGGGAGACTGCCAATATTAAAATTGACCGCATGTGACTTCACTCCCATGGATTTCAATGGGAAGCTGCCAGTATTAAAGATGGCCTTCCATGACTTCAATGGGTGGCTGCCAGTATTAAAAATGGCCGCATGTGACTTCACTCCAATTGACATCAATGGGAGACTGCCAATATTAATAATGGCCGCCTACTACTTCACTCCCATTGACATCAATGGGAGGCTGCCAGTATTAAAGATGGCCGCATGTGAATTCACTCCCTTTGACATCAATGGGAGGCTGCCGGTATTAAAGATGGCGTTCCATGACTTCAATGGGAGACTGCCAGTATTAAAAGTGACAGCTATAGGACTTCACTCCCATTGACTTCAATGGGAGACTGCCAGTATTAAAAATGGCCCCATGTGACTCCACTCCCATTAACATCAATGGGAATCTGCCAGTATTAAAGATGGCCTTCCATGACTTCAATGGGAGACTGCCAGTATTAAAAATGGCCGCATGCTACGTCACTCCCATTGACTTCAATGGGAGACTGCCGGTATTAAAGATGGCCTTCCATGACTTAAATGCGAGACTGCCAGTATTAAAAATGGCCGCATGTGTCCACTCCCATTGACATCAATGTGGGGCTGCCAGTATTAAAGATGGCTGCATGTGACGTCACCCGCATTCACATCAATCGGAGGCAGCCAGTATTAAAGATGGCCGCCTAGGTTTTCACTCCCATTGACTGCAATGGGAGACTGCCAGTATTAAAGATGGCCGCATGTGACTTCACTCCCATTCACATCAGTGGGAGGCTGCCGGTATTAAAGACGGCCTTCCATGGCTCAAAGCGTGACTGCCATTATTAAAGATGGCCGCATGTGACTTCACTCCAATTCACATCAGTGAGAGGCTGCCAGTATTAAAGATGGCCGCCTAGGTTTTCACTCCCATTGACTGCAATGGGAGATTGCCAGTATTAAAAATGGCCGCATGTGACTTCACTCCCATTGACATCAATGCGAGACTGCCATTATTAATGATGGCCGCATGTGACTTCACTCCCATTCAGATCAATGGGAGGCTGCACTATTAAAGATGGCCGCCTACGACTTCACTCCCCTTGACTTCAATGGGAGACTGCCAGAATTAAAAATGGCCGCCTTCTACTTCACTCCCATTGACATCAATGGCAGGCTGCCAGTATTAAAGATTGCCTTTCATGATTCAATGGGAGACTGCCAGTATTAAAGATGGCCACATGAGACATCACTCCCATTGACATCAACGGGAGGCTGCCGGTATTAAAATTGTCCGCCTCCTACTTCACTCCCATTGACTTAAATGGGAGACTGCCAGTATTAAAAATGGCCGCATGTGACATCACTCCAATTGACATCAAAGGGAGGCTGCCGGTATTAAAGATGGCCTTTCATGACTTCAATGGGAGACTGGCAGTATTAAAATTGACCGCATGTGACTTCACTCCCATGGATTTCAATGGGAAGCTGTCAGTATTAAAGATGGCCTTGCATGACTTCAATGGGTGGCTGCCAGTATTAAAAATGACCGCATGTGACTTCACTCCCATTGACATCAATGGGAGGCTGCCTGTATTAAAGATGGCCGCATGTGACTTCACTCCAATTGGCATCAATGGGACGCCGCCAGTATTAAAGTTGGCCGCCTAGGACTTCACTCCCGTTGACTTCAATGGGAGACTGCCAGTATTAATAATGGCCGCCTACTACTTCACTCCCATTGACTTCAATGGGCGACTGCCGGTATTAAAGTTGGCCTTCCATGACTTCAATGGGAGACTGCCAGTATGAAAAATGGCGGCATGTGACTTCACTCCCATTGACACCAATGTGGGGTTGCCAGTATTAAAGATGGCCGCATGTGACTTCACTCCCATTGACATCAATGGGAGGCTGCCTGTATTAAAAATGGCCGACTACTACTTCAATCCCATTGACTTCATTGTGAGACTACCGGTATTAAAGGTGGCTTTCCATGAATTCAGTTGGAGACTGCCAGTATTAAAAATGGCCGCATGTGACTTCACTCCCATTGACATCAATGGGAGGCTGCCGGTATTAAAGTTGGCCGCATGTGACGTCACTCCCATTCACATCAATGGGAGGCTGCCAGTAGTAAAGATGGCCGCATAGGATTTCAATCCCATTGACTGCAATGGGAGACCGCCAGTATTAAAAATGGCCGTATGTGACTACACTCCCATTGACATCAATGGGAGGCTGCCAGTATTAAAGATGGCCTTCCATGATTTCAATATGAGTCTGCCAGTATTAAAGATGGCCCCATGTGACTTCACTCCCATTGACATCAATGGCAGGCTGCCAGTATTAAAGATGGCCGCATGCGACTTCACACCCATTCAAATCAATGGCAGTCTGCCGGTATTAAAGATGGCCGCATGTGACTTCACACCCATTGACTTCAATGGGACACTGTAGGTATTAAAGTTGGCCTTCCATGACTTCAATGGGAGACTGCCAGTATTAAACATGGCCGCATGTGACTTCACTCCCATTCACATCAATGGGAGGCTGCCAGTATTAAAGATGGCAGCCTACGACTTCACTCCCATTGACTTCAATCGGAGACTGCCAGTAATTAAAATGGCCGCCTACTACTTCACTCCCATTGACTTCAATGGGAGACTGCCAGTATTAAAAATGGTCCCATGTGAATCCACTCCCATTGACATCAATGGGAGGCTCCCAGTATTAAAGATGGCCTTGCATGACTTCAATGGGAGACTGCCAGTATTAAAGATGCCCGCATGTGACTTCACTCCCATTGACATCAATGGCAGACTGCCGGTATTAAAGATGGCCTTCCATGAATTCAATGGGAGATTGCCAGTATTAAAAATGACCGCATGTGACTTCAATCCCATTGACATCAATGGGAGGCTGCCAGTATTAAAGATGGCCTTCCATGACTTCAATGGGAGACTGCCAGTATTAAATATGGCCGCATGTTACTTCATTCGCATTGACATCAATGGGAGGCTGCCAGTATTAAAGATGGCCGCATGTGACTTCACTTCCATTGACTTCAATGGGAGACTGCAAGTATTAAAAATGGCCGCATGTCACTTCACTCCAATTGACATCAAAGGGAGGCTGCCGGTATTAAAGATGGCCTTCATGACTTCAATGGGATGCTGCCAGTATTAAAAAATGGCCGCCGAGGACTTCACTCCCATTGGCTACAATGGGAGACTGCCAGTATTAAAGATGGCCGCATGTGACTTCACTCCCATTCACATAAATGCGAGGCTGCCGGTATTAAAGATGGCCCTCCATGACTTCAATGGGTGATTGCCAGTATTAAAAATGGCCGCCTAGTACTTCACTCCCATTGACTTCAATGGGAGGCTGCCAGTATTAAAAATGGCCACATGTGACTTCACTCCCATTGACATCAATGGCAGGCTGCCGGTATTAATGATGTCCGCATGTGACTTCACTGCCATTCACATCAATGTGTGGCTGCCGGTAGATGGCCGCATGTGACTTCACTCCCATTGACATCAATGGGGTGCAGCCAGTATTAAAGATGGCCGCATGTGACTTCACTCCCATTGACATCAATGGGAGACTGCCAGTATTAAAAATGGCCTCATGTGACTCTAATCCCATTGACATCAATGGGAGACTGCCAATATTAAAGATGGCCGCATGTGACTTCACTCCCATTCACATCAATGGGAGGCTGCCAGTATTAAAGATGGCCGACTAGGACTTCACTCCCATTGATTTCAATGGGAGACTGCCAGTATTAAAAATGGCCCCATGTGACTTCACTTTCATTGACATGAATGGGAGGCTGCCAGTATTAAAGATGGCCTTCCATTACTTCAATGGGAGACTGCCAGTATTAAAGATGGCCGCATGTGAATTCACTCCCATTGACATCAATGGGAGGCTGCCGGTATTAAAGATGGCGTTCCATGACTTCGATGGGAGACTGCCAGTATTAAAAATGGCCGCATGCTACTTCACTCCCATTGACTTCAATGGGAGACTGCCGGTATTAAAGATGGCCTTCCATGACTTAAATGGGAGACTGCCAGTATTAAAAATGGCCGCATGTGACTTTACTCCCGTTGACATCAATGGGAGGCTGCCAGTAGTAAAAATGGCCGCCTACTACTTCAATCCCATTGACTTCATTGGGCGGCTGCTGGTATTAAAAATGGCTGCATGTGACGTCACCCGCATTCACATCAATGGGAGGCTGCCAGTATTAAAGATGGCCGCATAGGATTTCACTCCCATTGACTGCAATGGCAGACCGCCAGTATTAAAAATAGCCGTATGTGACTTCACTCCCATTGACATCAATGGGAGGCTGCCAGTATTAAAGATGGCCGCATGTGAATTCACTCCCTTTGACATCAATGGGAGGCTGCCGGTATGAAAGAAGGCGTTCCATGACTTCAATGGGAGACTGCCAGTATTAAAAATGGCAGCTTAGGACTTTACTCCCATTAACTTCAATGGGAAACTGCCAGTATTAAAAATGGCCCCATGTGACTCCACTCCCATTAACATCAATGGGAATCTGCCAGTATTAAAGATGGCCTTCCATGACTTCAAAGGGAGTCTGCCTGTATTAAAAATGGCCGCATGCTACTTCACTCCCATTGACTTGAATGGGAGACTGCCGGTATTATAGATGGCCTTCCATGACTTAAATGGGAGACTGCCAGTATTAAAAATGGCCGCATGTGACCACTCCCATTGACATCAATGTGGGGCTGCCAGTATTAAAGACGGCGGCATGTGACTTCACTCCCATTGACATCAATGGGAGGCTGCCAGTATTAAAAATGGCCGCCTACTACTTCAATCCCATTGACTTCATTGGAAGGCTGCTGGTATTAAAGATGGCTGCATGTGATGTCACCCGCATTCACATCAATGGGAGGCTGCCAGTATTAAAGATGGCCGCCTAGGTTTTCACTCCCATTGACTGCAATGGGAGACTGCCAGCATTAAAAATGGCCGCATGTGACTTTACTCCCATTGACATCAATGGCAGGCTGCCGGTATTAAAGATGGCCGCATGTGACTTCACTCCCATTCACATCAGTGGGAGGCTGCCGGTATTAAAGACGGCCTTCCATGGCTCAAAGCGAGACTGCCATTATTAAAGATGGCCACATGAGACTTCACTCCCATTGACATCAACGGGAGGCTGCCGGTATTAAAATTGTCCGCCTCCTACTTCACTCCCATTGACTTCAATGGGAGACTGCCAGTATTAAAAATGGCCGCATGTGACATCACTCCAATTGACATCAAAGGGAGGCTGCCGGTATTAAAGATGGCCTTTCATGACTTCAATGGGAGACTGCCAGTATTAAACATGGCCGCATGTGACTTCACTCCCATTCACATCAATGGGAGGCTGCCAGTATTAAAGATGGCAGCCTACGACTTCACTCCCATTGACTTCAATCGGAGACTGCCAGTAATTAAAATGGCCGCCTACTACTTCACTCCCATTGACTTCAATGGGAGACTGCCAGTATTAAAAATGGTCCCATGTGAATCCACTCCCATTGACATCAATGGGAGGCTCCCAGTATTAAAGATGGCCTTGCATGACTTCAATGGGAGACTGCCAGTATTAAAGATGCCCGCATGTGACTTCACTCCCATTGACATCAATGGCAGACTGCCGGTATTAAAGATGGCCTTCCATGACTTCAATGGGAGATTGCCAGTATTAAAAATGACCGCATGTGACTTCAATCCCATTGACATCAATGGGAGGCTGCCAGTATTAAAGATGGCCTTCCATGACTTCAATGGGAGACTGCCAGTATTAAATATGGCCGCATGTTACTTCATTCCCATTGACATCAATGGGAGGCTGCCAGTATTAAAGATGGCCGCATGTGACTTCACTTCCATTGACTTCAATGGGAGACTGCAAGTATTAAAAATGGCCGCATGTCACTTCACTCCAATTGACATCAAAGGGAGGCTGCCGGTATTAAAGATGGCCTTCATGACTTCAATGGGATGCTGCCAGTATTAAAAAATGGCCGCCGAGGACTTCACTCCCATTGGCTACAATGGGAGACTGCCAGTATTAAAGATGGCCGCATGTGACTTCACTCCCATTCACATAAATGCGAGGCTGCCGGTATTAAAGATGGCCCTCCATGACTTCAATGGGTGATTGCCAGTATTAAAAATGGCCGCCTAGTACTTCACTCCCATTGACTTCAATGGGAGGCTGCCAGTATTAAAAATGGCCACATGTGACTTCACTCCCATTGACATCAATGGCAGGCTGCCGGTATTAATGATGTCCGCATGTGACTTCACTGCCATTCACATCAATGTGTGGCTGCCGGTAGATGGCCGCATGTGACTTCACTCCCATTGACATCAATGGGGTGCAGCCAGTATTAAAGATGGCCGCATGTGACTTCACTCCCATTGACATCAATGGGAGACTGCCAGTATTAAAAATGGCCCCATGTGACTCTAATCCCATTGACATCAATGGGAGACTGCCAGTATTAAAGATGGCCGCATGTGACTTCACTCCCATTCACATCAATGGGAGGCTGCCAGTATTAAAGATGGCCGACTAGGACTTCACTCCCATTGATTTCAATGGGAGACTGCCAGTATTAAAAATGGCCCCATGTGACTTCACTTTCATTGACATGAATGGGAGGCTGCCAGTATTAAAGATGGCCTTCCATTACTTCAATGGGAGACTGCCAGTATTAAAGATGGCCGCATGTGAATTCACTCCCATTGACATCAATGGGAGGCTGCCGGTATTAAAGATGGCGTTCCATGACTTCGATGGGAGACTGCCAGTATTAAAAATGGCCGCATGCTACTTCACTCCCATTGACTTCAATGGGAGACTGCCGGTATTAAAGATGGCCTTCCATGACTTAAATGGGAGACTGCCAGTATTAAAAATGGCCGCATGTGACTTTACTCCCGTTGACATCAATGGGAGGCTGCCAGTATTAAAAATGGCCGCCTACTACTTCAATCCCATTGACTTCATTGGGCGGCTGCTGGTATTAAAAATGGCTGCATGTGACGTCACCCGCATTCACATCAATGGGAGGCTGCCAGTATTAAAGATGGCCGCATAGGATTTCACTCCCATTGACTGCAATGGCAGACCGCCAGTATTAAAAATAGCCGTATGTGACTTCACTCCCATTGACATCAATGGGAGGCTGCCAGTATTAAAGATGGCCGCATGTGAATTCACTCCCTTTGACATCAATGGGAGGCTGCCGGTATGAAAGAAGGCGTTCCATGACTTCAATGGGAGACTGCCAGTATTAAAAAATGGCAGCTTAGGACTTCACTCCCATTAACTTCAATGGGACACTGCCAGTATTAAAAATGGCCCCATGTGACTCCACTCCCATTAACATCAATGGGAATCTGCCAGTATTAAAGATGGCCTTCCATGACTTCAAAGGGAGACTGCCAGTATTAAAAATGGCCGCATGCTACTTCACTCCCATTGACTTGAATGGGAGACTGCCGGTATTATAGATGGCCTTCCATGACTTAAATGGGAGACTGCCAGTATTAAAAATGGCCGCATGTGACCACTCCCATTGACATCAATGTGGGGCTGCCAGTATTAAAGACGGCGGCATGTGACTTCACTCCCATTGACATCAATGGGAGGCTGCCAGTATTAAAAATGGCCGCCTACTACTTCAATCCCATTGACTTCATTGGAAGGCTGCTGGTATTAAAGATGGCTGCATGTGACGTCACCCGCATTCACATCAATGGGAGGCTGCCAGTATTAAAGATGGCCGCCTAGGTTTTCACTCCCATTGACTGCAATGGGAGACTGCCAGTATTAAAAATGGCCGCATGTGACTTTACTCCCATTGACATCAATGGCAGGCTGCCGGTATTAAAGATGGCCGCATGTGACTTCACTCCCATTCACATCAGTGGGAGGCTGCCGGTGTTAAAGACGGCCTTCCATGGCTCAAAGCGAGACTGCCATTATTAAAGATGGCCACATGAGACTTCACTCCCATTGACATCAACGGGAGGCTGCTGGTATTAAAATTGTCCGCCTCCTACTTCACTCCCATTGACTTCAATGGGAGACTGCCAGTATTAAAGATGGCCGACTAGGACTTCACTCCCATTGATTTCAATGGGAGACTGCCAGTATTAAAGATGGCGTTCCATGACTTCAATGGGAGACTGCCAGTATTAAAAATGGCAGCTTAGGACTTCACTCCCATTGACTTCAATGGGAGACTGCCAGTATTAAAAATGGCCCCATGTGAGTCCACTCCCATTACCATCAATGGTAGTCTGCCAGTTTTAAAGATGGCCTTCCATGACTTCAATGGGAGACTGCCAGTATTAAAAATGGCCTCATGCTACATCACTCCCATTGACTTCAATGGGAGACTGCCGGTATTAAAGATGGCCTTCCATGACTTAAATGGGAGACTGCCAGTATTAAAAATGGCCGCATGTGACCACTCCCATTGACATCAATGTGGGGCTGCCAGTATTAAAGATGGCCGCATGTGACTTCACTCCCATTCATATCAGTGGGAAGCTGCCGGTATTGAAGACTTCCTTCCATGGCTCAATGCGAGACTGCCATTATTAAAGATGGCCGCATGTGACTTCACTCCCATGCAGATCAATGGGAGGCTGCCACTATTAAAGATGGCCGCCTACGACTTCACTCCCCTTGACTTCATTGGGAGACTGCCAGTATTAAAAATGGCCGCCTGCTACTTCACTCCAATTGACATCAATGGGAGTCTGCCAGTATTAAATATGGCCGCCTAGGACTTCACTCCCGTTGACTTCAATGGGAGACTGCCAGTATTTATAATGGCCGCCAACTACTTCACTCCCATTGACTTCAATGGGAGACTGCCGGTATTAAAGTTGGCCGCATGTGACGTCACTCCCATTCACATCAATGGGAGGCTGCCAGCATTAAAGATGGCCGCATAGGATTTCACTCCCATTGACTGCAATGGGAGACCGCCAGTATTAAAAATGGCCGTATGTGACCTCACTCCCATTGACATCAATGGGAGGCTGCCAGTATTAAAGATGGCCGCATGTGAATTCACTCCCTTTGACATCAATGTGAGGCTGCCGGTATTAAAGATGGCGTTCCATGACTTGAATGGGAGACTGCCAGTATTAAAAGTGACAGCTTAGGACTTCACTCCCATTGACTTCAATGGGAGACTGCCAGTATTAAAAATGGCCCCATGTGACTCCACTCCCATTAACATCAATGGGAATCTGCCAGTATTAAAGATGGCCTTCCATGACTTCAATGGGAGACTGCCAGTATTATAAATGGCCGCATGTGACTTCACTCCCATTGACATCAATGGCAGGCTGCCGGTATAAAAGATGGCCGCATGTGACTTCACTCCCATTCACATCAGTGGGAGGCTGCCGGTATTAAAGACGGCCTTCCATGGCTCAAAGCGAGACTGCCATTATTAAAGATGGCCGCATGTGACTTCACTCCCATTCAGATCAATGGGAGGCTGCCACTATTAAAGATGGCCACCTACGACTTCACTCCCCTTGACTTCAATGGGAGGCTGCCAGTATTAAAAATGGCCGCCTGCTACTTCACTCCCATTGACATCAATGGCAGGCTGCCAGTATTAAAGATGGCCTTTCATGATTCAATGGAAGACTGCCAGTATTAACGATGGCCACATGAGACTTCACTCCCATTGACATCAACGGGAGGCTGCCGGTATTAAAATTGTCCGCCTCCTACTTCACTCCCATTGACTTCAATGGGAGACTGCCAGTATTAAAAATGGCCGCATGTGACATCACTCCAATTGACATCAAAGGGAGGCTGCCGGTATTAAAGATGGCCTTTCATGACTTCAATGCAAGACTGGCAGTATTAAAATTGACCGCATGTGACTTCACTCCCATGGATTTCAATGGGAAGCTGCCAGTATTAAACATGGCTTTCCATGACTTCAATAGCTGGCTGCCAGTATTAAAAATGGCCGCATGTGACTTCACTCCCATTGACATCAATGTGGGGCTGCCAGTATTAAAGATGGCCGCATGTGACTTCACTCCCATTGACATCAATGGGAGGCTGCCTGTATTAAAAATGGCCGCCTACTACTTCAATCCCATTGACTTCATTGTGATACGGCCGGTATTAAAGATGGCCTTCCATGAATTCAGTGGGAGACTGCCAGTATTAAAAATGGCCGCATGTGACTTCACTCCCATTGACATCAATGGGAGACTGCCGGTATTAAAGATGGCCGCATGTGACGTCACTCGCATTCACATCAATGGGAGGCTACCAGTATTAAAGATGGCCGCATAGGATTTCACTCCCATTGACTGCAATGCCAGACCGCCAGTATTAAGAATAGCCGTATGTGACTTCACTCCCATTGACATCAATGGGAGGCTACCAGTATTAAAGATGGCCGCATGTGAATTCACTCCCTTTGACATCAATGGGAGGCTGCCGGTATTAAAAATGGCGTTCCATGACTTCAATGGGAGACTGCCAGTATTAAAAATGGCAGCTTAGGACTTCACTCCCATTAACTTCAATGGGAGACTGCCAGTATTAAAAATGGCCCCATGTGACTCCACTCCCATTAACATCAATGGGAATCTGCCAGTATTAAAGATGGCCTTCCATTACTTCAATGGGAGACTGCCAGTATTAAAAATGGCCGCATGCTACTTCACTCCCATTAACTTCAATGGAAGACTGCCGGTATTAAAGATGGCCTTCCATGACTTAAATGGGAGACTGCCAGTATTAAAAATGGCCGCATGTGACATCACTCCCATTGACATCAATGTGGGGCTGCCAGTATTATAGATGGCCGCATGTGACTTCAATCCCATTGACATCAATGGGAGGCTGCCAGTATTAAAAATGGCCGCCTACTACTTCAATCCCATTGACTTCATTGGGCGGCTGCTGGTATTAAAAATGGCTGCATGTGACGTCACCCGCATTCACATCAATGGGAGGCTGCCAGTATTAAAGATGGCCGCCTAGGATTTCACTCCCATTGACTGCAATGAGAGGCTGCCAGTATTAAAAATGGCCGCATGTGACTTCACTCCCATTGACATCAATGGCAGGCTGCCGGTATTAAAGAAGGCCGCATGTGACATCACTCCCATTCACATCAGTGGGAGGCTGCCGGTATTAAAGACGGCATTCCATGGCTCAATGCGAGACTGCCATTATTAAAGATGGCCGCATGTGACTTCACTCCCATTCACATCAGTGAGAGGCTGCCAGTATTAAAGATGGCCGCCTAGGTTTTCACTCCCATTGACTGGAATCGGAGACTGCCAGTATTAAAAATGGCCGCATGTGACTTCATTCCCATTGACATCAATGCGAGACTGCCATTATTAAAGATGGCCGCATGTGACTTCACTCCCATTCAGATCAATGGGAGGCTGCACTATTAAAGATGGCCGCCTACGACTTCACTCCCCTTGACTTCAATGGGAGACTGCCAGAATTAAAAATGGCCGCCTTCTACTTCACTCCCATTGACATCAATGGCAGGCTGCCAGTATTAAAGATGACCACATGAGACATCACTCCCATTGACATCAACGGGAGGCTGCCGGTATTAAAATTGTCCGCCTCCTACTTCACTCCCATTGACTTCAATGGGAGACTGCCAGTATTAAAAATGGCCGCATGTGACATCACTCCAATTGACATCAAAGGGAGGCTGCCGGTATTAAAGATGGCCTTTCATGACTTCAATGGGAGACTGGCAGTATTAAAATTGACCGCATGTGACTTCACTCCCATGGATTTCAATGGGAAGCTGTCAGTATTAAAGATGGCCTTCCATGACTTCAATGGGTGGCTGCCAGTATTCAAAATGGCCGCATGTGACTTCACTCCCATTGACACCAATGTGGGGCTGCCAGTATTAAAGATGGCCGCATGTGAATTCACTCCCATTGACATCAATGGGAGGCTGCCTGTATTAAAAATGGCCGCCTACTACTTCAATCCCATTGACTTCATTGTGAGACTACCGGTATTAAAGGTGGCTTTCCATGAATTCAGTGGGAGACTGCCAGTATTAAAAATGGCCGCATGTGACTTCACTCCCATTGACATCAATGGGAGGCTGCCGGTATTAAAGTTGGCCGCATGTGACGTCACTCCCATTCACATCAATGGGAGGCTGCCAGTAGTAAAGATGGCCGCATAGGATTTCAATCCCATTGACTGCAATGGGAGACCGCCAGTATTAAAAATGGCCGTATGTGACTTCACTCCCATTGACATCAATGGGAGGCTGCCAGTATTAAAGATGGCCTTCCATGATTTCAATATGAGTCTGCCAGTATTAAAGATGGCCCCATGTGACTTCACTCCCATTGACATCAATGGCAGGCTGCCAGTATTAAAGATGGCCACATGTGACTTCACATCCTTTCAAATCAATGGCAGGCTGCCGGTATTAAATATGGCCGCATGTGACTTCACACCCATTGACTTCAATGGGACACTGTAGGTATTAAAGTTGGCCTTCCATGACTTCAATGGGAGACTGCCAGTATTAAACATGGCCGCATGTGACTTCACTCCCATTCACATCAATGGGAGGCTGCCAGTATTAAAGATGGCCGCCTACGACTTCACTCCCATTGACTTCAATGGGAGACTGCCAGTAATTAAAATGGCCGCCTACTACTTCACTCCCATTGACTTCAATGGGAGACTGCCAGTATTAAAAATGGTCCCATGTGAATCCACTCCCATTGACATTAATGGGAGGCTGCCAGTATTAAAGATGGCCTTGCATGACTTCAATGGGAGACTGCCAGTATTAAAGATGCCCGCATGTGACTTCACTCCCATTGACATCAATGGCAGACTGCCGGTATTAAAGATGGCCCTCCATGACTTCAATGGGTGATTGCCAGTATAAAAAATGGCCGCCTAGTACTTCACTCCCATTGACTTCAATGGGAGGCTGCCAGTATTAAAAATGGCCACATGTGACTCTAATCCCATTGACATCAATGGGAGACTGCCAGTATTAAAGATGGCCGCATGTGACTTCACTCCCATTCACATCAATGGGAGGCTGCCAGTATTAAAGATGGCCGAGTAGGACTTCACTCCCATTGATTTCAATGGGAGACTGCCAGTATTAAAAATGGCCCCATGTGACTTCACTTTCATTGACATGAATGGGAGGCTGCCAGTATTAAAGATGGCCTTCCATTACTTCAATGGGAGACTGCCAGTATTAAAGATGGCCGCATGTGAATTCACTCCCATTGACATCAATGGGAGGCTGCCGGTATTAAAGATGGCGTTCCATGACTTCGATGGTAGACTGCCAGTATTAAAGATGGCCGCATGTGTCTTCACTCATATTGACATCAATGGGAGGCTGCCGGTATTAAAGATGGCCCTCCATGACTTCAATGGGAGACTGCCAGTATTAAAAATGGCCCCATGTGACTCCACTCTCATTAACATCAATGGGAGGCTGCCAGTATTAAAGATGGCCTTCCATGACTTCAATGGGAGACAGCCAGTATTAAAAATGGCCGCATGCTACTTCACTCCCATTGGCTTCAATGGGAGACTGCCGGTATTAAAGATGGCCTTCCATGACTTAAATGGGAGACTGCCAGTATTAAAAATGGCCGCATGTGACTTCACTCCCATTGACATCAATGGGAGGCTGCCAGTATTAAAAATGGCCGCCTACTACTTCAATCCCATTGACTTCATTGGGCGGCTGCTGGTATTAAAAATGGCTGCATGTGACGTCACCCGCATTCTCATCAATGGGAGGCTGCCAGTATTAAAGATGGCCGCCTAGGATTTCACTCCCATTGACTGCAATGGGAGGCTGCCAGTATTAAAAATGGCCGCATGTGACTTCACTCCCATTGACATCAATGGCAGGCTGCCGGTATAAAAGATGGCCACATGTGACTTCACTCCCATTCACATCAATGGGAGGCTGCCAGTATTAAAAATGGCCGCCTACTACTTCAATCCCATTGACTTCATTGTGAGACTGCCGGTATTAAAGATGGCCTTCCATGAATTCAGTGGGAGAGTGCCAGTATTAAAAATGGCCGCATGTGACTTCACTCCCATTGACATCAATGCGAGACTGCCGGTATTAAAGATGGCCGCATGTGACGTCACTCCCATTCACATCAATGGGAGTCTGCCAGTATTAAAGATGGCCGCATAGGATTTCACTCCCATTGACTGCAATGGCAGACCGCCAGTATTAAGAATGGCCGAAAGCGACTTCACTCCCATTGACATCAATGGGAGGCTGCCAGTATTAAAGATGGCCGCATGTGAATTCACTCCCTTTGACATCAATGGGAGGCTGCCAGTATTAAAGATGGCGTTCCATGACTTCAATGGGAGACTGCCAGTATTAAAAATGGCAGCTTAGGACTTCACTCCCATTAACTTCAATGGGAGACTGCCAGTATTAAAAATGGCCCCATGTGACTCCACTCCCATTAACATCAATGGGAATCTGCCAGTATTAAAGATGGCCTTCCATGACTTCAATGGGAGACTGCCAGTATTAAAAATGGCCTCATGCTACTTCACTCCCATTGACGTCAATGGCAGGCTGCCGGTATTAAAGATGGCCGCATGTGACTTAAATGGGAGACTGCCAGTATTAAAAATGGCCGCATGTGACCACTCCCATTGACTTGAATGGGAGACTGCCGGTATTAAAGATGGCCTTCCATGACTTAAATGGGAGACTGCCAGTATTAAAAATGGCCGCATGTGACCACTCCCATTGACATCAATGTGGGGCTGCCAGTATTAAAGACGGCGGCATGTGACTTCACTCCCATTGACATCAATGGGAGGCTGCCAGTATTAAAAATGGCCGCCAACTACTTCAATCCCATTGACTTCATTGGGTGGCTGCTGGTATTAAAGATGGCTGCATGTGACGTCACCCGCATTCACATCAATGGGAGGCTGCCAGTATTAAAGATGGCCGCCTAGGTTTTCACTCCCATTGACTGCAATGGGAGACTGCCAGTATTAAAAATGGCCGCATGTGACTTCACTCCCATTGACGTCAATGGCAGGCTGCCGGTATTAAAGATGGCCGCATGGGACTTCACTCCCATTCACATCAGTGGGAGGCTGCCGGTATTAAAGACGGCCTTCCATGGCTCAAAGCGAGACTGCCATTATTAAAGATGGCCGCATGTGACTTCACTCCCATTCCGATCAATGGAAGGCTGCCACTATTAAAGATGGCCGCCTACGACTTCACTCCCCTTGACTTCAATGGGAGACTGCCAGTATTAAAAATGGCCGCCTGCTACTTCACTCCCGTTGACATCAACGGCAGGCTGCCAGTATTAAAGATGGCCTTTCATGATTCAATGGGAGGCTGCCAGTATTAAAGATGGCCACATGAAACTTCACTCCCATTGACATCAATGGGAGGCTGCCTGTATTAAAAATGGCCGCATGTGACATCACTCCAATTGATATCAAAGGGAGGCTGCCGGTATTAAAGATGGCCTTTCATGACTTCAATGCGAGACTACCAGCATTAAAATTGACCGCATGTGACTTCACTCCCATGGATTTCAATGGGAAGCTGCCAGTATTAAAGATGGCCTTCCATGACTTCAATGGGTGGCTGCCAGTATTAAAAATGGCCGCATGTGACTTCACTCCCATTGACATCAATGGGAGGCTGCCTGTATTAAAGATGGCCGCATGTGACTTCACTCCAATTGTCATCAATGGGAGGCTGCCAGTATTAAAGATGGCCGCATGTGAATTCACTCCCATTGACATCAATGGGAGGCTGCCGGTATTAAAGATGGCGTTCCATGACTTCAATGGGAGACTGCCAGTAATAAAAATGGCAGCTTAGGACTTCACTCCCATTGACTTCAATGGGAGACTGCCAGTATTAAAAATGGCCCCATGTGATCCACTCCCATTAACATCAATGGTAGTCTGCCAGTTTTAAAGATGGCCTTCCATGACTTCAATGGGAGACTGCCAGTATTAAAAATGGCCTCATGCTACATCACTCCCATTGACTTCAATGGGAGACTGCCGGTATTAAAGATGGCCTTCCATGACTTAAATGGGAGACTGCCAGTATTAAAAATGGCCGCATGTGACCACTCCCATTGACATCAATGTGGGGCTGCCAGTATTAAAGATGGCCGCATGTGACTTCACTCCCATTCATATCAGTGGGAAGCTGCCGGTATTGAAGACTTCCTTCCATGGCTCAATGCGAGACTGCCATTATTAAAGATGGCCGCATGTGACTTCACTCCCATGCAGATCAATGGGAGGCTGCCACTATTAAAGATGGCCGCCTACGACTTCACTCCCCTTGACTTCATTGGGAGACTGCCAGTATTAAAAATGGCCGCCTGCTACTTCACTCCAATTGACATCAATGGGAGTCTGCCAGTATTAAATATGGCCGCCTAGGACTTCACTCCCGTTGACTTCAATGGGAGACTGCCAGTATTTATAATGGCCGCCAACTACTTCACTCCCATTGACTTCAATGGGAGACTGCCGGTATTAAAGTTGGCCGCATGTGACGTCACTCCCATTCACATCAATGGGAGGCTGCCAGCATTAAAGATGGCCGCATAGGATTTCACTCCCATTGACTGCAATGGGAGACCGCCAGTATTAAAAATGGCCGTATGTGACTTCACTCCCATTGACATCAATGGGAGGCTGCCAGTATTAAAGATGGCCGCATGTGAATTCACTCCCTTTGACATCAATGTGAGGCTGCCGGTATTAAAGATGGCGTTCCATGACTTCAATGGGAGACTGCCAGTATTAAAAGTGACAGCTTAGGACTTCACTCCCATTGACTTCAATGGGAGACTGCCAGTATTAAAAATGGCCCCATGTGACTCCACTCCCATTAACATCAATGGGAATCTGCCAGTATTAAAGATGGCCTTCCATGACTTCAATGGGAGACTGCCAGTATTATAAATGGCCGCATGTGACTTCACTCCCATTGACATCAATGGCAGGCTGCCGGTATAAAAGATGGCCGCATGTGACTTCACTCCCATTCACATCAGTGGGAGGCTGCCGGTATTAAAGACGGCCTTCCATGGCTCAAAGCGAGACTGCCATTATTAAAGATGGCCGCATGTGACTTCACTCCCATTCAGATCAATGGGAGGCTGCCACTATTAAAGATGGCCGCCTACGACTTCACTCCCCTTGACTTAAATGGGAGGCTGCCAGTATTAAAAATGGCCGCCTGCTACTTCACTCCCATTGACATCAATGGCAGGCTGCCAGTATTAAAGATAGCCTTTCATGATTCAATGGAAGACTGCCAGTATTAACGATGGCCACATGAGACTTCACTCCCATTGACATCAACGGGAGGCTGCCGGTATTAAAATTGTCCGCCTCCTACTTCACTCCCATTGACTTCAATGGGAGACTGCCAGTATTAAAAATGGCCGCATGTGACATCACTCCAATTGACATCAAAGGGAGGCTGCCGGTATTAAAGATGGCCTTTCATGACTTCAATGCAAGACTGGCAGTATTAAAATTGACCGCATGTGACTTCACTCCCATGGATTTCAATGGGAAGCTGCCAGTATTAAACATGGCTTTCCATGACTTCAATGGCTGGCTGCCAGTATTAAAAATGGCCGCATGTGACTTCACTCCCATTGACATCAATGTGGGGCTGCCAGTATTAAAGATGGCCGCATGTGACTTCACTCCCATTGACATCAATGGGAGGCTGCCTGTATTAAAAATGGCCGCCTACTACTTCAATCCCATTGACTTCATTGTGATACGGCCGGTATTAAAGATGGCCTTCCATGAATTCAGTGGGAGACTGCCAGTATTAAAAATGGCCGCATGTGACTTCACTCCCATTGACATCAATGGGAGACTGCCGGTATTAAAGATGGCCGCATGTGACGTCACTCGCATTCACATCAATGGGAGTCTACCAGTATTAAAGATGGCCGCATAGGATTTCACTCCCATTGACTGCAATGCCAGACCGCCAGTATTAAGAATAGCCGTATGTGACTTCACTCCCATTGACATCAATGGGAGGCTACCAGTATTAAAGATGGCCGCATGTGAATTCACTCCCTTTGACATCAATGGGAGGCTGCCGGTATTAAAAATGGCGTTCCATGACTTCAATGGGAGACTGCCAGTATTAAAAATGGCAGCTTAGGACTTCACTCCCATTAACTTCAATGGGAGACTGCCAGTATTAAAAATGGCCCCATGTGACTCCACTCCCATTAACATCAATGGGAATCTGCCAGTATTAAAGATGGCCTTCCATTACTTCAATGGGAGACTGCCAGTATTAAAAATGGCCGCATGCTACTTCACTCCCATTAACTTCAATGGAAGACTGCCGGTATTAAAGATGGCCTTCCATGACTTAAATGGGAGACTGCCAGTATTAAAAATGGCCGCATGTGACATCACTCCCATTGACATCAATGTGGGGCTGCCAGTATTATAGATGGCCGCATGTGACTTCAATCCCATTGACATCAATGGGAGGCTGCCAGTATTAAAAATGGCCGCCTACTACTTCAATCCCATTGACTTCATTGGGCGGCTGCTGGTATTAAAAATGGCTGCATGTGACGTCACCCGCATTCACATCAATGGGAGGCTGCTAGTATTAAAGATGGCCGCCTAGGATTTCACTCCCATTGACTGCAATGAGAGGCTGCCAGTATTAAAAATGGCCGCATGTGACTTCACTCCCATTGACATCAATGGCAGGCTGCCGGTATTAAAGAAGGCCGCATGTGACATCACTCCCATTCACATCAGTGGGAGGCTGCCGGTATTAAAGACGGCATTCCATGGCTCAATGCGAGACTGCCATTATTAAAGATGGCCGCATGTGACTTCACTCCCATTCACATCAGTGAGAGGCTGCCAGTATTAAAGATGGCCGCCTAGGTTTTCACTCCCATTGACTGGAATCGGAGACTGCCAGTATTAAAAATGGCCGCATGTGACTTCATTCCCATTGACATCAATGCGAGACTGCCATTATTAAAGATGGCCGCATGTGACTTCACTCCCATTCAGATCAATGGGAGGCTGCACTATTAAAGATGGCCGCCTACGACTTCACTCCCCTTGACTTCAATGGGAGACTGCCAGAATTAAAAATGGCCGCCTTCTACTTCACTCCCATTGACATCAATGGCAGGCTGCCAGTATTAAAGATGACCACATGAGACATCACTCCCATTGACATCAACGGGAGGCTGCCGGTATTAAAATTGTCCGCCTCCTACTTCACTCCCATTGACTTCAATGGGAGACTGCCAGTATTAAAAATGGCCGCATGTGACATCACTCCAATTGACATCAAAGGGAGGCTGCCGGTATTAAAGATGGCCTTTCATGACTTCAATGGGAGACTGGCAGTATTAAAATTGACCGCATGTGACTTCACTCCCATGGATTTCAATGGGAAGCTGCCAGTATTAAAGATGGCCTTCCATGACTTCAATGGGTGGCTGCCAGTATTCAAAATGGCCGCATGTGACTTCACTCCCATTGACATCAATGGGAGGCTGCCTGTATTAAAGATGGCCGCATGTGACTTCACTCCAATTGACATCAATGGGAGGCCGCCAGTATTAAAGTTGGCCGCCTGGGACTTCACTCCCGTTGACTTCAATGGGAGACTGCCAGTATTAATAATGGCCGCCTACTACTTCACTCCCATTGACTTCAATGGGCGACTGCCGGTATTAAAGTTGGCCTTCCATGACTTCAATGGGAGACTGCCAGTATTAAAAATGGCCCCATGTGACTTCACTCCCATTGACACCAATGTGGGGCTGCCAGTATTAAAGATGGCCGCATGTGAATTCACTCCCATTGACATCAATGGGAGGCTGCCTGTATTAAAAATGGCCGCCTACTACTTCAATCCCATTGACTTCATTGTGAGACTACCGGTATTAAAGATGGCTTTCCATGAATTCAGTGGGAGACTGCCAGTATTAAAAATGGCCGCATGTGACTTCACTCCCATTGACATCAATGGGAGGCTGCCTGTATTAAAAATGGCCGCCTACTACTCCAATCCCATTGACTTCATTGTGATACGGCCGGTATTAAAGATGGCCTTCCATGAATTCAGTGGGAGACTGCCAGTATTAAAAATGGCCGCATGTGACTTCACTCCCATTGACATCAATGGGAGACTGCCGGTATTAAAGATGGCCGCATGTGACGTCACTCGCATTCACATCAATGGGAGTCTACCAGTATTAAAGATGGCCGCATAGGATTTCACTCCCATTGACTGCAATGCCAGACCGCCAGTATTAAGAATAGCCGTATGTGACTTCACTCCCATTGACATCAATGGGAGGCTACCAGTATTAAAGATGGCCGCATGTGAATTCACTCCCTTTGACATCAATGGGAGGCTGCCGGTATTAAAAATGGCGTTCCATGACTTCAATGGGAGACTGCCAGTATTAAAAATGGCAGCTTAGGACTTCACTCCCATTAACTTCAATGGGAGACTGCCAGTATTAAAAATGGCCCCATGTGACTCCACTCCCATTAACATCAATGGGAATCTGCCAGTATTAAAGATGGCCTTCCATTACTTCAATGGGAGACTGCCAGTATTAAAAATGGCCGCATGCTACTTCACTCCCATTAACTTCAATGGAAGACTGCCGGTATTAAAGATGGCCTTCCATGACTTAAATGGGAGACTGCCAGTATTAAAAATGGCCGCATGTGACATCACTCCCATTGACATCAATGTGGGGCTGCCAGTATTATAGATGGCCGCATGTGACTTCAATCCCATTGACATCAATGGGAGGCTGCCAGTATTAAAAATGGCCGCCTACTACTTCAATCCCATTGACTTCATTGGGCGGCTGCTGGTATTAAAAATGGCTGCATGTGACGTCACCCGCATTCACATCAATGGGAGGCTGCCAGTATTAAAGATGGCCGCCTAGGATTTCACTCCCATTGACTGCAATGAGAGGCTGCCAGTATTAAAAATGGCCGCATGTGACTTCACTCCCATTGACATCAATGGCAGGCTGCCGGTATTAAAGAAGGCCGCATGTGACATCACTCCCATTCACATCAGTGGGAGGCTGCCGGTATTAAAGACGGCATTCCATGGCTCAATGCGAGACTGCCATTATTAAAGATGGCCGCATGTGACTTCACTCCCATTCACATCAGTGAGAGGCTGCCAGTATTAAAGATGGCCGCCTAGGTTTTCACTCCCATTGACTGGAATCGGAGACTGCCAGTATTAAAAATGGCCGCATGTGACTTCATTCCCATTGACATCAATGCGAGACTGCCATTATTAAAGATGGCCGCATGTGACTTCACTCCCATTCAGATCAATGGGAGGCTGCACTATTAAAGATGGCCGCCTACGACTTCACTCCCCTTGACTTCAATGGGAGACTGCCAGAATTAAAAATGGCCGCCTTCTACTTCACTCCCATTGACATCAATGGCAGGCTGCCAGTATTAAAGATGACCACATGAGACATCACTCCCATTGACATCAACGGGAGGCTGCCGGTATTAAAATTGTCCGCCTCCTACTTCACTCCCATTGACTTCAATGGGAGACTGCCAGTATTAAAAATGGCCGCATGTGACATCACTCCAATTGACATCAAAGGGAGGCTGCCGGTATTAAAGATGGCCTTTCATGACTTCAATGGGAGACTGGCAGTATTAAAATTGACCGCATGTGACTTCACTCCCATGGATTTCAATGGGAAGCTGCCAGTATTAAAGATGGCCTTCCATGACTTCAATGGGTGGCTGCCAGTATTCAAAATGGCCGCATGTGACTTCACTCCCATTGACATCAATGGGAGGCTGCCTGTATTAAAGATGGCCGCATGTGACTTCACTCCAATTGACATCAATGGGAGGCCGCCAGTATTAAAGTTGGCCGCCTGGGACTTCACTCCCGTTGACTTCAATGGGAGACTGCCAGTATTAATAATGGCCGCCTACTACTTCACTCCCATTGACTTCAATGGGCGACTGCCGGTATTAAAGTTGGCCTTCCATGACTTCAATGGGAGACTGCCAGTATTAAAAATGGCCCCATGTGACTTCACTCCCATTGACACCAATGTGGGGCTGCCAGTATTAAAGATGGCCGCATGTGAATTCACTCCCATTGACATCAATGGGAGGCTGCCTGTATTAAAAATGGCCGCCTACTACTTCAATCCCATTGACTTCATTGTGAGACTACCGGTATTAAAGGTGGCTTTCCATGAATTCAGTGGGAGACTGCCAGTATTAAAAATGGCCGCATGTGACTTCACTCCCATTGACATCAATGGGAGGCTGCCGGTATTAAAGTTGGCCGCATGTGACGTCACTCCCATTCACATCAATGGGAGGCTGCCAGTAGTAAAGATGGCCGCATAGGATTTCAATCCCATTGACTGCAATGGGAGACCGCCAGTATTAAAAATGGCCGTATGTGACTTCACTCCCATTGACATCAATGGGAGGCTGCCAGTATTAAAGATGGCCTTCCATGATTTCAATATGAGTCTGCCAGTATTAAAGATGGCCCCATGTGACTTCACTCCCATTGACATCAATGGCAGGCTGCCAGTATTAAAGATGGCCACATGTGACTTCACACCCTTTCAAATCAATGGCAGGCTGCCGGTATTAAATATGGCCGCATGTGACTTCACACCCATTGACTTCAATGGGACACTGTAGGTATTAAAGTTGGCCTTCCATGACTTCAATGGGAGACTGCCAGTATTAAACATGGCCGCATGTGACTTCACTCCCATTCACATCAATGGGAGGCTGCCAGTATTAAAGATGGCCGCCTAGGACTTCACTCCCATTGACTTCAATGGGAGACTGCCAGTATTAAAAATG
Organism: Raja brachyura; assembly: GCA_963514005.1. The sequence goes on from CAUPSL010001067.1 coordinate 232,227, forward strand.
GCCCCATGTGACTCCACTCTCATTAACATCAATGGGAGGCTGCCAGTATTAAAGATGGCCTTCCATGACTTCAATGGGAGACAGCCAGTATTAAAAATGGCCGCATGCTACTTCACTCCCATTGACTTCAATGGGAGACTGCCGGTATTAAAGATGGCCTTCCATGACTTAAATGGGAGACTGCCAGTATTAAAAATGGCCGCATGTGACTTCACTCCCATTGACATCAATGGGAGGCTGCCAGTATTAAAAATGGCCGCCTACTACTTCAATCCCATTGACTTCATTGGGCGGCTGCTGGTATTAAAAATGGCTGCATGTGACGTCACCCGCATTCTCATCAATGGGAGGCTGCCAGTATTAAAGATGGCCGCCTAGGATTTCACTCCCATTGACTGCAATGGGAGGCTGCCAGTATTAAAAATGGCCGCATGTGACTTCACTCCCATTGACATCAATGGCAGGCTGCCGGTATTAAAGATGGCCGCATGTGACTTCACTCCCATTCACATCAATGGGAGGCTGCCAGTATTAAAAATGGCCGCCTACTACTTCAATCCCATTGACTTCATTGTGAGACTGCCGGTATTAAAGATGGCCTTCCATGAATTCAGTGGGAGAGTGCCAGTATTAAAAATGGCCGCATGTGACTTCACTCCCATTGACATCAATGCGAGACTGCCGGTATTAAAGATGGCCGCATGTGACGTCACTCCCATTCACATCAATGGGAGTCTGCCAGTATTAAAGATGGCCGCATAGGATTTCACTCCCATTGACTGCAATGGCAGACCGCCAGTATTAAGAATGGCCGAAAGCGACTTCACTCCCATTGACATCAATGGGAGGCTGCCAGTATTAAAGATGGCCGCATGTGAATTCACTCCCTTTGACATCAATGGGAGGCTGCCAGTATTAAAGATGGCGTTCCATGACTTCAATGGGAGACTGCCAGTATTAAAAATGGCAGCTTAGGACTTCACTCCCATTAACTTCAATGGGAGACTGCCAGTATTAAAAATGGCCCCATGTGACTCCACTCCCATTAACATCAATGGGAATCTGCCAGTATTAAACATGGCCTTCCATGACTTCAATGGGAGACTGCCAGTATTAAAAATGGCCTCATGCTACTTCACTCCCATTGACTTCAATGGAAGACTGCCGGTATTAAAGATGGCCTTCCATGACTTAAATGGGAGACTGCCAGTATTAAAAATGGCCGCATGTGACCACTCCCATTGACTTGAATGGGAGACTGCCGGTATTAAAGATGGCCTTCCATGACTTAAATGGGAGACTGCCAGTATTAAAAATGGCCGCATGTGACCACTCCCATTGACATCAATGTGGGGCTGCCAGTATTAAAGACGGCGGCATGTGACTTCACTCCCAATGACATCAATGGGAGGCTGCCAGTATTAAAAATGGCCGCCAACTACTTCAATCCCATTGACTTCATTGGGTGGCTGCTGGTATTAAAGATGGCTGCATGTGACGTCACCCGCATTCACATCAATGGGAGGCTGCCAGTATTAAAGATGGCCGCCTAGGTTTTCACTCCCATTGACTGCAATGGGAGACTGCCAGTATTAACAATGGCCGCATGTGACTTCACTCCCATTGACGTCAATGGCAGGCTGCCGGTATTAAAGATGGCCGCATGTGACTTCACTCCCATTCACATCAGTGGGAGGCTGCCGGTATTAAAGACGGCCTTCCATGGCTCAAAGCGAGACTGCCATTATTAAAGATGGCCGCATGTGACTTCACTCCCATTCCGATCAATGGAAGGCTGCCACTATTAAAGATGGCCGCCTACGACTTCACTCCCCTTGACTTCAATGGGAGACTGCCAGTATTAAAAATGGCCGCCTGCTACTTCACTCCCGTTGACATCAACGGCAGGCTGCCAGTATTAAAGATGGCCTTTCATGATTCAATGGGAGGCTGCCAGTATTAAAGATGGCCACATGAAACTTCACTCCCATTGACATCAATGGGAGGCTGCCTGTATTAAAAATGGCCGCATGTGACATCACTCCAATTGATATCAAAGGGAGGCTGCCGGTATTAAAGATGGCCTTTCATGACTTCAATGCGAGACTACCAGCATTAAAATTGACCGCATGTGACTTCACTCCCATGGATTTCAATGGGAAGCTGCCAGTATTAAAGATGGCCTTCCATGACTTCAATGGGTGGCTGCCAGTATTAAAAATGGCCGCATGTGACTTCACTCCCATTGACATCAATGGGAGGCTGCCTGTATTAAAGATGGCCGCATGTGACTTCACTCCAATTGTCATCAATGGGAGGCTGCCAGTATTAAAGATGGCCGCATGTGAATTCACTCCCATTGACATCAATGGGAGGCTGCCGGTATTAAAGATGGCGTTCCATGACTTCAATGGGAGACTGCCAGTAATAAAAATGGCAGCTTAGGACTTCACTCCCATTGACTTCAATGGGAGACTGCCAGTATTAAAAATGGCCCCATGTGATCCACTCCCATTAACATCAATGGTAGTCTGCCAGTTTTAAAGATGGCCTTCCATGACTTCAATGGGAGACTGCCAGTATTAAAAATGGCCTCATGCTACATCACTCCCATTGACTTCAATGGGAGACTGCCGGTATTAAAGATGGCCTTCCATGACTTAAATGGGAGACTGCCAGTATTAAAAATGGCCGCATGTGACCACTCCCATTGACATCAATGTGGGGCTGCCAGTATTAAAGATGGCCGCATGTGACTTCACTCCCATTCATATCAGTGGGAAGCTGCCGGTATTGAAGACTTCCTTCCATGGCTCAATGCGAGACTGCCATTATTAAAGATGGCCGCATGTGACTTCACTCCCATGCAGATCAATGGGAGGCTGCCACTATTAAAGATGGCCGCCTACGACTTCACTCCCCTTGACTTCATTGGGAGACTGCCAGTATTAAAAATGGCCGCCTGCTACTTCACTCCAATTGACATCAATGGGAGTCTGCCAGTATTAAATATGGCCGCCTAGGACTTCACTCCCGTTGACTTCAATGGGAGACTGCCAGTATTTATAATGGCCGCCAACTACTTCACTCCCATTGACTTCAATGGGAGACTGCCGGTATTAAAGTTGGCCGCATGTGACGTCACTCCCATTCACATCAATGGGAGGCTGCCAGCATTAAAGATGGCCGCATAGGATTTCACTCCCATTGACTGCAATGGGAGACCGCCAGTATTAAAAATGGCCGTATGTGACTTCACTCCCATTGACATCAATGGGAGGCTGCCAGTATTAAAGATGGCCGCATGTGAATTCACTCCCATTGACATCAATGTGAGGCTGCCGGTATTAAAGATGGCGTTCCATGACTTCAATGGGAGACTGCCAGTATTAAAAGTGAAAGCTTAGGACTTCACTCCCATTGACTTCAATGGGAGACTGCCAGTATTAAAAATGGCCCCATGTGACTCCACTCCCATTAACATCAATGGGAATCTGCCAGTATTAAAGATGGCCTTCCATGACTTCAATGGGAGACTGCCAGTATTATAAATGGCCGCATGTGACTTCACTCCCATTGACATCAATGGCAGGCTGCCGGTATAAAAGATGGCCGCATGTGACTTCACTCCCATTCACATCAGTGGGAGGCTGCCGGTATTAAAGACGGCCTTCCATGGCTCAAAGCGAGACTGCCATTATTAAAGATGGCCGCATGTGACTTCACTCCCATTCAGATCAATGGGAGGCTGCCACTATTAAAGATGGCCGCCTACGACTTCACTCCCCTTGACTTCAATGGGAGGCTGCCAGTATTAAAAATGGCCGCCTGCTACTTCACTCCCATTGACATCAATGGCAGGCTGCCAGTATTAAAGATAGCCTTTCATGATTCAATGGAAGACTGCCAGTATTAACGATGGCCACATGAGACTTCACTCCCATTGACATCAACGGGAGGCTGCCGGTATTAAAATTGTCCGCCTCCTACTTCACTCCCATTGACTTCAATGGGAGACTGCCAGTATTAAAAATGGCCGCATGTGACATCACTCCAATTGACATCAAAGGGAGGCTGCCGGTATTAAAGATGGCCTTTCATGACTTCAATGCAAGACTGGCAGTATTAAAATTGACCGCATGTGACTTCACTCCCATGGATTTCAATGGGAAGCTGCCAGTATTAAAAATGGCCGCATGTGACTTCACTCCCATTGACATCAATGGGAGACTGCCGGTATTAAAGATGGCCGCATGTGACGTCACTCGCATTCACATCAATGGGAGTCTACCAGTATTAAAGATGGCCGCATAGGATTTCACTCCCATTGACTGCAATGCCAGACCGCCAGTATTAAGAATAGCCGTATGTGACTTCACTCCCATTGACATCAATGGGAGGCTACCAGTATTAAAGATGGCCGCATGTGAATTCACTCCCTTTGACATCAATGGGAGGCTGCCGGTATTAAAAATGGCGTTCCATGACTTCAATGGGAGACTGCCAGTATTAAAAATGGCAGCTTAGGACTTCACTCCCATTAACTTCAATGGGAGACTGCCAGTATTAAAAATGGCCCCATGTGACTCCACTCCCATTAACATCAATGGGAATCTGCCAGTATTAAAGATGGCCTTCCATTACTTCAATGGGAGACTGCCAGTATTAAAAATGGCCGCATGCTACTTCACTCCCATTAACTTCAATGGAAGACTGCCGGTATTAAAGATGGCCTTCCATGACTTAAATGGGAGACTGCCAGTATTAAAAATGGCCGCATGTGACATCACTCCCATTGACATCAATGTGGGGCTGCCAGTATTATAGATGGCCGCATGTGACTTCAATCCCATTGACATCAATGGGAGGCTGCCAGTATTAAAAATGGCCGCCTACTACTTCAATCCCATTGACTTCATTGGGCGGCTGCTGGTATTAAAAATGGCTGCATGTGACGTCACCCGCATTCACATCAATGGGAGGCTGCCAGTATTAAAGATGGCCGCCTAGGATTTCACTCCCATTGACTGCAATGAGAGGCTGCCAGTATTAAAAATGGCCGCATGTGACTTCACTCCCATTGACATCAATGGCAGGCTGCCGGTATTAAAGAAGGCCGCATGTGACATCACTCCCATTCACATCAGTGGGAGGCTGCCGGTATTAAAGACGGCATTCCATGGCTCAATGCGAGACTGCCATTATTAAAGATGGCCGCATGTGACTTCACTCCCATTCACATCAGTGAGAGGCTGCCAGTATTAAAGATGGCCGCCTAGGTTTTCACTCCCATTGACTGGAATCGGAGACTGCCAGTATTAAAAATGGCCGCATGTGACTTCATTCCCATTGACATCAATGCGAGACTGCCATTATTAAAGATGGCCGCATGTGACTTCACTCCCATTCAGATCAATGGGAGGCTGCACTATTAAAGATGGCCGCCTACGACTTCACTCCCCTTGACTTCAATGGGAGACTGCCAGAATTAAAAATGGCCGCCTTCTACTTCACTCCCATTGACATCAATGGCAGGCTGCCAGTATTAAAGATGACCACATGAGACATCACTCCCATTGACATCAACGGGAGGCTGCCGGTATTAAAATTGTCCGCCTCCTACTTCACTCCCATTGACTTCAATGGGAGACTGCCAGTATTAAAAATGGCCGCATGTGACATCACTCCAATTGACATCAAAGGGAGGCTGCCGGTATTAAAGATGGCCTTTCATGACTTCAATGGGAGACTGGCAGTATTAAAATTGACCGCATGTGACTTCACTCCCATGGATTTCAATGGGAAGCTGCCAGTATTAAAGATGGCCTTCCATGACTTCAATGGGTGGCTGCCAGTATTCAAAATGGCCGCATGTGACTTCACTCCCATTGACATCAATGGGAGGCTGCCTGTATTAAAGATGGCCGCATGTGACTTCACTCCAATTGACATCAATGGGAGGCCGCCAGTATTAAAGTTGGCCGCCTGGGACTTCACTCCCGTTGACTTCAATGGGAGACTGCCAGTATTAATAATGGCCGCCTACTACTTCACTCCCATTGACTTCAATGGGCGACTGCCGGTATTAAAGTTGGCCTTCCATGACTTCAATGGGAGACTGCCAGTATTAAAAATGGCCTCATGTGACTTCACTCCCATTGACACCAATGTGGGGCTGCCAGTATTAAAGATGGCCGCATGTGAATTCACTCCCATTGACATCAATGGGAGGCTGCCTGTATTAAAAATGGCCGCCTACTACTTCAATCCCATTGACTTCATTGTGAGACTACCGGTATTAAAGGTGGCTTTCCATGAATTCAGTGGGAGACTGCCAGTATTAAAAATGGCCGCATGTGACTTCACTCCCATTGACATCAATGGGAGGCTGCCGGTATTAAAGTTGGCCGCATGTGACGTCACTCCCATTCACATCAATGGGAGGCTGCCAGTAGTAAAGATGGCCGCATAGGATTTCAATCCCATTGACTGCAATGGGAGACCGCCAGTATTAAAAATGGCCGTATGTGACTTCACTCCCATTGACATCAATGGGAGGCTGCCAGTATTAAAGATGGCCTTCCATGATTTCAATATGAGTCTGCCAGTATTAAAGATGGCCCCATGTGACTTCACTCCCATTGACATCAATGGCAGGCTGCCAGTATTAAAGATGGCCACATGTGACTTCACACCCTTTCAAATCAATGGCAGGCTGCCGGTATTAAATATGGCCGCATGTGACTTCACACCCATTGACTTCAATGGGACACTGTAGGTATTAAAGTTGGCCTTCCATGACTTCAATGGGAGACTGCCAGTATTAAACATGGCCGCATGTGACTTCACTCCCATTCACATCAATGGGAGGCTGCCAGTATTAAAGATGGCCGCCTAGGACTTCACTCCCATTGACTTCAATGGGAGACTGCCAGTATTAAAAATGGCCCCATGTGACTCCACTCTCATTAACATCAATGGGAGGCTGCCAGTATTAAAGATGGCCTTCCATGACTTCAATGGGAGACAGCCAGTATTAAAAATGGCCGCATGCTACTTCACTCCCATTGACTTCAATGGGAGACTGCCGGTATTAAAGATGGCCTTCCATGACTTAAATGGGAGACTGCCAGTATTAAAAATGGCCGCATGTGACTTCACTCCCATTGACATCAATGGGAGGCTGCCAGTATTAAAAATGGCCGCCTACTACTTCAATCCCATTGACTTCATTGGGCGGCTGCTGGTATTAAAAATGGCTGCATGTGACGTCACCCGCATTCTCATCAATGGGAGGCTGCCAGTATTAAAGATGGCCGCCTAGGATTTCACTCCCATTGACTGCAATGGGAGGCTGCCAGTATTAAAAATGGCCGCATGTGACTTCACTCCCATTGACATCAATGGCAGGCTGCCGGTATTAAAGATGGCCGCATGTGACTTCACTCCCATTCACATCAATGGGAGGCTGCCAGTATTAAAAATGGCCGCCTACTACTTCAATCCCATTGACTTCATTGTGAGACTGCCGGTATTAAAGATGGCCTTCCATGAATTCAGTGGGAGAGTGCCAGTATTAAAAATGGCCGCATGTGACTTCACTCCCATTGACATCAATGCGAGACTGCCGGTATTAAAGATGGCCGCATGTGACGTCACTCCCATTCACATCAATGGGAGTCTGCCAGTATTAAAGATGGCCGCATAGGATTTCACTCCCATTGACTGCAATGGCAGACCGCCAGTATTAAGAATGGCCGAAAGCGACTTCACTCCCATTGACATCAATGGGAGGCTGCCAGTATTAAAGATGGCCGCATGTGAATTCACTCCCATTGACATCAATGTGAGGCTGCCGGTATTAAAGATGGCGTTCCATGACTTCAATGGGAGACTGCCAGTATTAAAAGTGAAAGCTTAGGACTTCACTCCCATTGACTTCAATGGGAGACTGCCAGTATTAAAAATGGCCCCATGTGACTCCACTCCCATTAACATCAATGGGAATCTGCCAGTATTAAAGATGGCCTTCCATGACTTCAATGGGAGACTGCCAGTATTATAAATGGCCGCATGTGACTTCACTCCCATTGACATCAATGGCAGGCTGCCGGTATAAAAGATGGCCGCATGTGACTTCACTCCCATTCACATCAGTGGGAGGCTGCCGGTATTAAAGACGGCCTTCCATGGCTCAAAGCGAGACTGCCATTATTAAAGATGGCCGCATGTGACTTCACTCCCATTCAGATCAATGGGAGGCTGCCACTATTAAAGATGGCCGCCTACGACTTCACTCCCCTTGACTTCAATGGGAGGCTGCCAGTATTAAAAATGGCCGCCTGCTACTTCACTCCCATTGACATCAATGGCAGGCTGCCAGTATTAAAGATAGCCTTTCATGATTCAATGGAAGACTGCCAGTATTAACGATGGCCACATGAGACTTCACTCCCATTGACATCAACGGGAGGCTGCCGGTATTAAAATTGTCCGCCTCCTACTTCACTCCCATTGACTTCAATGGGAGACTGCCAGTATTAAAAATGGCCGCATGTGACATCACTCCAATTGACATCAAAGGGAGGCTGCCGGTATTAAAGATGGCCTTTCATGACTTCAATGCAAGACTGGCAGTATTAAAATTGACCGCATGTGACTTCACTCCCATGGATTTCAATGGGAAGCTGCCAGTATTAAAAATGGCCGCATGTGACTTCACTCCCATTGACATCAATGGGAGACTGCCGGTATTAAAGATGGCCGCATGTGACGTCACTCGCATTCACATCAATGGGAGTCTACCAGTATTAAAGATGGCCGCATAGGATTTCACTCCCATTGACTGCAATGCCAGACCGCCAGTATTAAGAATAGCCGTATGTGACTTCACTCCCATTGACATCAATGGGAGGCTACCAGTATTAAAGATGGCCGCATGTGAATTCACTCCCTTTGACATCAATGGGAGGCTGCCGGTATTAAAAATGGCGTTCCATGACTTCAATGGGAGACTGCCAGTATTAAAAATGGCAGCTTAGGACTTCACTCCCATTAACTTCAATGGGAGACTGCCAGTATTAAAAATGGCCCCATGTGACTCCACTCCCATTAACATCAATGGGAATCTGCCAGTATTAAAGATGGCCTTCCATTACTTCAATGGGAGACTGCCAGTATTAAAAATGGCCGCATGCTACTTCACTCCCATTAACTTCAATGGAAGACTGCCGGTATTAAAGATGGCCTTCCATGACTTAAATGGGAGACTGCCAGTATTAAAAATGGCCGCATGTGACATCACTCCCATTGACATCAATGTGGGGCTGCCAGTATTATAGATGGCCGCATGTGACTTCAATCCCATTGACATCAATGGGAGGCTGCCAGTATTAAAAATGGCCGCCTACTACTTCAATCCCATTGACTTCATTGGGCGGCTGCTGGTATTAAAAATGGCTGCATGTGACGTCACCCGCATTCACATCAATGGGAGGCTGCCAGTATTAAAGATGGCCGCCTAGGATTTCACTCCCATTGACTGCAATGAGAGGCTGCCAGTATTAAAAATGGCCGCATGTGACTTCACTCCCATTGACATCAATGGCAGGCTGCCGGTATTAAAGAAGGCCGCATGTGACATCACTCCCATTCACATCAGTGGGAGGCTGCCGGTATTAAAGACGGCATTCCATGGCTCAATGCGAGACTGCCATTATTAAAGATGGCCGCATGTGACTTCACTCCCATTCACATCAGTGAGAGGCTGCCAGTATTAAAGATGGCCGCCTAGGTTTTCACTCCCATTGACTGGAATCGGAGACTGCCAGTATTAAAAATGGCCGCATGTGACTTCATTCCCATTGACATCAATGCGAGACTGCCATTATTAAAGATGGCCGCATGTGACTTCACTCCCATTCAGATCAATGGGAGGCTGCACTATTAAAGATGGCCGCCTACGACTTCACTCCCCTTGACTTCAATGGGAGACTGCCAGAATTAAAAATGGCCGCCTTCTACTTCACTCCCATTGACATCAATGGCAGGCTGCCAGTATTAAAGATGACCACATGAGACATCACTCCCATTGACATCAACGGGAGGCTGCCGGTATTAAAATTGTCCGCCTCCTACTTCACTCCCATTGACTTCAATGGGAGACTGCCAGTATTAAAAATGGCCGCATGTGACATCACTCCAATTGACATCAAAGGGAGGCTGCCGGTATTAAAGATGGCCTTTCATGACTTCAATGGGAGACTGGCAGTATTAAAATTGACCGCATGTGACTTCACTCCCATGGATTTCAATGGGAAGCTGCCAGTATTAAAGATGGCCTTCCATGACTTCAATGGGTGGCTGCCAGTATTCAAAATGGCCGCATGTGACTTCACTCCCATTGACATCAATGGGAGGCTGCCTGTATTAAAGATGGCCGCATGTGACTTCACTCCAATTGACATCAATGGGAGGCCGCCAGTATTATAGTTGGCCGCCTGGGACTTCACTCCCGTTGACTTCAATGGGAGACTGCCAGTATTAATAATGGCCGCCTACTACTTCACTCCCATTGACTTCAATGGGCGACTGCCGGTATTAAAGTTGGCCTTCCATGACTTCAATGGGAGACTGCCAGTATTAAAAATGGCCTCATGTGACTTCACTCCCATTGACACCAATGTGGGGCTGCCAGTATTAAAGATGGCCGCATGTGAATTCACTCCCATTGACATCAATGGGAGGCTGCCTGTATTAAAAATGGCCGCCTACTACTTCAATCCCATTGACTTCATTGTGAGACTACCGGTATTAAAGGTGGCTTTCCATGAATTCAGTGGGAGACTGCCAGTATTAAAAATGGCCGCATGTGACTTCACTCCCATTGACATCAATGGGAGGCTGCCGGTATTAAAGTTGGCCGCATGTGACGTCACTCCCATTCACATCAATGGGAGGCTGCCAGTAGTAAAGATGGCCGCATAGGATTTCAATCCCATTGACTGCAATGGGAGACCGCCAGTATTAAAAATGGCCGTATGTGACTTCACTCCCATTGACATCAATGGGAGGCTGCCAGTATTAAAGATGGCCTTCCATGATTTCAATATGAGTCTGCCAGTATTAAAGATGGCCCCATGTGACTTCACTCCCATTGACATCAATGGCAGGCTGCCAGTATTAAAGATGGCCACATGTGACTTCACACCCTTTCAAATCAATGGCAGGCTGCCGGTATTAAATATGGCCGCATGTGACTTCACACCCATTGACTTCAATGGGACACTGTAGGTATTAAAGTTGGCCTTCCATGACTTCAATGGGAGACTGCCAGTATTAAACATGGCCGCATGTGACTTCACTCCCATTCACATCAATGGGAGGCTGCCAGTATTAAAGATGGCCGCCTAGGACTTCACTCCCATTGACTTCAATGGGAGACTGCCAGTATTAAAAATGGCCCCATGTGACTCCACTCTCATTAACATCAATGGGAGGCTGCCAGTATTAAAGATGGCCTTCCATGACTTCAATGGGAGACAGCCAGTATTAAAAATGGCCGCATGCTACTTCACTCCCATTGACTTCAATGGGAGACTGCCGGTATTAAAGATGGCCTTCCATGACTTAAATGGGAGACTGCCAGTATTAAAAATGGCCGCATGTGACTTCACTCCCATTGACATCAATGGGAGGCTGCCAGTATTAAAAATGGCCGCCTACTACTTCAATCCCATTGACTTCATTGGGCGGCTGCTGGTATTAAAAATGGCTGCATGTGACGTCACCCGCATTCTCATCAATGGGAGGCTGCCAGTATTAAAGATGGCCGCCTAGGATTTCACTCCCATTGACTGCAATGGGAGGCTGCCAGTATTAAAAATGGCCGCATGTGACTTCACTCCCATTGACATCAATGGCAGGCTGCCGGTATTAAAGATGGCCGCATGTGACTTCACTCCCATTCACATCAATGGGAGGCTGCCAGTATTAAAAATGGCCGCCTACTACTTCAATCCCATTGACTTCATTGTGAGACTGCCGGTATTAAAGATGGCCTTCCATGAATTCAGTGGGAGAGTGCCAGTATTAAAAATGGCCGCATGTGACTTCACTCCCATTGACATCAATGCGAGACTGCCGGTATTAAAGATGGCCGCATGTGACGTCACTCCCATTCACATCAATGGGAGTCTGCCAGTATTAAAGATGGCCGCATAGGATTTCACTCCCATTGACTGCAATGGCAGACCGCCAGTATTAAGAATGGCCGAAAGCGACTTCACTCCCATTGACATCAATGGGAGGCTGCCAGTATTAAAGATGGCCGCATGTGAATTCACTCCCTTTGACATCAATGGGAGGCTGCCAGTATTAAAGATGGCGTTCCATGACTTCAATGGGAGACTGCCAGTATTAAAAATGGCAGCTTAGGACTTCACTCCCATTAACTTCAATGGGAGACTGCCAGTATTAAAAATGGCCCCATGTGACTCCACTCCCATTAACATCAATGGGAATCTGCCAGTATTAAACATGGCCTTCCATGACTTCAATGGGAGACTGCCAGTATTAAAAATGGCCTCATGCTACTTCACTCCCATTGACTTCAATGGAAGACTGCCGGTATTAAAGATGGCCTTCCATGACTTAAATGGGAGACTGCCAGTATTAAAAATGGCCGCATGTGACCACTCCCATTGACTTGAATGGGAGACTGCCGGTATTAAAGATGGCCTTCCATGACTTAAATGGGAGACTGCCAGTATTAAAAATGGCCGCATGTGACCACTCCCATTGACATCAATGTGGGGCTGCCAGTATTAAAGACGGCGGCATGTGACTTCACTCCCAATGACATCAATGGGAGGCTGCCAGTATTAAAAATGGCCGCCAACTACTTCAATCCCATTGACTTCATTGGGTGGCTGCTGGTATTAAAGATGGCTGCATGTGACGTCACCCGCATTCACATCAATGGGAGGCTGCCAGTATTAAAGATGGCCGCCTAGGTTTTCACTCCCATTGACTGCAATGGGAGACTGCCAGTATTAACAATGGCCGCATGTGACTTCACTCCCATTGACGTCAATGGCAGGCTGCCGGTATTAAAGATGGCCGCATGTGACTTCACTCCCATTCACATCAGTGGGAGGCTGCCGGTATTAAAGACGGCCTTCCATGGCTCAAAGCGAGACTGCCATTATTAAAGATGGCCGCATGTGACTTCACTCCCATTCCGATCAATGGAAGGCTGCCACTATTAAAGATGGCCGCCTACGACTTCACTCCCCTTGACTTCAATGGGAGACTGCCAGTATTAAAAATGGCCGCCTGCTACTTCACTCCCGTTGACATCAACGGCAGGCTGCCAGTATTAAAGATGGCCTTTCATGATTCAATGGGAGGCTGCCAGTATTAAAGATGGCCACATGAAACTTCACTCCCATTGACATCAATGGGAGGCTGCCTGTATTAAAAATGGCCGCATGTGACATCACTCCAATTGATATCAAAGGGAGGCTGCCGGTATTAAAGATGGCCTTTCATGACTTCAATGCGAGACTACCAGCATTAAAATTGACCGCATGTGACTTCACTCCCATGGATTTCAATGGGAAGCTGCCAGTATTAAAGATGGCCTTCCATGACTTCAATGGGTGGCTGCCAGTATTAAAAATGGCCGCATGTGACTTCACTCCCATTGACATCAATGGGAGGCTGCCTGTATTAAAGATGGCCGCATGTGACTTCACTCCAATTGTCATCAATGGGAGGCTGCCAGTATTAAAGATGGCCGCATGTGAATTCACTCCCATTGACATCAATGGGAGGCTGCCGGTATTAAAGATGGCGTTCCATGACTTCAATGGGAGACTGCCAGTAATAAAAATGGCAGCTTAGGACTTCACTCCCATTGACTTCAATGGGAGACTGCCAGTATTAAAAATGGCCCCATGTGATCCACTCCCATTAACATCAATGGTAGTCTGCCAGTTTTAAAGATGGCCTTCCATGACTTCAATGGGAGACTGCCAGTATTAAAAATGGCCTCATGCTACATCACTCCCATTGACTTCAATGGGAGACTGCCGGTATTAAAGATGGCCTTCCATGACTTAAATGGGAGACTGCCAGTATTAAAAATGGCCGCATGTGACCACTCCCATTGACATCAATGTGGGGCTGCCAGTATTAAAGATGGCCGCATGTGACTTCACTCCCATTCATATCAGTGGGAAGCTGCCGGTATTGAAGACTTCCTTCCATGGCTCAATGCGAGACTGCCATTATTAAAGATGGCCGCATGTGACTTCACTCCCATGCAGATCAATGGGAGGCTGCCACTATTAAAGATGGCCGCCTACGACTTCACTCCCCTTGACTTCATTGGGAGACTGCCAGTATTAAAAATGGCCGCCTGCTACTTCACTCCAATTGACATCAATGGGAGTCTGCCAGTATTAAATATGGCCGCCTAGGACTTCACTCCCGTTGACTTCAATGGGAGACTGCCAGTATTTATAATGGCCGCCAACTACTTCACTCCCATTGACTTCAATGGGAGACTGCCGGTATTAAAGTTGGCCGCATGTGACGTCACTCCCATTCACATCAATGGGAGGCTGCCAGCATTAAAGATGGCCGCATAGGATTTCACTCCCATTGACTGCAATGGGAGACCGCCAGTATTAAAAATGGCCGTATGTGACTTCACTCCCATTGACATCAATGGGAGGCTGCCAGTATTAAAGATGGCCGCATGTGAATTCACTCCCATTGACATCAATGTGAGGCTGCCGGTATTAAAGATGGCGTTCCATGACTTCAATGGGAGACTGCCAGTATTAAAAGTGAAAGCTTAGGACTTCACTCCCATTGACTTCAATGGGAGACTGCCAGTATTAAAAATGGCCCCATGTGACTCCACTCCCATTAACATCAATGGGAATCTGCCAGTATTAAAGATGGCCTTCCATGACTTCAATGGGAGACTGCCAGTATTATAAATGGCCGCATGTGACTTCACTCCCATTGACATCAATGGCAGGCTGCCGGTATAAAAGATGGCCGCATGTGACTTCACTCCCATTCACATCAGTGGGAGGCTGCCGGTATTAAAGACGGCCTTCCATGGCTCAAAGCGAGACTGCCATTATTAAAGATGGCCGCATGTGACTTCACTCCCATTCAGATCAATGGGAGGCTGCCACTATTAAAGATGGCCGCCTACGACTTCACTCCCCTTGACTTCAATGGGAGGCTGCCAGTATTAAAAATGGCCGCCTGCTACTTCACTCCCATTGACATCAATGGCAGGCTGCCAGTATTAAAGATAGCCTTTCATGATTCAATGGAAGACTGCCAGTATTAACGATGGCCACATGAGACTTCACTCCCATTGACATCAACGGGAGGCTGCCGGTATTAAAATTGTCCGCCTCCTACTTCACTCCCATTGACTTCAATGGGAGACTGCCAGTATTAAAAATGGCCGCATGTGACATCACTCCAATTGACATCAAAGGGAGGCTGCCGGTATTAAAGATGGCCTTTCATGACTTCAATGCAAGACTGGCAGTATTAAAATTGACCGCATGTGACTTCACTCCCATGGATTTCAATGGGAAGCTGCCAGTATTAAAAATGGCCGCATGTGACTTCACTCCCATTGACATCAATGTGGGGCTGCCAGTATTAAAGATGGCCGCATGTGACTTCACTCCCATTGACATCAATGGGAGGCTGCCTGTATTAAAAATGGCCGCCTACTACTTCAATCCCATTGACTTCATTGTGATACGGCCGGTATTAAAGATGGCCTTCCATGAATTCAGTGGGAGACTGCCAGTATTAAAAATGGCCGCATGTGACTTCACTCCCATTGACATCAATGGGAGACTGCCGGTATTAAAGATGGCCGCATGTGACGTCACTCGCATTCACATCAATGGGAGGCTACCAGTATTAAAGATGGCCGCATAGGATTTCACTCCCATTGACTGCAATGCCAGACCGCCAGTATGAAGAATAGCCGTATGTGACTTCACTCCCATTGACATCAATGGGAGGCTACCAGTATTAAAGATGGCCGCATGTGAATTCACTCCCTTTGACATCAATGGGAGGCTGCCGGTATTAAAAATGGCGTTCCATGACTTCAATGGGAGACTGCCAGTATTAAAAATGGCAGCTTAGGACTTCACTCCCATTAACTTCAATGGGAGACTGCCAGTATTAAAAATGGCCCCATGTGACTCCACTCCCATTAACATCAATGGGAATCTGCCAGTATTAAAGATGGCCTTCCATTACTTCAATGGGAGACTGCCAGTATTAAAAATGGCCGCATGCTACTTCACTCCCATTAACTTCAATGGAAGACTGCCGGTATTAAAGATGGCCTTCCATGACTTAAATGGGAGACTGCCAGTATTAAAAATGGCCGCATGTGACATCACTCCCATTGACATCAATGTGGGGCTGCCAGTATTATAGATGGCCGCATGTGACTTCAATCCCATTGACATCAATGGGAGGCTGCCAGTATTAAAAATGGCCGCCTACTACTTCAATCCCATTGACTTCATTGGGCGGCTGCTGGTATTAAAAATGGCTGCATGTGACGTCACCCGCATTCACATCAATGGGAGGCTGCCAGTATTAAAGATGGCCGCCTAGGATTTCACTCCCATTGACTGCAATGAGAGGCTGCCAGTATTAAAAATGGCCGCATGTGACTTCACTCCCATTGACATCAATGGCAGGCTGCCGGTATTAAAGAAGGCCGCATGTGACATCACTCCCATTCACATCAGTGGGAGGCTGCCGGTATTAAAGACGGCATTCCATGGCTCAATGCGAGACTGCCATTATTAAAGATGGCCGCATGTGACTTCACTCCCATTCACATCAGTGAGAGGCTGCCAGTATTAAAGATGGCCGCCTAGGTTTTCACTCCCATTGACTGGAATCGGAGACTGCCAGTATTAAAAATGGCCGCATGTGACTTCATTCCCATTGACATCAATGCGAGACTGCCATTATTAAAGATGGCCGCATGTGACTTCACTCCCATTCAGATCAATGGGAGGCTGCACTATTAAAGATGGCCGCCTACGACTTCACTCCCCTTGACTTCAATGGGAGACTGCCAGAATTAAAAATGGCCGCCTTCTACTTCACTCCCATTGACATCAATGGCAGGCTGCCAGTATTAAAGATGACCACATGAGACATCACTCCCATTGACATCAACGGGAGGCTGCCGGTATTAAAATTGTCCGCCTCCTACTTCACTCCCATTGACTTCAATGGGAGACTGCCAGTATTAAAAATGGCCGCATGTGACATCACTCCAATTGACATCAAAGGGAGGCTGCCGGTATTAAAGATGGCCTTTCATGACTTCAATGGGAGACTGGCAGTATTAAAATTGACCGCATGTGACTTCACTCCCATGGATTTCAATGGGAAGCTGCCAGTATTAAAGATGGCCTTCCATGACTTCAATGGGTGGCTGCCAGTATTCAAAATGGCCGCATGTGACTTCACTCCCATTGACATCAATGGGAGGCTGCCTGTATTAAAGATGGCCGCATGTGACTTCACTCCAATTGACATCAATGGGAGGCCGCCAGTATTAAAGTTGGCCGCCTGGGACTTCACTCCCGTTGACTTCAATGGGAGACTGCCAGTATTAATAATGGCCGCCTACTACTTCACTCCCATTGACTTCAATGGGCGACTGCCGGTATTAAAGTTGGCCTTCCATGACTTCAATGGGAGACTGCCAGTATTAAAAATGGCCCCATGTGACTTCACTCCCATTGACACCAATGTGGGGCTGCCAGTATTAAAGATGGCCGCATGTGAATTCACTCCCATTGACATCAATGGGAGGCTGCCTGTATTAAAAATGGCCGCCTACTACTTCAATCCCATTGACTTCATTGTGAGACTACCGGTATTAAAGGTGGCTTTCCATGAATTCAGTGGGAGACTGCCAGTATTAAAAATGGCCGCATGTGACTTCACTCCCATTGACATCAATGGGAGGCTGCCGGTATTAAAGTTGGCCGCATGTGACGTCACTCCCATTCACATCAATGGGAGGCTGCCAGTAGTAAAGATGGCCGCATAGGATTTCAATCCCATTGACTGCAATGGGAGACCGCCAGTATTAAAAATGGCCGTATGTGACTTCACTCCCATTGACATCAATGGCAGGCTGCCAGTATTAAAGATGGCCACATGTGACTTCACACCCTTTCAAATCAATGGCAGGCTGCCGGTATTAAATATGGCCGCATGTGACTTCACACCCATTGACTTCAATGGGACACTGTAGGTATTAAAGTTGGCCTTCCATGACTTCAATGGGAGACTGCCAGTATTAAACATGGCCGCATGTGACTTCACTCCCATTCACATCAATGGGAGGCTGCCAGTATTAAAGATGGCCGCCTACGACTTCACTCCCATTGACTTCAATGGGAGACTGCCAGTAATTAAAATGGCCGCCTACTACTTCACTCCCATTGACTTCAATGGGAGACTGCCAGTATTAAAAATGGTCCCATGTGAATCCACTCCCATTGACATTAATGGGAGGCTGCCAGTATTAAAGATGGCCTTGCATGACTTCAATGGGAGACTGCCAGTATTAAAGATGCCCGCATGTGACTTCACTCCCATTGACATCAATGGCAGACTGCCGGTATTAAAGATGGCCCTCCATGACTTCAATGGGTGATTGCCAGTATAAAAAATGGCCGCCTAGTACTTCACTCCCATTGACTTCAATGGGAGGCTGCCAGTATTAAAAATGGCCACATGTGACTTCACTCCCATTGACATCAATGGCAGGCTGCCGGTGTTAATGATGTCCGCATGTGACTTCACTGCCATTCACATCAATGTGTGGCTGCCGGTAGATGGCCGCATGTGACTTCACTCCCATTGACATCAATGGGGGGCAGCCAGTATTAAAGATGGCCGCATGTGACTTCACTCACATTGACATCAATGGGCGACTGCCAGTATTAAAAATGGCCCCATGTGACTCTAATCCCATTGACATCAATGGGAGACTGCCAGTATTAAAGATGGCCGCATGTGACTTCACTCCCATTCACATCAATGGGAGGCTGCCAGTATTAAAGATGGCCGAGTAGGACTTCACTCCCATTGATTTCAATGGGAGACTGCCAGTATTAAAAATGGCCCCATGTGACTTCACTTTCATTGACATGAATGGGAGGCTGCCAGTATTAAAGATCGCCTTCCATTACTTCAATGGGAGACTGCCAGTATTAAAGATGGCCGCATGTGAATTCACTCCCATTGACATCAATGGGAGGCTGCCGGTATTAAAGATGGCGTTCCATGACTTCGATGGTAGACTGCCAGTATTAAAGATGGCCGCATGTGTCTTCACTCATATTGACATCAATGGGAGGCTGCCGGTATTAAAGATGGCCCTCCATGACTTCAATGGGAGACTGCCAGTATTAAAAATGGCAGCCTAGGACTTCACTCCCATTGACTTCAATGGGAGACTGCCAGTATTAAAAATGGCCCCATGTGACTCCACTCTCATTAACATCAATGGGAGGCTGCCAGTATTAAAGATGGCCTTCCATGACTTCAATGGGAGACAGCCAGTATTAAAAATGGCAGCATGCTACTTCACTCCCATTGACTTCAATGGGAGACTGCCGGTATTAAAGATGGCCTTCCATGACTTAAATGGGAGACTGCCAGTATTAAAAATGGCCGCATGTGACTTCACTCCCATTGACATCAATGGGAGGCTGCCAGTATTAAAAATGGCCGCCTACTACTTCAATCCCATTGACTTCATTGGGCGGCTGCTGGTATTAAAAATGGCTGCATGTGACGTCACCCGCATTCTCATCAATGGGAGGCTGCCAGTATTAAAGATGGCCGCCTAGGATTTCACTCCCATTGACTGCAATGGGAGGCTGCCAGTATTAAAAATGGCCGCATGTGACTTCACTCCCATTGACATCAATGGCAGGCTGCCGGTATTAAAGATGGCCGCATGTGACTTCACTCCCATTCACATCAATGGGAGGCTGCCAGTATTAAAAATGGCCGCCTACTACTTCAATCCCATTGACTTCATTGTGAGACTGCCGGTATTAAAGATGGCCTTCCATGAATTCAGTGGGAGAGTGCCAGTATTAAAAATGGCCGCATGTGACTTCACTCCCATTGACATCAATGCGAGACTGCCGGTATTAAAGATGGCCGCATGTGACGTCACTCCCATTCACATCAATGGGAGTCTGCCAGTATTAAAGATGGCCGCATAGGATTTCACTCCCATTGACTGCAATGGCAGACCGCCAGTATTAAGAATGGCCGAAAGCGACTTCACTCCCATTGACATCAATGGGAGGCTGCCAGTATTAAAGATGGCCGCATGTGAATTCACTCCCTTTGACATCAATGGGAGGCTGCCAGTATTAAAGATGGCGTTCCATGACTTCAATGGGAGACTGCCAGTATTAAAAATGGCAGCTTAGGACTTCACTCCCATTAACTTCAATGGGAGACTGCCAGTATTAAAAATGGCCCCATGTGACTCCACTCCCATTAACATCAATGGGAATCTGCCAGTATTAAAGATGGCCTTCCATGACTTCAATGGGAGACTGCCAGTATTAAAAATGGCCTCATGCTACTTCACTCCCATTGACTTCAATGGAATACTGCCGGTATTAAAGATGGCCTTCCATGACTTAAATGGGAGACTGCCAGTATTAAAAATGGCCGCATGTGACCACTCCCATTGACTTGAATGGGAGACTGCCGGTATTAAAGATGGCCTTCCATGACTTAAATGGGAGACTGCCAGTATTAAAAATGGCCGCATGTGACCACTCCCATTGACATCAATGTGGGGCTGCCAGTATTAAAGACGGCGGCATGTGACTTCACTCCCATTGACATCAATGGGAGGCTGCCAGTATTAAAAATGGCCGCCAACTACTTCAATCCCATTGACTTCATTGGGTGGCTGCTGGTATTAAAGATGGCTGCATGTGACATCACCCGCATTCACATCAATGGGAGGCTGCCAGTATTAAAGATGGCCGCCTAGGTTTTCACTCCCATTGACTGCAATGGGAGACTGCCAGTATTAAAAATGGCCGCATGTGACTTCACTCCCATTGACGTCAATGGCAGGCTGCCGGTATTAAAGATGGCCGCATGTGACTTCACTCCCATTCACATCAGTGGGAGGCTGCCGGTATTAAAGACGGCCTTCCATGGCTCAAAGCGAGACTGCCATTATTAAAGATGGCCGCATGTGACTTCACTCCCATTCCGATCAATGGAAGGCTGCCACTATTAAAGATGGCCGCCTACGACTTCACTCCCCTTGACTTCAATGGGAGACTGCCAGTATTAAAAATGGCCGCCTGCTACTTCACTCCCGTTGACATCAACGGCAGGCTGCCAGTATTAAAGATGGCCTTTCATGATTCAATGGGAGGCTGCCAGTATTAAAGATGGCCACATGAAACTTCACTCCCATTGACATCAATGGGAGGCTGCCTGTATTAAAAATGGCCGCATGTGACATCACTCCAATTGATATCAAAGGGAGGCTGCCGGTATTAAAGATGGCCTTTCATGACTTCAATGCGAGACTACCAGCATTAAAATTGACCGCATGTGACTTCACTCCCATGGATTTCAATGGGAAGCTGCCAGTATTAAAGATGGCCTTCCATGACTTCAATGGGTGGCTGCCAGTATTAAAAATGGCCGCATGTGACTTCACTCCCATTGACATCAATGGGAGGCTGCCTGTATTAAAGATGGCCGCATGTGACTTCACTCCAATTGTCATCAATGGGAGGCTGCCAGTATTAAAGATGGCCGCATGTGAATTCACTCCCATTGACATCAATGGGAGGCTGCCGGTATTAAAGATGGCGTTCCATGACTTCAATGGGAGACTGCCAGTAATAAAAATGGCAGCTTAGGACTTCACTCCCATTGACTTCAATGGGAGACTGCCAGTATTAAAAATGGCCCCATGTGATCCACTCCCATTAACATCAATGGTAGTCTGCCGGTATTAAAGATGGCCTTCCATGACTGAAATGGGAGACTGCCATTATTAAAGATGGCCGCATGTGACTTCACTCCCATGCAGATCAATGGGAGGCTACCACTATTAAAGATGGCCGCCTACGACTTCACTCCCCTTGACTTCAATGGGAGACTGCCAGTATTAAAAATGGCCGCCTGCTACTTCACTCCCATTGACATCAATGGCAGGCTGCCAGTATTAAAGATGGACTTTCATGATTCAATGGGAGACTGCCAGTATTAAAGATGGCCGCATGAGACATCACTCCCATTAACATCAACGGGAGGCTGCCGGTATTAAAATTGTCCGCCTCCTACTTCACTCCCAATGACTTCAATGGGAGACTGCCAGTATTAAAAATGGCCGCATGTGACATCACTCCAATTGACATCAAAGGGAGGCTGCCGGTATTAAAGATGGCCTTTCATGACTTCAATGGGAGACTGCCAATATTAAAATTGACCGCATGTGACTTCACTCCCATGGATTTCAATGGGAAGCTGCCAGTATTAAAGATGGCCTTCCATGACTTCAATGGGTGGCTGCCAGTATTAAAAATGGCCGCATGTGACTTCACTCCAATTGACATCAATGGGAGTCTGCCAGTATTAAAGATGGCCGCCTAGGACTTCACTCCCGTTGACTTCAATGGGAGACTGCCAGTATTAATAATGGCCGCCTACTACTTCACTCCCATTGACTTCAATGGGAGAATGCCGGTATTAAAGTTGGTCGCATGTGACGTCACTCCCATTCAAATCAATGGGAGGCTGCCAGTATTAAAGATGGCCGCATAGGATTTCACTCCCATTGACTGCAATGGGAGACCGCCAGTATTAAAAATGGCCGTATGTGACATCACTCCCATTGACATCAATGGGAGGCTGCCAGTATTAAAGATGGCGGCATGTGACTTCACTCCCATTGACATCAATGGGAGGCTGCCAGTATTAAAAATGGCCGCCTACTACTTCAATCCCATTTACTTCATTGGGAGGCTGCTGGTATTAAAGATGGCTGCATGTGACGTCACCCGCATTCACATCAATCGGAGGCAGCCAGTATTAAAGATGGCCGCCTAGGTTTTCACTCCCATTGACTGCAATGGGAGACTGCCAGTATTAAAGATGGCCGCATGTGACTTCACTCCCAATCACATCAGTGGGAGGCTGCCGGTATTAAAGACGGCCTTCCATGGCTCAAAGCGAGACTGCCATTATTAAAGATGGACGCATGTGACTTCACTCCAATTCACATCAGTGAGAGGCTGCCAGTATTAAAGATGGCCGCCTAGGTTTTCACTCCCATTGACTGCAATGGGAGATTGCCAGTATTAAAAATGGCCGCATGTGACTTCACTCCCATTGACATCAATGCGAGACTGCCATTATTAATGATGGCCGCATGTGACTTCACTCCCATTCAGATCAATGGGAGGCTGCACTATTAAAGATGGCCGCCTACGACTTCACTCCCCTTGACTTCAATGGGAGACTGCCAGAATTAAAAATGGCCGCCTTCTACTTCACTCCCATTGACATCAATGGCAGGCTGCCAGTATTAAAGATTGCCTTTCATGATTCAATGGGAGACTGCCAGTATTAAAGATGGCCACATGAGACATCTCTCCCATTGACATCAACGGGAGGCTGCCGGTATTAAAATTGTCCGCCTCCTACTTCACTCCCATTGACTTAAATGGGAGACTGCTAGTATTAAAAATGGCCGCATGTGACATCACTCCAATTGACATCAAAGGGAGGCTGCCGGTATTAAAGATGGCCTTTCATGACTTCAATGGGAGACTGGCAGTATTAAAATTGACCGCATGTGACTTCACTCCCATGGATTTCAATGGGAAGCTGTCAGTATTAAAGATGGCCTTGCATGACTTCAATGGGTGGCTGCCAGTATTAAAAATGACCGCATGTGACTTCACTCCCATTGACATCAATGGGAGGCTGCCTGTATTAAAGATGGCCGCATGTGACTTCACTCCAATTGACATCAATGGGAGGCCGCCAGTATTAAAGTTGGCCGCCTAGGACTTCACTCCCGTTGACTTCAATGGGAGACTGCCAGTATTAATAATGGCCGCCTAGGACTTCACTCCCATTGACATCAATGGCAGGCTGCCGGTATTAATGATGTCCGCATGTGACTTCACTGCCATTCACATCAATGTGTGGCTGCCGGTAGATGGCCGCATGTGACTTCACTCCCATTGACATCAATGGGGTGCAGCCAGTATTAAAGATGGCCGCATGTGACTTCACTCCCATTGACATCAATGGGAGACTGCCAGTATTAAAAATGGCCCCATGTGACTCTAATCCCATTGACATCAATGGGAGACTGCCAGTATTAAAGATGGCCGCATGTGACTTCACTCCCATTCACATCAATGGGAGGCTGCCAGTATTAAAGATGGCCGACTAGGACTTCACTCCCATTGATTTCAATGGGAGACTGCCAGTATTAAAAATGGCCCCATGTGACTTCACTTTCATTGACATGAATGGGAGGCTGCCAGTATTAAAGATGGCCTTCCATTACTTCAATGGGAGACTGCCAGTATTAAAGATGGCCGCATGTGAATTCACTCCCATTGACATCAATGGGAGGCTGCCGGTATTAAAGATGGCGTTCCATGACTTCGATGGGAGACTGCCAGTATTAAAAATGGCCGCATGCTACTTCACTCCCATTGACTTCAATGGGAGACTGCCGGTATTAAAGATGGCCTTCCATGACTTAAATGGGAGACTGCCAGTATTAAAAATGGCCGCATGTGACTTTACTCCCGTTGACATCAATGGGAGGCTGCCAGTATTAAAAATGGCCGCCTACTACTTCAATCCCATTGACTTCATTGGGCGGCTGCTGGTATTAAAAATGGCTGCATGTGACGTCACCCGCATTCACATCAATGGGAGGCTGCCAGTATTAAAGATGGCCGCATAGGATTTCACTCCCATTGACTGCAATGGCAGACCGCCAGTATTAAAAATAGCCGTATGTGACTTCACTCCCATTGACATCAATGGGAGGCTGCCAGTATTAAAGATGGCCGCATGTGAATTCACTCCCTTTGACATCAATGGGAGGCTGCCGGTATGAAAGAAGGCGTTCCATGACTTCAATGGGAGACTGCCAGTATTAAAAATGGCAGCTTAGGACTTCACTCCCATTAACTTCAATGGGAGACTGCCAGTATTAAAAATGGCCCCATGTGACTCCACTCCCATTAACATCAATGGGAATCTGCCAGTATTAAAGATGGCCTTCCATGACTTCAAAGGGAGACTGCCAGTATTAAAAATGGCCGCATGCTACTTCACTCCCATTGACTTGAATGGGAGACTGCCGGTATTATAGATGGCCTTCCATGACTTAAATGGGAGACTGCCAGTATTAAAAATGGCCGCATGTGACCACTCCCATTGACATCAATGTGGGGCTGCC
The DNA here is from genome assembly GCA_963514005.1 of Raja brachyura. Next base: position 257,827 of record CAUPSL010001067.1, read on the forward strand.
AGTATTAAAGACGGCGGCATGTGACTTCACTCCCATTGACATCAATGGGAGGCTGCCAGTATTAAAAATGGCCGCCTACTACTTCAATCCCATTGACTTCATTGGAAGGCTGCTGGTATTAAAGATGGCTGCATGTGACGTCACCCGCATTCACATCAATGGGAGGCTGCCAGTATTAAAGATGGCCGCCTAGGTTTTCACTCCCATTGACTGCAATGGGAGACTGCCAGTATTAAAAATGGCCGCATGTGACTTTACTCCCATTGACATCAATGGCAGGCTGCCGGTATTAAAGATGGCCGCATGTGACTTCACTCCCATTCACATCAGTGGGAGGCTGCCGGTATTAAAGACGGCCTTCCATGGCTCAAAGCGAGACTGCCATTATTAAAGATGGCCACATGAGACTTCACTCCCATTGACATCAACGGGAGGCTGCCGGTATTAAAATTGTCCGCCTCCTACTTCACTCCCATTGACTTCAATGGGAGACTGCCAGTATTAAAAATGGCCGCATGTGACATCACTCCAATTGACATCAAAGGGAGGCTGCCGGTATTAAAGATGGCCTTTCATGACTTCAATGGGTGGCTGCCAGTATTAAAAATGGCCGCATGTGACTTCACTCCCATTGACATCAATGGGAGGCTGCCTGTAATAAAGATGGCCGCATGTGACTTCACTCCAATTGTCATCAATGGGAGGCTGCCAGTATTAAAGATGGCCGACTAGGACTTCACTCCCATTGATTTCAATGGGAGACTGCCAGTATTAAAGATGGCGTTCCATGACTTCAATGGGAGACTGCCAGTATTAAAAATGGCAGCTTAGGACTTCACTCCCATTGACTTCAATGGGAGACTGCCAGTATTAAAAATGGCCCCATGTGAGTCCACTCCCATTATCATCAATGGTAGTCTGCCAGTTTTAAAGATGGCCTTCCATGACTTCAATGGGAGACTGCCAGTATTAAAAATGGCCTCATGCTACATCACTCCCATTGACTTCAATGGGAGACTGCCGGTATTAAAGATGGCCTTCCATGACTTAAATGGGAGACTGCCAGTATTAAAAATGGCCGCATGTGACCACTCCCATTGACATCAATGTGGGGCTGCCAGTATTAAAGATGGCCGCATGTTACTTCACTCCCATTCATATCAGTGGGAAGCTGCCGGTATTGAAGACTTCCTTCCATGGCTCAATGCGAGACTGCCATTATTAAAGATGGCCGCATGTGACTTCATTCCCATGCAGATCAATGGGAGGCTGCCACTATTAAAGATGGCCGCCTACGACTTCACTCCCCTTGACTTCATTGGGAGACTGCCAGTATTAAAAATGGCCGCCTGCTACTTCACTCCAATTGACATCAATGGGAGTCTGCCAGTATTAAATATGGCCGCCTAGGACTTCACTCCCGTTGACTTCAATGGGAGATTGCCAGTATTTATAATGGCCGCCAAATACTTCACTCCCATTGACTTCAATGGGAGACTGCCGGTATTAAAGTTGGCCGCATGTGACGTCACTCCCATTCACATCAATGGGAGGCTGCCAGCATTAAAGATGGCCGCATAGGATTTTACTCCCATTGACTGCAATGGGAGACCGCCAGTATTAAAAATGGCCGTATGTGACTTCACTCCCATTGACATCAATGGGAGGCTGCCAGTATTAAAGATGGCCGCATGTGAATTCACTCCCTTTGACATCAATGTGAGGCTGCCGGTATTAAAGATGGCGTTCCATGACTTCAATGGGAGACTGCCAGTATTAAAAGTGACAGCTTAGGACTTCACTCCCATTGACTTCAATGGGAGACTGCCAGTATTAAAAATGGCCCCATGTGACTCCACTCCCATTAACATCAATGGGAATCTGCCAGTATTAAAGATGGCCTTCCATGACTTCAATGGGAGACTGCCAGTATTATAAATGGCCGCATGTGACTTCACTCCCATTGACATCAATGGCAGGCTGCCGGTATAAAAGATGGCCGCATGTGACTTCACTCCCATTCACATCAGTGGGAGGCTGCCGGTATTAAAGACGGCCTTCCATGGCTCAAAGCGAGACTGCCATTATTAAAGATGGCCGCATGTGACTTCCCTCCCATTCAGATCAATGGGAGGCTGCCACAATTAAAGATGGCCGCCTACGACTTCACTCCCCTTGACTTCAATGGGAGGCTGCCAGTATTAAAAATGGCCGCCTGCTACTTCACTCCCATTGACATCAATGGCAGGCTGCCAGTATTAAAAATGGCCTTTCATGATTCAATGGAAGACTGCCAGTATTAACGATGGCCACATGAGACTTCACTCCCATTGACATCAACGGGAGGCTGCCGGTATTAAAATTGTCCGCCTCCTACTTCACTCCCATTGACTTCAATGGGAGACTGCCAGTATTAAAAATGGCCGCATGTGACATCACTCCAATTGACATCAAAGGGAGGCTGCCGGTATTAAAGATGGCCTTTCATGACTTCAATGCAAGACTGGCAGTATTAAAATTGACCGCATGTGACTTCACTCCCATGGATTTCAATGGGAAGCTGCCAGTATTAAACATGGCTTTCCATGACTTCAATGGGTGGCTGCCAGTATTAAAAATGGCCGCATGTGACTTCACTCCCATTGACATCAATGTGGGGCTGCCAGTATTAAAGATGGCCGCATGTGACTTCACTCCCATTGACATCAATGGGAGGCTGCCTGTATTAAAAATGGCCGCCTACTACTTCAATCCCATTGACTTCATTGTGATACGGCCGGTATTAAAGATGGCCTTCCATGAATTCAGTGGGAGACTGCCAGTATTAAAAATGGCCGCATGTGACTTCACTCCCATTGACATCAATGGGAGACTGCCGGTATTAAAGATGGCCGCATGTGACGTCACTCGCATTCACATCAATGGGAGGCTACCAGTATTAAAGATGGCCGCATAGGATTTCACTCCCATTGACTGCAATGCCAGACCGCCAGTATTAAGAATAGCCGTATGTGACTTCACTCCCATTGACATCAATGGGAGGCTACCAGTATTAAAGATGGCCGCATGTGAATTCACTCCCTTTGACATCAATGGGAGGCTGCCGGTATTAAAAATGGCGTTCCATGACTTCAATGGGAGACTGCCAGTATTAAAAATGGCAGCTTAGGACTTCACTCCCATTAACTTCAATGGGAGACTGCCAGTATTAAAAATGGCCCCATGTGACTCCACTCCCATTAACATCAATGGGAATCTGCCAGTATTAAAGATGGCCTTCCATTACTTCAATGGGAGACTGCCAGTATTAAAAATGGCCGCATGCTACTTCACTCCCATTAACTTAAATGGAAGACTGCCGGTATTAAAGATGGCCTTCCATGACTTAAATGGGAGACTGCCAGTATTAAAAATGGCCGCATGTGACATCACTCCCATTGACATCAATGTGGGGCTGCCAGTATTATAGATGGCCGCATGTGACTTCAATCCCATTGACATCAATGGGAGGCTGCCAGTATTAAAAATGGCCGCCTACTACTTCAATCCCATTGACTTCATTGGGCGGCTGCTGGTATTAAAAATGGCTGCATGTGACGTCACCCGCATTCACATCAATGGGAGGCTGCCAGTATTAAAGATGGCCGCCTAGGATTTCACTCCCATTGACTGCAATGAGAGGCTGCCAGTATTAAAAATGGCCGCATGTGACTTCACTCCCATTGACATCAATGGCAGGCTGCCGGTATTAAAGAAGGCCGCATGTGACATCACTCCCATTCACATCAGTGGGAGGCTGCCGGTATTAAAGACGGCATTCCATGGCTCAATGCGAGACTGCCATTATTAAAGATGGCCGCATGTGACTTCACTCCCATTCACATCAGTGAGAGGCTGCCAGTATTAAAGATGGCCGCCTAGGTTTTCACTCCCATTGACTGGAATCGGAGACTGCCAGTATTAAAAATGGCCGCATGTGACTTCATTCCCATTGACATCAATGCGAGACTGCCATTATTAAAGATGGCCGCATGTGACTTCACTCCCATTCAGATCAATGGGAGGCTGCACTATTAAAGATGGCCGCCTACGACTTCACTCCCCTTGACTTCAATGGGAGACTGCCAGAATTAAAAATGGCCGCCTTCTACTTCACTCCCATTGACATCAATGGCAGGCTGCCAGTATTAAAGATGACCACATGAGACATCACTCCCATTGACATCAACGGGAGGCTGCCGGTATTAAAATTGTCCGCCTCCTACTTCACTCCCATTGACTTCAATGGGACACTGCCAGTATTAAAAATGGCCGCATGTGACATCACTCCAATTGACATCAAAGGGAGGCTGCCGGTATTAAAGATGGCCTTTCATGACTTCAATGGGAGACTGGCAGTATTAAAATTGACCGCATGTGACTTCACTCCCATGGATTTCAATGGGAAGCTGCCAGTATTAAAGATGGCCTTCCATGACTTCAATGGGTGGCTGCCAGTATTCAAAATGGCCGCATGTGACTTCACTCCCATTGACATCAATGGGAGGCTGCCTGTATTAAAGATGGCCGCATGTGACTTCACTCCAATTGACATCAATGGGAGGCCGCCAGTATTAAAGTTGGCCGCCTGGGACTTCACTCCCGTTGACTTCAATGGGAGACTGCCAGTATTAATAATGGCCGCCTACTACTTCACTCCCATTGACTTCAATGGGCGACTGCCGGTATTAAAGTTGGCCTTCCATGACTTCAATGGGAGACTGCCAGTATTAAAAATGGCCCCATGTGACTTCACTCCCATTGACACCAATGTGGGGCTGCCAGTATTAAAGATGGCCGCATGTGAATTCACTCCCATTGACATCAATGGGAGGCTGCCTGTATTAAAAATGGCCGCCTACTACTTCAATCCCATTGACTTCATTGTGAGACTACCGGTATTAAAGGTGGCTTTCCATGAATTCAGTGGGAGACTGCCAGTATTAAAAATGGCCGCATGTGACTTCACTCCCATTGACATCAATGGGAGGCTGCCGGTATTAAAGTTGGCCGCATGTGACGTCACTCCCATTCACATCAATGGGAGGCTGCCAGTAGTAAAGATGGCCGCATAGGATTTCAATCCCATTGACTGCAATGGGAGACCGCCAGTATTAAAAATGGCCGTATGTGACTTCACTCCCATTGACATCAATGGGAGGCTGCCAGTATTAAAGATGGCCTTCCATGATTTCAATATGAGTCTGCCAGTATTAAAGATGGCCCCATGTGACTTCACTCCCATTGACATCAATGGCAGGCTGCCAGTATTAAAGATGGCCACATGTGACTTCACACCCTTTCAAATCAATGGCAGGCTGCCGGTATTAAATATGGCCGCATGTGACTTCACACCCATTGACTTCAATGGGACACTGTAGGTATTAAAGTTGGCCTTCCATGACTTCAATGGGAGACTGCCAGTATTAAACATAGCCGCATGTGACTTCACTCCCATTCACATCAATGGGAGGCTGCCAGTATTAAAGATGGCCGCCTACGACTTCACTCCCATTGACTTCAATGGGAGACTGCCAGTAATTAAAATGGCCGCCTACTACTTCACTCCCATTGACTTCAATGGGAGACTGCCAGTATTAAAAATGGTCCCATGTGAATCCACTCCCATTGACATTAATGGGAGGCTGCCAGTATTAAAGATGGCCTTGCATGACTTCAATGGGAGACTGCCAGTATTAAAGATGCCCGCATGTGACTTCACTCCCATTGACATCAATGGCAGACTGCCGGTATTAAAGATGGCCCTCCATGACTTCAATGGGTGATTGCCAGTATAAAAAATGGCCGCCTAGTACTTCACTCCCATTGACTTCAATGGGAGGCTGCCAGTATTAAAAATGGCCACATGTGACTTCACTCCCATTGACATCAATGGCAGGCTGCCGGTGTTAATGATGTCCGCATGTGACTTCACTGCCATTCACATCAATGTGTGGCTGCCGGTAGATGGCCGCATGTGACTTCACTCCCATTGACATCAATGGGGGGCAGCCAGTATTAAAGATGGCCGCATGTGATTTCACTCACATTGACATCAATGGGAGACTGCCAGTATTAAAAATGGCCCCATGTGACTCTAATCCCATTGACATCAATGGGAGACTGCCAGTATTAAAGATGGCCGCATGTGACTTCACTCCCATTCACATCAATGGGAGGCTGCCAGTATTAAAGATGGCCGAGTAGGACTTCACTCCCATTGATTTCAATGGGAGACTGCCAGTATTAAAAATGGCCCCATGTGACTTCACTTTCATTGACATGAATGGGAGGCTGCCAGTATTAAAGATGGCCTTCCATTACTTCAATGGGAGACTGCCAGTATTAAAGATGGCCGCATGTGAATTCACTCCCATTGACATCAATGGGAGGCTGCCGGTATTAAAGATGGCGTTCCATGACTTCGATGGTAGACTGCCAGTATTAAAGATGGCCGCATGTGTCTTCACTCATATTGACATCAATGGGAGGCTGCCGGTATTAAAGATGGCCCTCCATGACTTCAATGGGAGACTGCCAGTATTAAAAATGGCAGCCTAGGACTTCACTCCCATTGACTTCAATGGGAGACTGCCAGTATTAAAAATGGCCCCATGTGACTCCACTCTCATTAACATCAATGGGAGGCTGCCAGTATTAAAGATGGCCTTCCATGACTTCAATGGGAGACAGCCAGTATTAAAAATGGCCGCATGCTACTTCACTCCCATTGACTTCAATGGGAGACTGCCGGTATTAAAGATGGCCTTCCATGACTTAAATGGGAGACTGCCAGTATTAAAAATGGCCGCATGTGACTTCACTCCCATTGACATCAATGGGAGGCTGCCAGTATTAAAAATGGCCGCCTACTACTTCAATCCCATTGACTTCATTGGGCGGCTGCTGGTATTAAAAATGGCTGCATGTGACGTCACCCGCATTCTCATCAATGGGAGGCTGCCAGTATTAAAGATGGCCGCCTAGGATTTCACTCCCATTGACTGCAATGGGAGGCTGCCAGTATTAAAAATGGCCGCATGTGACTTCACTCCCATTGACATCAATGGCAGGCTGCCGGTATTAAAGATGGCCGCATGTGACTTCACTCCCATTCACATCAATGGGAGGCTGCCAGTATTAAAAATGGCCGCCTACTACTTCAATCCCATTGACTTCATTGTGAGACTGCCGGTATTAAAGATGGCCTTCCATGAATTCAGTGGGAGAGTGCCAGTATTAAAAATGGCCGCATGTGACTTCACTCCCATTGACATCAATGCGAGACTGCCGGTATTAAAGATGGCCGCATGTGACGTCACTCCCATTCACATCAATGGGAGTCTGCCAGTATTAAAGATGGCCGCATAGGATTTCACTCCCATTGACTGCAATGGCAGACCGCCAGTATTAAGAATGGCCGAAAGCGACTTCACTCCCATTGACATCAATGGGAGGCTGCCAGTATTAAAGATGGCCGCATGTGAATTCACTCCCTTTGACATCAATGGGAGGCTGCCAGTATTAAAGATGGCGTTCCATGACTTCAATGGGAGACTGCCAGTATTAAAAATGGCAGCTTAGGACTTCACTCCCATTAACTTCAATGGGAGACTGCCAGTATTAAAAATGGCCCCATGTGACTCCACTCCCATTAACATCAATGGGAATCTGCCAGTATTAAAGATGGCCTTCCATGACTTCAATGGGAGACTGCCAGTATTAAAAATGGCCTCATGCTACTTCACTCCCATTGACTTCAATGGAAGACGGCCGGTATTAAAGATGGCCTTCCATGACTTAAATGGGAGACTGCCAGTATTAAAAATGGCCGCATGTGACCACTCCCATTGACTTGAATGGGAGACTGCCGGTATTAAAGATGGCCTTCCATGACTTAAATGGGAGACTGCCAGTATTAAAAATGGCCGCATGTGACCACTCCCATTGACATCAATGTGGGGCTGCCAGTATTAAAGACGGCGGCATGTGACTTCACTCCCATTGACATCAATGGGAGGCTGCCAGTATTAAAAATGGCCGCCAACTACTTCAATCCCATTGACTTCATTGGGTGGCTGCTGGTATTAAAGATGGCTGCATGTGACGTCACCCGCATTCACATCAATGGGAGGCTGCCAGTATTAAAGATGGCCGCCTAGGTTTTCACTCCCATTGACTGCAATGGGAGACTGCCAGTATTAAAAATGGCCGCATGTGACTTCACTCCCATTGACGTCAATGGCAGGCTGCCGGTATTAAAGATGGCCGCATGTGACTTCACTCCCATTCACATCAGTGGGAGGCTGCCGGTATTAAAGACGGCCTTCCATGGCTCAAAGCGAGACTGCCATTATTAAAGATGGCCGCATGTGACTTCACTCCCATTCCGATCAATGGAAGGCTGCCACTATTAAAGATGGCCGCCTACGACTTCACTCCCCTTGACTTCAATGGGAGACTGCCAGTATTAAAAATGGCCGCCTGCTACTTCACTCCCGTTGACATCAACGGCAGGCTGCCAGTATTAAAGATGGCCTTTCATGATTCAATGGGAGGCTGCCAGTATTAAAGATGGCCACATGAAACTTCACTCCCATTGACATCAATGGGAGGCTGCCTGTATTAAAAATGGCCGCATGTGACATCACTCCAATTGATATCAAAGGGAGGCTGCCGGTATTAAAGATGGCCTTTCATGACTTCAATGCGAGACTACCAGCATTAAAATTGACCGCATGTGACTTCACTCCCATGGATTTCAATGGGAAGCAGCCAGTATTAAAGATGGCCTTCCATGACTTCAATGGGTGGCTGCCAGTATTAAAAATGGCCGCATGTGACTTCACTCCCATTGACATCAATGGGAGGCTGCCTGTATTAAAGATGGCCGCATGTGACTTCACTCCAATTGTCATCAATGGGAGGCTGCCAGTATTAAAGATGGCCGCATGTGAATTCACTCCCATTGACATCAATGGGAGGCTGCCGGTATTAAAGATGGCGTTCCATGACTTTAATGGGAGACTGCCAGTAATAAAAATGGCAGCTTAGGACTTCACTCCCATTGACTTCAATGGGAGACTGCCAGTATTAAAAATGGCCCCATGTGATCCACTCCCATTAACATCAATGGTAGTCTGCCAGTTTTAAAGATGGCCTTCCATGACTTCAATGGGAGACTGCCAGTATTAAAAATGGCCGCATGCTACTTCACTCCCATTGACTTCAATGGGAGACTGCCGGTATTAAAGATGGCCTTCCATGACTGAAATGGGAGACTGCCATTATTAAAGATGGCCGCATGTGACTTCACTCCCATGCAGATCAATGGGAGGCTACCACTATTAAAGATGGCCGCCTACGACTTCACTCCCCTTGACTTCAATGGGAGACTGCCAGTATTAAAAATGGCCGCCTGCTACTTCACTCCCATTGACATCAATGGCAGGCTGCCAGTATTAAAGATGGACTTTCATGATTCAATGGGAGACTGCCAGTATTAAAGATGGCCGCATGAGACATCACTCCCATTGACATCAACGGGAGGCTGCCGGTATTAAAATTGTCCGCCTCCTACTTCACTCCCAATGACTTCAATGGGAGACTGCCAGTATTAAAAATGGCCGCATGTGACATCACTCCAATTGACATCAAAGGGAGGCTGCCGGTATTAAAGATGGCCTTTCATGACTTCAATGGGAGACTGCCAATATTAAAATTGACCGCATGTGACTTCACTCCCATGGATTTCAATGGGAAGCTGCCAGTATTAAAGATGGCCTTCCATGACTTCAATGGGTGGCTGCCAGTATTAAAAATGGCCGCATGTGACTTCACTCCAATTGACATCAATGGGAGTCTGCCAGTATTAAAGATGGCCGCCTAGGAATTCACTCCCGTTGACTTCAATGGGAGACTGCCAGTATTAATAATGGCCGCCTACTACTTCACTCCCATTGACTTCAATGGGAGAATGCCGGTATTAAAGTTGGTCGCATGTGACGTCAGTCCCATTCAAATCAATGGGAGGCTGCCAGTATTAAAGATGGCCGCATAGGATTTCACTCCCATTGACTGCAATGGGAGACCGCCAGTATTAAAAATGGCCGTATGTGACTTCACTCCCATTGACATCAATGGGAGGCTGCCAGTATTAAAGATGGCCGCATGTGAATTCACTCCCTTTGACATCAATGGGAGGCTGCCGGTATTAAAGATGGCGTTCCATGACTTCAATGGGAGACTGCCAGTATTAAAAGTGACAGCTATAGGACTTCACTCCCATTGACATCAATGTGGGGCTGCCAGTATTAAAGATGGCGGCATGTGACTTCACTCCCATTGACATCAATGGGAGGCTGCCAGTATTAAAAATGGCCGTTTACTACTTCAATCCCATTTACTTCATTGGGAGGCTGCTGGTATTAAAGATGGCTGCATGTGACGTCACCCGCATTCACATCAATCGGAGGCAGCCAGTATTAAAGATGGCCGCCTAGGTTTTCACTCCCATTGACTGCAATGGGAGACTGCCAGTATTAAAGATGGCCGCATGTGACTTCACTCCCAATCACATCAGTGGGAGGCTGCCGGTATTAAAGACGGCCTTCCATGGCTCAAAGCGAGACTGCCATTATTAAAGATGGCCGCATGTGACTTCACTCCAATTCACATCAGTGAGAGGCTGCCAGTATTAAAGATGGCCGCCTAGGTTTTCACTCCCATTGACTGCAATGGGAGATTGCCAGTATTAAAAATGGCCGCATGTGACTTCACTCCCATTGACATCAATGCGAGACTGCCATTATTAATGATGGCCGCATGTGACTTCACTCCCATTCAGATCAATGGGAGGCTGCACTATTAAAGATGGCCGCCTACGACTTCACTCCCCTTGACTTCAATGGGAGACTGCCAGAATTAAAAATGGCCGCCTTCTACTTCACTCCCATTGACATCAATGGCAGGCTGCCAGTATTAAAGATTGCCTTTCATGATTCAATGAGAGACTGCCAGTATTAAAGATGGCCACATGAGACATCACTCCCATTGACATCAACGGGAGGCTGCCGGTATTAAAATTGTCCGCCTCCTACTTCACTCCCATTGACTTAAATGGGAGACTGCCAGTATTAAAAATGGCCGCATGTGACATCACTCCAATTGACATCAAAGGGAGGCTGCCGGTATTAAAGATGGCCTTTCATGACTTCAATGGGAGACTGGCAGTATTAAAATTGACCGCATGTGACTTCACTCCCACGGATTTCAATGGGAAGCTGTCAGTATTAAAGATGGCCTTGCATGACTTCAATGGGTGGCTGCCAGTATTAAAAATGACCGCATGTGACTTCACTCCCATTGACATCAATGGGAGGCTGCCTGTATTAAAGATGGCCGCATGTGACTTCACTCCAATTGACATCAATGGGAGGCCGCCAGTATTAAAGTTGGCCGCCTAGGACTTCACTCCCGTTGACTTCAATGGGAGACTGCCAGTATTAATAATGGCCGCCTACTACTTCACTCCCATTGACTTCAATGGGCGACTGCCGGTATTAAAGTTGGCCTTCCATGACTTCAATGGGAGACTGCCAGTATGAAAAATGGCGGCATGTGACTTCACTCCCATTGACACCAATGTGGGGTTGCCAGTATTAAAGATGGCCGCATGTGACTTCACTCCCATTGACATCAATGGGAGGCTGCCTGTATTAAAAATGGCCGCCTACTACTTCAATCCCATTGACTTCATTGTGAGACTACCGGTATTAAAGGTGGCTTTCCATGAATTCAGTTGGAGACTGCCAGTATTAAAAATGGCCGCATGTGACTTCACTCCCATTGACATCAATGGGAGGCTGCCGGTATTAAAGTTGGCCGCATGTGACGTCACTCCCATTCACATCAATGGGAGGCTGCCAGTAGTAAAGATGGCCGCATAGGATTTCAATCCCATTGACTGCAATGGGAGACCGCCAGTATTAAAAATGGCCGTATGTGACTACACTCCCATTGACATCAATGGGAGGCTGCCAGTATTAAAGATGGCCTTCCATGATTTCAATATGAGTCTGCCAGTATTAAAGATGGCCCCATGTGACTTCACTCCCATTGACATCAATGGCAGGCTGCCAGTATTAAAGATGGCCGCATGCGACTTCACACCCATTCAAATCAATGGCAGGCTGCCGGTATTAAAGATGGCCGCATGTGACTTCACACCCATTTACTTCAATGGGACACTGTAGGTATTAAAGTTGGCCTTCCATGACTTCAATGGGAGACTGCCAGTATTAAACATGGCCGCATGTGACTTCACTCCCATTCACATCAATGGGAGGCTGCCAGTATTAAAGATGGCAGCCTACGACTTCACTCCCATTGACTTCAATCGGAGACTGCCAGTAATTAAAATGGCCGCCTACTACTTCACTCCCATTGACTTCAATGGGAGACTGCCAGTATTAAAAATGGTCCCATGTGAATCCACTCCCATTGACATCAATGGGAGGCTCCCAGTATTAAAGATGGCCTTGCATGACTTCAATGGGAGACTGCCAGTATTAAAGATGCCCGCATGTGACTTCACTCCCATTGACATCAATGGCAGACTGCCGGTATTAAAGATGGCCTTCCATGACTTCAATGGGAGATTGCCAGTATTAAAAATGACCGCATGTGACTTCAATCCCATTGACATCAATGGGAGGCTGCCAGTATTAAAGATGGCCTTCCATGACTTCAATGGGAGACTGCCAGTATTAAATATGGCCGCATGTTACTTCATTCCCATTGACATCAATGGGAGGCTGCCAGTATTAAAGATGGCCGCATGTGACTTCACTTCCATTGACTTCAATGGGAGACTGCAAGTATTAAAAATGGCCGCATGTCACTTCACTCCAATTGACATCAAAGGGAGGCTGCCGGTATTAAAGATGGCCTTCATGACTTCAATGGGATGCTGCCAGTATTAAAAAATGGCCGCCGAGGACTTCACTCCCATTGGCTACAATGGGAGACTGCCAGTATTAAAGATGGCCGCATGTGACTTCACTCCCATTCACATAAATGCGAGGCTGCCGGTATTAAAGATGGCCCTCCATGACTTCAATGGGTGATTGCCAGTATTAAAAATGGCCGCCTAGTACTTCACTCCCATTGACTTCAATGGGAGGCTGCCAGTATTAAAAATGGCCACATGTGACTTCACTCCCATTGACATCAATGGCAGGCTGCCGGTATTAATGATGTCCGCATGTGACTTCACTGCCATTCACATCAATGTGTGGCTGCCGGTAGATGGCCGCATGTGACTTCACTCCCATTGACATCAATGGGGTGCAGCCAGTATTAAAGATGGCCGCATGTGACTTCACTCCCATTGACATCAATGGGAGACTGCCAGTATTAAAAATGGCCCCATGTGACTCTAATCCCATTGACATCAATGGGAGACTGCCAGTATTAAAGATGGCCGCATGTGACTTCACTCCCATTCACATCAATGGGAGGCTGCCAGTATTAAAGATGGCCGACTAGGACTTCACTCCCATTGATTTCAATGGGAGACTGCCAGTATTAAAAATGGCCCCATGTGACTTCACTTTCATTGACATGAATGGGAGGCTGCCAGTATTAAAGATGGCCTTCCATTACTTCAATGGGAGACTGCCAGTATTAAAGATGGCCGCATGTGAATTCACTCCCATTGACATCAATGGGAGGCTGCCGGTATTAAAGATGGCGTTCCATGACTTCGATGGGAGACTGCCAGTATTAAAAATGGCCGCATGCTACTTCACTCCCATTGACTTCAATGGGAGACTGCCGGTATTAAAGATGGCCTTCCATGACTTAAATGGGAGACTGCCAGTATTAAAAATGGCCGCATGTGACTTTACTCCCGTTGACATCAATGGGAGGCTGCCAGTATTAAAAATGGCCGCCTACTTCTTCAATCCCATTGACTTCATTGGGCGGCTGCTGGTATTAAAAATGGCTGCATGTGACGTCACCCGCATTCACATCAATGGGAGGCTGCCAGTATTAAAGATGGCCGCATAGGATTTCACTCCCATTGACTGCAATGGCAGACCGCCAGTATTAAAAATAGCCGTATGTGACTTCACTCCCATTGACATCAATGGGAGGCTGCCAGTATTAAAGATGGCCGCATGTGAATTCACTCCCTTTGACATCAATGGGAGGCTGCCGGTATGAAAGAAGGCGTTCCATGACTTCAATGGGAGACTGCCAGTATTAAAAATGGCAGCTTAGGACTTCACTCCCATTAACTTCAATGGGAGACTGCCAGTATTAAAAATGGCCCCATGTGACTCCACTCCCATTAACATCAATGGGAATCTGCCAGTATTAAAGATGGCCTTCCATGACTTCAAAGGGAGACTGCCAGTATTAAAAATGGCCGCATGCTACTTCACTCCCATTGACTTGAATGGGAGACTGCCGGTATTATAGATGGCCTTCCATGACTTAAATGGGAGACTGCCAGTATTAAAAATGGCGGCATGTGACTTCACTCCCATTGACACCAATGTGGGGTTGCCAGTATTAAAGATGGCCGCATGTGACTTCACTCCCATTGACATCAATGGGAGGCTGCCTGTATTAAAAATGGCCGCCTACTACTTCAATCCCATTGACTTCATTGTGAGACTACCGGTATTAAAGGTGGCTTTCCATGAATTCAGTTGGAGACTGCCAGTATTAAAAATGGCCGCATGTGACTTCACTCCCATTGACATCAATGGGAGGCTGCCGGTATTAAAGTTGGCCGCATGTGACGTCACTCCCATTCACATCAATGGGAGGCTGCCAGTATTAAAAATGGCCGCCTACTACTTCAATCCCATTGACTTCATTGGAAGGCTGCTGGTATTAAAGATTGCTGCATGTGACGTCACCCGCATTCACATCAATGGGAGGCTGCCAGTATTAAAGATGGCCGCCTAGGTTTTCACTCCCATTGACTGCAATGGGAGACTGCCAGTATTAAAAATGGCCGCATGTGACTTTACTCCCATTGACATCAATGGCAGGCTGCCGGTATTAAAGATGGCCGCATGTGACTTCACTCCCATTCACATCAATGGGAGGCTGCCAGTATTAAAGATGGCCGACTAGGACTTCACTCCCATTGATTTCAATGGGAGACTGCCAGTATTAAAAATGGCCCCATGTGACTTCACTTTCATTGACATGAATGGGAGGCTGCCAGTATTAAAGATGGCCTTCCATTACTTCAATGGGAGACTGCCAGTATTAAAGATGGCCGCATGTGAATTCACTCCCATTGACATCAATGGGAGGCTGCCGGTATTAAAGATGGCGTTCCATGACTTCGATGGGAGACTGCCAGTATTAAAAATGGCCGCATGCTACTTCACTCCCATTGACTTCAATGGGAGACTGCCGGTATTAAAGATGGCCTTCCATGACTTAAATGGGAGACTGCCAGTATTAAAAATGGCCGCATGTGACTTTACTCCCGTTGACATCAATGGGAGGCTGCCAGTATTAAAAATGGCCGCCTACTTCTTCAATCCCATTGACTTCATTGGGCGGCTGCTGGTATTAAAAATGGCTGCATGTGACGTCACCCGCATTCACATCAATGGGAGGCTGCCAGTATTAAAGATGGCCGCATAGGATTTCACTCCCATTGACTGCAATGGCAGACCGCCAGTATTAAAAATAGCCGTATGTGACTTCACTCCCATTGACATCAATGGGAGGCTGCCAGTATTAAAGATGGCCGCATGTGAATTCACTCCCTTTGACATCAATGGGAGGCTGCCGGTATGAAAGAAGGCGTTCCATGACTTCAATGGGAGACTGCCAGTATTAAAAATGGCAGCTTAGGACTTCACTCCCATTAACTTCAATGGGAGACTGCCAGTATTAAAAATGGCCCCATGTGACTCCACTCCCATTAACATCAATGGGAATCTGCCAGTATTAAAGATGGCCTTCCATGACTTCAAAGGGAGACTGCCAGTATTAAAAATGGCCGCATGCTACTTCACTCCCATTGACTTGAATGGGAGACTGCCGGTATTAGAGATGGCCTTCCATGACTTAAATGGGAGACTGCCAGTATTAAAAATGGCCGCATGTGACCACTCCCATTGACATCAATGTGGGGCTGCCAGTATTAAAGACGGCGGCATGTGACTTCACTCCCATTGACATCAATGGGAGGCTGCCAGTATTAAAAATGGCCGCCTACTACTTCAATCCCATTGACTTCATTGGAAGGCTGCTGGTATTAAAGATTGCTGCATGTGACGTCACCCGCATTCACATCAATGGGAGGCTGCCAGTATTAAAGATGGCCGCCTAGGTTTTCACTCCCATTGACTGCAATGGGAGACTGCCAGTATTAAAAATGGCCGCATGTGACTTTACTCCCATTGACATCAATGGCAGGCTGCCGGTATTAAAGATGGCCGCATGTGACTTCACTCCCATTCACATCAGTGGGAGGCTGCCGGTATTAAAGACGGCCTTCCATGGCTCAAAGCGAGACTGCCATTATTAAAGATGGCCACATGAGACTTCACTCCCATTGACATCAACGGGAGGCTGCCGGTATTAAAATTGTCCGCCTCCTACTTCACTCCCATTGACTTCAATGGGAGACTGCCAGTATTAAAAATGGCCGCATGTGACATCACTCCAATTGACATCAAAGGGAGGCTGCCGGTATTAAAGATGGCCTTTCATGACTTCAATGGGTGGCTGCCAGTATTAAAAATGGCCGCATGTGACTTCACTCCCATTGACATCAATGGGAGGCTGCCTGTAATAAAGATGGCCGCATGTGACTTCACTCCAATTGTCATCAATGGGAGGCTGCCAGTATTAAAGATGGCCGCATGTGAATTCATTCCCATTGACATCAATGGGAGGCTGCCGGTATTAAAGATGGCGTTCCATGACTTCAATGGGAGACTGCCAGTATTAAAAATGGCAGCTTAGGACTTCACTCCCATTGACTTCAATGGGAGACTGCCAGTATTAAAAATGGCCCCATGTGAGTCCACTCCCATTACCATCAATGGTAGTCTGCCAGTTTTAAAGATGGCCTTCCATGACTTCAATGGGAGACTGCCAGTATTAAAAATGGCCTCATGCTACATCACTCCCATTGACTTCAATGGGAGACTGCCGGTATTAAAGATGGCCTTCCATGACTTAAATGGGAGACTGCCAGTATTAAAAATGGCCGCATGTGACCACTCCCATTGACATCAATGTGGGGCTGCCAGTATTAAAGATGGCCGCATGTGACTTCACTCCCATTCATATCAGTGGGAAGCTGCCGGTATTGAAGACTTCCTTCCATGGCTCAATGCGAGACTGCCATTACTAAAGATGGCCGCATGTGACTTCACTCCCATGCAGATCAATGGGAGGCTGCCACTATTAA
Source organism: Raja brachyura (assembly GCA_963514005.1). The sequence continues at coordinate 275,327 of CAUPSL010001067.1, forward strand.
AGATGGCCGCCTACGACTTCACTCCCCTTGACTTCATTGGGAGACTGCCAGTATTAAAAATGGCCGCCTGCTACTTCACTCCAATTGACATCAATGGGAGTCTGCCAGTATTAAAGATGGCCGCCTAGGACTTCACTCCCGTTGACTTCAATGGGAGACTGCCAGTATTTATAATGGCCGCCAACTACTTCACTCCCATTGACTTCAATGGGAGACTGCCGGTATTAAAGTTGGCCGCATGTGACGTCACTCCCATTCACATCAATGGGAGGCTGCCAGCATTAAAGATGGCCGCATAGGATTTCACTCCCATTGACTGCAATGGGAGACCGCCAGTATTAAAAATGGCCGTATGTGACTTCACTCCCATTGACATCAATGGGAGGCTGCCAGTATTAAAGATGGCCGCATGTGAATTCACTCCCTTTGACATCAATGTGAGGCTGCCGGTATGAAAGATGGCGTTCCATGACTTCAATGGGAGACTGCCAGTATTAAAAGTGACAGCTTAGGACTTCACTCCCATTGACTTCAATGGGAGACTGCCAGTATTAAAAATGGCCCCATGTGACTCCACTCCCATTAACATCAATGGGAATCTGCCAGTATTAAAGATGGCCTTCCATGACTTCAAAGGGAGACTGCCAGTATTATAAATGGCCGCATGTGACTTCACTCCCATTGACATCAATGGCAGGCTGCCGGTATTAAAGATGGCCGCATGTGACTTCACTCCCATTCACATCAGTGGGAGGCTGCCGGTATTAAAGACGGCCTTCCATGGCTCAAAGCGAGACTGCCATTATTAAAGATGGCCGCATGTGACTTCACTCCCATTCAGATCAATGGGAGTCTGCCACTATTAAAGATGGCCGCCTACGACTTCACTCCCCTTGACTTCAATGGGAGGCTGCCAGTATTAAAAATGGCCGCCTGCTACTTCACTCCCATTGACATCAATGGCAGGCTGCCAGTATTAAAGATGGCCTTTCATGATTCAATGGAAGACTGCCAGTATTAACGATGGCCACATGAGACTTCACTCCCATTGACATCAACGGGAGGCTGCCGGTATTAAAATTGTCCGCCTCCTACTTCACTCCCATTGACTTCAATGGGAGACTGCCAGTATTAAAAATGGCCGCATGTGACATCACTCCAATTGACATCAAAGGGAGGCTGCCGGTATTAAAGATGGCCTTTCATGACTTCAATGCAAGACTGCCAGTATTAAAATTGACCGCATGTGACTTCACTCCCATGGATTTCAATGGGAAGCTGCCAGTATTAAACATGGCTTTCCATGACTTCAATGGGTGGCTGCCAGTATTAAAAATGGCCGCATGTGACTTCACTCCCATTGACATCAATGGGAGGCTGCCAGTATTAAAGATGGCCGCCTAGGACTTCACTCCCGTTGACTTCAATGGGAGACTGCCAGTATTAATAATGGCCGCCTACTACTTCACACCCATTGACTTCAATGGGAGACTGCCGGTATTAAAGATGGCCGCATGTGACGTCACTCCCATTCACATCAATGGGAGGCTGCCAGTATTAAAGATGGTCGCATAGGATTTCACTCCCATTGACTGCAATGGGAGACCGCCAGTATTAAAAATGGCCGTATGTGACTTCACTCCCATTGACATCAATGGGAGGCTGCCAGTATTAAAGATGGCCGCATGTGAATTCACTCCCTTTGACATCAATGGGAGACTGCCAGTATTAAAAATGACAGCTTAGGACTTCACTCCCATTGACTTCAATGGGAGACTGCCAGTATTAAAAATGGCCCCATGTGACTCAACTCCCATTAACATCAATGGGAATCTGCCAGTATTAAAGATGGCCTTCCATGACTTCAATGGGAGACTGCCAGTATTATAAGTGGCCGCATGCTACTTCACTCCCATTGACTTCAATGGGAGACTGCCGGTACTAAAGATGGCCTTCCATGACTTAAATGGGAGACTGCCAGTATTAAAAATGGCCGCATGTGACCACTCCCATTGACATCAATGTGGGGCTGCCAGTATTAAAAATTGCGGCATGTGACTTCACTCCCAATGACATGAATGGGAGGCTGCCAGTATTAAAAATGGCCGCCTACTACTTCAATCCCATTGACTTCATTGGGAGGCTGCTGGTATTAAAGATGGCTGCATGTAACGTCACCCGCATTCACATCAATGGGAGGCTACCAGTATTAAAGATGGCCGCCTAGGTTTTCACTCCCATTGACTGCAATGGGAGACTGCCAGTATTAAAAATGGCCGCATGTGACTTCACTCCCATTGACATCAATGGCAGGCTGCCGGTATTAAAGATGGCGGCATGTGACTTCACTCCCATTCACATCAGTGGGAGGCTGTCGGTATTAAAGACGGCCTTCCATGGCTCAATGCGAGACTGCCATTATTAAAGATGGCCGCATGTGACTTCACTCTCATTCACATCAGTGAGAGGCTGCCAGTATTAAAGATGGCCGCCTAGGTTTTCACTCCCATTGACTGAATTGGGAGACTGCCAGTATTTAAAATGGCCGCATGTGACTTCACTCCCATTGACATCAATGCGAGACTGCCATTATTAAAGATGGCAGCATGTGACTTCACTCCCATTCAGATCACTGGGAGGCTGCCACTATTAAAGATGGCCGCCTACGACTTCACTCCCCTTGACTTCAATGGGAGACTGCCAGTATTAAAAATGGCCGCCTGCTACTTCACTCCCATTGACATCAATGGCAGGCTGCCAGTATTAAAGATGGCCTTTCATGATTCAATGGGAGACTGCCAGTATTAAAGATGGCCACATGAGACATCACTCCCATTGACATCAACGGGAGGCTGCCGGTATTAAAATTGTCCGCCTCCTACTTCACTCCCATTGACTTCAATGGGAGACTGCCAGTATTAAAAATGGCCGCATGTGACATCACTCCAATTGACATCAAAGGGAGGCTGCCAGTATTAAAGATGGCCTTCCATGACTTCAATGGGTGGCTGCCAGTATTAAAATGGCCGCATGTGACTTCACTCCCATTGACATCAATGGGAGGCTGCCTGTATTAAAGATGGCCGCATGTGACTTCACTCCAATTGACATCAATGGGAGGCCGCCAGTATTAAAGATGGCCGCCTAGGACTTCACTCCTGTTGACTTCAATGGGAGACTGCCAGTATTAATAATGGCCGCCTACTACTTCACTCCCATTGACTTCAATGGGAGACTGCCGGTATTAAAGTTGGCCATCCATGACTTCAATGGGAGACTGCCAGTATTAAAAATGGCCGCATGTGACTTCACTCCCATTGACATCAATGTGGGGCTGCCAGTATTAAAGATGGCCGCATGTGACTTCACTCCCATTGACATCAATGGGAGGCTGCCTGTATTAAAAATGGCCGCCTACTACTTCAATCCCATTGACTTCATTGTGAGACTACCAGTATTAAAGATGGCTTTCCATGAATTCAGTGGGAGACTGCCAGTATTAAAATGGCCGCATGTGACCACTCCCATTGACATCAATGGGAGGCTGCCGGTATTAAAGTTGGCCGCATGTGACGTCACTCCCATTCACATCAATGGGAGGCTGCCAGTAGTAAAGATGGCCGCATAGGATTTCACTCCCATTGACTGCAATGGGAGACCGCCAGTATTAAAAATGGCCGTATGTGACTTCACTCCCATTGACATCAATGGGAGGCTGCCGGTATTAAAGATGGCCTTCCATGATTTCAATATGAGTCTGCCAGTATTAAAGATGGCCCCATGTGACTTCACTCCCATTGACATCAATGGCAGGCTGCCAGAATTAAAGATGGCCGCCTAGGACTTCACTCCCATTGACTTCAATGGGAGACAGCCAGTATTAGAAATGGCCGCCTGCTACTTCACTCTTATTGACTTCAATGGGAGCCTGCCGGTATTAAAGATGGCCTTCCATGACTTCAATGGGAGACTGCCAGTCTTAAAAATGGCCGCATCTGACTTCACTCCCATTGACATCAATGGCAGGCTGCCGGTATTAAAGATGGCCGCATGTGACTTCACTCCCATTCACATCAGTGGGAGGCTGCCGGTATTAAAGACGGCCTTCCATGGCTCAATGCGAGACTGCCATTATTAAAGATGGCCGCATGTGACTTCACTCCCATTCACATCAATGGGAGGCTGCCAGCATTAAAGATGGCCTTCCATGACTTCAATGGGACACTGCCAGTATTAAAGATGGCCGCATGTGACTTCACTCCCATTGACATCAATGGCAGGCTGCCAGTATTAAAGATGGCCGCCTAGGACATCACTCCCATTGACTTCAAAGGGAGATGGCCAGTATTAAAATGGCCGGCTGCTACTTCACTCTTATTGACTTCAATGGGAGCCTGCCGGTATTAAAGATGGCCTTCCATGACTTCAATGGAAGAATGCCAGTATTAAAGATGGCCACATGTCACTTCACACCCATTCACATCAATGGCAGGCTGCCGGTATTAAAGATGGCCGCATGTGACTTCACTCCCATTCACATCAATGGGAGGCTGCCGGTATTAAAGACGGCCTTCCATGGCTCAATGCGAGACTGCCATTATTAAAGATGGCCGCATGTGACTTCACTCCCATTCACCTCAAAGGGAAGCTGCCAGTATTAAAGATGGCCGCCTACGACTTCACTCCCGTTGACTTCAATGGGAGACTGCCAGTATTAAAAATGGCCGCCTACTACTTCACTCCCATTGACTTCAATAGGAGACTGCCGGTATTAAAGATGGCCATCCATGACTTCAATGGGAGACTGCCAGTATTAAAGATGGCCGCATGTGACTTCACTCCAATTGACATAAATGGGAGACTGCCAGTATTAAAATTGGCCGCATGTGACTTCACTCCCATTGACATCAATGTGGGGCTGCCAGTATTAAAAATGGCCGCATCTGACTTCACACCCATTGACATCAATGGGAGGCTGCCGCTATTAAAATTGTCCGCCTACTACTTCACTCCCATTGACATCAATGGGAGTCTGCCAGTATTAAAACTGGCCGCCTACTACTTCAATCCCATTGACTTCATTGTGAGACGGCCGGTATTAAAGATGGCCTTCCATGAATTCAGTGGGAGACTGCCAGTATTAAAAATGGCCGCATGTGACTTCACTCCCATTGACATCAATGGGAGACTGCCGGTATTAAAGATGGCCGCATGTGACGTCACTCCCATTCACATCAATGGGAGGCTGCCAGTATTAAAGATGGCCGCATAGGATTTCACTCCCATTGACTGCAATGGCAGACCGCCAGTATTAAAAATAGCCGTATGTGACTTCACTCCCATTGACATCAATGGGAGGCTGCCAGTATTAAAGATGGCCGCATGTGAATTCACTCCCTTTGACATCAATGGGAGGCTGCCGGTATGAAAGAAGGCGTTCCATGACTTCAATGGGAGACTGCCAGTATTAAAAATGGCAGCTTAGGACTTCACTCCCATTAACTTCAATGGGAGACTGCCAGTATTAAAAATGGCCCCATGTGACTCCACTCCCATTAATATCAATGGGAATCTGCCAGTATTAAAGATGGCCTTCCATGACTTCAAAGGGAGACTGCCAGTATTAAAAATGGCCGCATGCTACTTCACTCCCATTGACTTGAATGGGAGACTGCCGGTATTATAGATGGCCTTCCATGACTTAAATGGGAGACTGCCAGTATTAAAAATGGCCGCATGTGACCACTCCCATTGACATCAATGTGGGGATGCCAGTATTAAAGACGGCGGCATGTGACTTCACTCCCATTGACATCAATGGGAGGCTGCCGGTATTAAAGATGGCCTTTCATGACTTCAATGCAAGACTGCCAGTATTAAAATTGACCGCATGTGACTTCACTCCCATGGATTTCAATGGGAAGCTGCCAGTATTAAACATGGCTTTCCATGACTTCAATGGGTGGCTGCCAGTATTAAAAATGGCCGCATGTGACTTCACTCCCATTGACATCAATGGGAGGCTGCCAGTATTAAAGATGGCCGCCTAGGACTTCACTCCCGTTGACTTCAATGGGAGACTGCCAGTATTAATAATGGCCGCCTACTACTTCACACCCATTGAGTTCAATGGGAGACTGCCGGTATTAAAGATGGCCGCATGTGACGTCACTCCCATTCACATCAATGGGAGGCTGCCAGTATTAAAGATGGTCGCATAGGATTTCACTCCCATTGACTGCAATGGGAGACCGCCAGTATTAAAAATGGCCGTATGTGACTTCACTCCCATTGACATCAATGGGAGGCTGCCAGTATTAAAGATGGCCGCATGTGAATTCACTCCCTTTGACATCAATGGGAGACTGCCAGTATTAAAAATGACAGCTTAGGACTTCACTCCCATTGACTTCAATGGGAGACTGCCAGTATTAAAAATGGCCCCATGTGACTCAACTCCCATTAACATCAATGGGAATCTGCCAGTATTAAAGATGGCCTTCCATGACTTCAATGGGAGACTGCCAGTATTATAAGTGGCCGCATGCTACTTCACTCCCATTGACTTCAATGGGAGACTGCCGGTACTAAAGATGGCCTTCCATGACTTAAATGGGAGACTGCCAGTATTAAAAATGGCCGCATGTGACCACTCCCATTGACATCAATGTGGGGCTGCCAGTATTAAAAATTGCGGCATGTGACTTCACTCCCAATGACATGAATGGGAGGCTGCCAGTATTAAAAATGGCCGCCTACTACTTCAATCCCATTGACTTCATTGGGAGGCTGCTGGTATTAAAGATGGCTGCATGTAACGTCACCCGCATTCACATCAATGGGAGGCTACCAGTATTAAAGATGGCCGCCTAGGTTTTCACTCCCATTGACTGCAATGGGAGACTGCCAGTATTAAAAATGGCCGCATGTGACTTCACTCCCATTGACATCAATGGCAGGCTGCCGGTATTAAAGATGGCGGCATGTGACTTCACTCCCATTCACATCAGTGGGAGGCTGTCGGTATTAAAGACGGCCTTCCATGGCTCAATGCGAGACTGCCATTATTAAAGATGGCCGCATGTGACTTCACTCTCATTCACATCAGTGAGAGGCTGCCAGTATTAAAGATGGCCGCCTAGGTTTTCACTCCCATTGACTGAATTGGGAGACTGCCAGTATTTAAAATGGCCGCATGTGACTTCACTCCCATTGACATCAATGCGAGACTGCCATTATTAAAGATGGCAGCATGTGACTTCACTCCCATTCAGATCACTGGGAGGCTGCCACTATTAAAGATGGCCGCCTACGACTTCACTCCCCTTGACTTCAATGGGAGACTGCCAGTATTAAAAATGGCCGCCTGCTACTTCACTCCCATTGACATCAATGGCAGGCTGCCAGTATTAAAGATGGCCTTTCATGATTCAATGGGAGACTGCCAGTATTAAAGATGGCCACATGAGACATCACTCCCATTGACATCAACGGGAGGCTGCCGGTATTAAAAATGGCCGCATGTGACATCACTCCAACTGACATCAAAGGGAGGCTGCCAGTATTAAAGATGGCCTTCCATGACTTCAATGGGTGGCTGCCAGTATTAAAATGGCCGCATGTGACTTCACTCCCATTGACATCAATGGGAGGCTGCCTGTATTAAAGATGGCCGCATGTGACTTCACTCCAATTGACATCAATGGGAGGCCGCCAGTATTAAAGATGGCCGCCTAGGACTTCACTCCTGTTGACTTCAATGGGAGACTGCCAGTATTAATAATGGCCGCCTACTACTTCACTCCCATTGACTTCAATGGGAGACTGCCGGTATTAAAGTTGGCCATCCATGACTTCAATGGGAGACTGCCAGTATTAAAAATGGCCGCATGTGAGTTCACTCCCATTGACATCAATGTGGGGCTGCCAGTATTAAAGATGGCCGCATGTGACTTCACTCCCATTGACATCAATGGGAGGCTGCCTGTATTAAAAATGGCCGCCTACTACTTCAATCCCATTGACTTCATTGTGAGACTACCAGTATTAAAGATGGCTTTCCATGAATTCAGTGGGAGACTGCCAGTATTAAAATGGCCGCATGCGACCACTCCCATTGACATCAATGGGAGGCTGCCGGTATTAAAGTTGGCCGCATGTGACGTCACTTCCATTCACATCAATGGGAGGCTGCCAGTAGTAAAGATGGCCGCATAGGATTTCACTCCCATTGACTGCAATGGGAGACCGCCAGTATTAAAAATGGCCGTATGTGACTTCACTCCCATTGACATCAATGGGAGGCTGCCAGTATTAAAGATGGCCTTCCATGATTTCAATATGAGTCTGCCAGTATTAAAGATGGCCCCATGTGACTTCACTCCCATTGACATCAATGGCAGGCTGCCAGTATTAAAGATGGCCGCCTAGGACTTCACTCCCATTGACTTCAATGGGAGACCGCCAGTATTAGAAATGGCCGCCTGCTACATCACTCTTATTGACTTCAATGGGAGCCTGCCGGTATTAAAGATGGCCTTCCATGACATCAATGGGAGACTGCCAGTCTTAAAAATGGCCGCATGTGACTTCACTCCCATTGGCATCAATGGGAGGCTGCCAGTATTAAAGATGGCCGCATATGACCACTCCCATTGACATCAATGGCAGGCTACCAGTATTAAAGTTGGCCTTCCATGACTTCAATGGGAGACTGCCAGTATTAAAAATGGACGCCTGCTACTTCACTCCCATTGACATCAATGGCAGGCTGCCAGTATTAAAGATGGCCTTTCATGATTCAATGGGAGACTGCCAGTATTAAAGATGGCCACATGAGACATCACTCCCATTGACATCAACGGGAGACTGCCAGTATTAAAAATAGCCGCCTACTACTTCACTCCCATTGACTTCAATGGGAGACTGCCGGTATTAAAGATGGCCTTCCATGACTTCAATGGGAGACTGCCAGTATTAAAAATGGCCGCCTGCTACTTCACTCCCATTGACATCAATGGCAGGCTGCCAGTATTAAAGATGGCCTTTCATGATTCAATGGGAGACTGCCAGTATTAAAGATGGCCACATGAGACATCACTCCCATTGACATCAACGGGAGGCTGCCGGTATTAAAAATGGCCGCATGTGACATCACTCCAATTGACATCAAAGGGAGGCTGCCAGTATTAAAGATGGCCTTCCATGACTTCAATGGGTGGCTGCCAGTATTAAAATGGCCGCATGTGACTTCACTCCCATTGACATCAATGGGAGGCTGCCTGTATTAAAGATGGCCGCATGTGACTTCACTCCAATTGACATCAATGGGAGGCCGCCAGTATTAAAGATGGCCGCCTAGGACTTCACTCCTGTTGACTTCAATGGGAGACTGCCAGTATTAATAATGGCCGCCTACTACTTCACTCCCATTGACTTCAATGGGAGACTGCCGGTATTAAAGTTGGCCATCCATGACTTCAATGGGAGACTGCCAGTATTAAAAATGGCCGCATGTGACTTCACTCCCATTGACATCAATGTGGGGCTGCCAGTATTAAAGATGGCCGCATGTGACTTCACTCCCATTGACATCAATGGGAGGCTGCCTGTATTAAAAATGGCCGCCTACTACTTCAATCCCATTGACTTCATTGTGAGACTACCAGTATTAAAGATGGCTTTCCATGAATTCAGTGGGAGACTGCCAGTATTAAAATGGCCGCATGCGACCACTCCCATTGACATCAATGGGAGGCTGCCGGTATTAAAGTTGGCCGCATGTGACGTCACTCCCATTCACATCAATGGGAGGCTGCCAGTAGTAAAGATGGCCGCATAGGATTTCACTCCCATTGACTGCAATGGGAGACCGCCAGTATTAAAAATGGCCGTATGTGACTTCACTCCCATTGACATCAATGGGAGGCTGCCAGTATTAAAGATGGCCTTCCATGATTTCAATATGAGTCTGCCAGTATTAAAGATGGCCCCATGTGACTTCACTCCCATTGACATCAATGGCAGGCTGCCAGTATTAAAGATGGCCGCCTAGGACTTCACTCCCATTGACTTCAATGGGAGACCGCCAGTATTAGAAATGGCCGCCTGCTACATCACTCTTATTGACTTCAATGGGAGCCTGCCGGTATTAAAGATGGCCTTCCATGACTTCAATGGGAGACTGCCAGTCTTAAAAATGGCCGCATGTGACTTCACTCCCATTGGCATCAATGGGAGGCTGCCAGTATTAAAGATGGCCGCATATGACCACTCCCATTGACATCAATGGCAGGCTACCAGTATTAAAGTTGGCCTTCCATGACTTCAATGGGGGACTGCCAGTATTAAAGATGGCCGCATGTTACTTCACTCCCATTGACTTCAATGGGAGATTGCCAGTATTAAAGGTGGCCTTCCATGACTTCAATAGGACACTGCCAGTATTAAAGATGGCCGCATGTGACTTCACTCCCATTGACATCAATGGCAGGCTGCCAGTATTAAAGATGGCCGCCCAGGACATCACTCCCATTGACTTCAAAGAGAGATGGCTAGTATTAACAATGGCCGCCTGCTACTTCACTCTTATTGACTTCAGTGGGAGCCTGCCGGTATCAAAGATGGCCTTCCATGACTTCAATGGGAGACTGCCAGTATTAAAGATGGCCACATGTGACTTCATACCCATTCACATCAATGGCAGGTTGGCGGTATTAAAGATGGCCGCATGTGACTTCACTCCCATTCACATCAATGGGAGGCTGCCGGTATTAAAGACGGCCTTCCATGGCTCAATGCGAGACTGCCATTATTAAAGATGGCCGCATGTGACTTCACTCCCATTCACATCAATGGGAGGCTGCCAGTATTAAAGATGGCCGCCTACGACTTCACTCCCCTTGACTTCAATGGGAGACTGCCGGTATTAAAGATGGCCTTCCATGACTTAAATGGGAGACTGCCAGTATTAAAAATGGCCGCATGTGACTTCACTCCTATTGACATCGATGTGGGGCTGCCAGTATTAAAGATGGCCGCATGTGACTTCACTCCCGTTGACTTCAATGGGAGACTGCCGGCATTAAAGATGGCCTTCCATGACCTCAATGGGAGACTGCCAGTATTAAAAATGGCCGCCTACTACTTCACTCCCATTGACTTCAATGGGAGACTGCCGGTATTAAAGATGGCCTTCCATGACTTCAATGGGAGACTGCTGTGAGATGTAGTTTTGTGCTCACAATCACTACTCAGAGACTAATTCATGAGAACAAGAAATGCTTTATTGCAAGTCTGCAGAATCGGGTGCCTCTCCAAATTGAGACACACCCGAGCAAAGGAAGAACGTCTATTTTTATACAATTCAGTATACAGTCTTTATTGATCGGACGCCTCCCCTTCTGACCCTTTCCAATCAGGGTACTAAGGTTCACAATCTTCCAACCCTCCCCTCTGTGCGTCATCAATCATTCCCTCTTCTCCCACATCATACATCGCATGTATGATGTGGGAGAACATCAAATTAGGTTCTTTGTCATGAGGGGCGTAAAGTTAATATTCATTTATTGCATTAAGCATGCTCAGTCGCTTTTGCCCTAACCTACTTAATTGCCTTTGACCTAAAGACTAGCTTCTGTGTTGTCTGCTACATTCCTTACCTCATCTTGTTATTCTACATTGATATCAACAGCTCTGAAGGACAGTTACAGTTTGTGCGAATCACAAGGTTGGTGATTCCAACTACTCGGCCCGTCACAAGGTCGGTGGCTACAACCACACGGCCCCTCACAATGATGGTGGTTTAATCATCTTATCCCTCACAATCCTCCCTTTTTCTTTTGCTACGCATCCTGTATTAAACCCCATTCCTAGACTTCCTGCTCTTCCAAAGCTAATAACATTCTTTTTATCTCTCTTTCCTCTGGGTCCTCTCTCGGCCTCATTATCATTATCTTCTGGACTTCCCCTTTCTCCCCCATGGGGACTACAACTGCCTTCATTTGGCTTATACTTCTAGTTATAAGAACGCTGAGACATGGTATACCACAGGGGATAAAGATCAATGCAGCTAATGCCCATAAAATCACCAGTCCCACCGCTTTCCACCAGGCTCCTCCCAAGATGTAATCCCACCATCCTGCTCCCATAATTGTGTTCCATCTCTGTACCGGAACATGTGCTAATTTTCTGATTCCTTCTGATATATCCATTACTGCTTGCCCGTTGTCATCATTGTTTAGGCAGCAATTAGAGAGGTTGAATTTTCCGCATACTCCTCCCTCTTCGGCTAGTAAGTAGTCTAAGGCCAAACGGTTTTGGTATATCGCTGTTCTCATCTGTGTCTGCTGCTTCGCCAGCATCTCTAGTGCAGATGCAGTCTGGTTAGTAATTACTTCCAGCACTGCCTGTAGTCTTATGATCCGATCCAACATGTACACTGGGGTCCGGTAGCCCCAGGATCCGTCCTGTGCCCAAGTGGCTGGTCCATAATATGAGATGATTCTTGCAGGTGGCCACTCATCATTTTCCCATTTTCCGATGTCAATTTGTCTCTTTGTTCGGTGTAGATCGTCAAAGATGGGTGTTCCTAGCGACCGCCCCTCCTCAGTGGTCAACAGAAAAAACCCTGGTTGTACTAGTCCAATTAAACAAGTCCCACTCCATTTTTATGGCAATACCGAGTATGCCTTGTGTCCGCATATCCATAGCAGTCCTTCAGGGGCCGGTCCACTAGAGGTAACATTGTTCCATATGTCCTGCATAAGATGGCCTTCCATGACTTCAATGGGAGACTGCCAGTATTAAAAATAGCCGCCTACTACTTCACTCCCATTGACTTCAATGGGAGACTGCCGGTATTAAAGATGGCCTTCCATGACTTCAATGGGAGACTGCCAGTATTAAAAATGGCCGCCTACTACTTCACTCCCATTGACTTCAATGGGAGACTGCCGGTATTAAAGATGGCCATCCATGACTTCAATGGGAGATTGCCAGTATTAAAAATGGCCGCATGTGACTTCACTCCCTTTGAGATCAATGGGAGGCTGCCGATATTAAAGATGGCCTTCCATTACTTCAATGAGAGGCTGCCAGTATTAAAGATGGCCGCATGTGACTTCACTCCCATTGACATCAATGGGAGGCTGCCGGTATTGAAGATGGCCTTCCATGACTTCAATGGGAGACTGCCAGTGTTAAAAATGGCCGCCTACTACTTCAGACATCAGACTGTCAGTCAATGTAAGTGAAGCTATATGCGGCCATCTTTAATACTGGCAGTCTCCCATTGAAGTCAATAGCAGTGAAGCTATATGCGGCCATCTTTAATACTGGCAGTCTCCCATTGAAGTCAATAGGAGTGAGGCTATGGGCGGCCATCGTTAATACTGGCACTCTCCCATTGAAGTCAATGCGAGTGAAGCCATTGGCGGCCATTTTAACTACGACTGTCCGGGCGGGCGGAGAGACTCCCATTGAAGTCAACAGGAGGGAACACAAAACGCTGGGGAAACTCAGCGGGTGCAGCAGCATCTATGGAGCGAAGGAGATAGGCAACGTTTCGGGCCGAAACCCTTCTTCAGGAGTGAAGGCGTAGGCGGCCATCTTTAATACTGGCAGTCTCCCATTGAAGCCAATGGGAGCGAAGACACAGACGGCCATCTTTAATACTGGCAGTCGCCCAGAGAAGCCAATGGGAGCGAAGCTATGGGGCGAAAGGCTGGAGAAATATAGGCGGCCATCCTTTATACTGGCAGTCTCCCATTGAAGTCAACAGGAGTGAAGGCGTAGGCGGCCATCGTTAATACTGGCAGTCTCCCATAGAAGTCAAAGCGAGTGAAGCTATAGGCGGCCATCTTTAACACCAGACTGATTCCTGGGATGTCAGGACTTTCATATGAGGAAAGATTGGATAGACTCGGCTTGTACTCGCTGGAATTTAGAAGATTGAGGGGGGATCTTATAGAAACTTACAAAATTCTTAAGGGGTTGGACAAGCTAGATGCTGGAAGATTGTTCCCGATGTTGGGGGAGTCCAGAACAAGGGGTCACCGTCTAAGGATAAGGGGGAATTCCTTTAGGACCGAAATGAGGAAAACATTCTTTACACAGAGAGTCGTGAGTCTCTGGAATTCTCTGCCACAGAAGGTAGTTGAGGCCAGTTCATTGGCTATATTTAAGAGGGCGTTAGATGTGGCACTTGTGGCTAAAGGGATCAGGGGGTATGGAGAGAAGGCAGGTACGGGATACTGAGTTGGATGATCAGCCATGATCACATTGAATGGCGGTGCAGGCTCGAAGGGCCGAATGGCCTACTCCTGCACCTATTTTCTATGTTTCTATGTTAATACTGACAGTTTCCCATAGAAGCCAATGGGAGTGAAGCTATAGGCGGCCATCCTTAATACTGGCAGTCTCCCATTGAAGTCAACAGGAGTGAAGGCGTAGGCGGCCATCGTTAATACTGGCAGTCTCCCATAGAAGTCAATGCGAGTGAAGCTATAGGCGGCCAACTTTAATACTGACAGTTTCCCATAGAAGCCAATGGGAGTGAAGCTATAGGCGGCCATCTTTAATACTGGCAGTCTCCCATTGAAGTCAGCAGGAGTGAAGGCGTATGCGGTCATCTTTAATACTGGCAGTCTCCCATAGAAGTCAATGCGAGTGACGCTATAGGCGGCCATGTTTAATACTGGCAGTCTCCCATGGAAGTCAATACGAGTGAAGCTATAGGCGGCCATTTTAACTACGACTGTCCGGGCGGGCGGGCGGGCGGGTAGACTTGGGGCCGGGGAGCTAGGACAGCATATTGACATCCATTCATCTGTGAGATATGAAAAATTACAAACGCTTTGGAGACAAAGCCAGGCAAAGAAGTGTTTATTAAGATAATATTCTGCAGAATAGGTGCCTCTCCTTTGCTGTCCCATAGAGGCACACCGAAGTCAGGAAAGTAAAGTCCCTTTATACACAATTCTGCCAGCTTTACCTCCCCTCTGGCTCTTCCCAAGCAGAGCACTGAGGTGCACAGTCTATAGGTACGTCCCCCAGTACCTCCCACATCATACATCGCATGTTCATGGTAATGAGCAGTTTCTCGACCAGGGGCGTATAAGTAATATTCATTTATTTCATTAAGCATGCTCACTTGCTATTGACCTGGCCTAGTTTCTTGTATTTTAATTGAAAAGCTAGTCCCTGGTGATTATGGCCCATCGCCCATCTCTGCCTGCCACTATACAATGCTCTCAGTGGTGCTCAAGGACGATGCTGGCTACCTCATTCACAACGATGTTAGCATCCTCGTCCGGACCTTCACAACAGTGGGGGTTTAATCACTCTATTTCTCACAAACCTCCCTTTTTCTTTTGCTACGCATTTATTGATTAAACCCCAATTTCAAGCTCCCTTGGTTCCAATTGAAGTAACATTCTCCTTATCTCCTTCTCCTGTGGATCCTGGACCTTCCCCGGTTACATTATTATTATTTTCTGTGCTGCCCCTTTTTTTCCCCATAGGTACTACTACAGCCTGCATCTGACTTATACTCCTCGTAATAAGTTCCCTAAAACAAGGGATACAACAGGGGATAAATATCAGCCCAGCCAATGCAGATAGAAACACGAGTCTTGCCGTTCTCCACCATGTTCCTCCGAGGATGGAATCCCACCATCCGATAACCACAATCGATTTCCACTTTTGTATTGGTACATGTGCCAACTTCCGGATTCCTTCTGATATGTCCATTACTGACTGTCCATTGTCATCGATATTTGGGCAGCAAGCTTTTAATTCTGTAAGAGAACGAGATACTGCCAGTAAATAGTTCCTTAAGAATACATTACTGCCCTCCATGGTGGGTATTCCTTCTATCTTTCCCAAATAAGGTAACCTAAACAACATTTCATAGGGGGATACTGCTAACTTTGCATGGAGTCTCCGTTCCTTTTCTCAAAGCCTTTTTGTTTCCCTACTGCTCCAAACATGTGTCAGACTCCATATACACATGCTGCTCTTAAAGCCTTAATTTCTGCCAACCGAGCTAAGCAAGATTGCAGGCAAGCTTCCAATTTGATTACCTTAAAGTCTAATTCATCCTGATGCATCACTTCAAATTGATCCTGCGCTATAGCTTTTACTTCTTTAGATATTACTCGTCCAAATATTCTACCTGCTGCTGACCAAACAAAACTTCTTCCTTGATACTTTATGACCTCCTGTACCATCATTTCCAAGATAATTACAATGTCTCTCTCACATTGCATCTCACTTGTGGAACAAACAAACAAATCATCCAAATATTATATCAACACCTTCCAAATCTGCCTATAACATCTGATTAAAAACATGGGGCTGGTATTTAAAACCCTGCTGCATCCCAGCCTGTGTGTCTTTAATACCTCTTCTTAATGTTCTTACCATAGCTGTGTTCACCACTATCTTAATTATTTTTTTCCCTGATTACCATACCTGTTTGCATCCCCAACACATCTTATCCATTACCTGTCTCCTTACTAGCCTTTCTTGACCTCCTTCTTGAGATCCCTCCCTCCCTTGGGGACCCCAGTCCTGTCTGGGCTTATATCCAGATTTATTTCACTCCTGATAAGGCATTTGAGGAAATACTTTCCCAAATAAATTTATTATTGGCATGGAATTCTCTGGCCCCTGTTTGGCTCTGTCATAGGACTCACTGTGTGTCGGTGCATCACTTTTTTTCAGACTTTTCAACCAGCTCTGTTGTTACTGACAATATTGTCTTTCCTTTTTCACGCTCTTTCTTTTTGAGCTCTTCAAGTTACATTTGAATCATTTTTCTCTGCATCTCTTCCTGCTGGTCTGCAAGTCTTTTTCCTATCGTTGCGATATTTCTCAACCTCATTGACCAAATGCTCACTGAATCAGGGGTAGGAAATAGATGACAATCCCACCACCTCCTCCAATCTGGACTTGACTTTAGGAGGAATGACATCCACCACAGTAGTGCAGAATATAGTGTTCATTAACTGGTTGCCTTCTCTTTCTTGTTCAGTTTCCAGTCTCCACCTTTTCAGCTTGTTCTCCAGATAGGCTGCTGGATTATTGTCTGAGGGCCTGTCATACCCTCTGCCTGACTGTGTCAAACAGCGTGCCATTTTTTATTGCATTGTTCACAGCATTTTTCTACCAGCCATCTTCAGGAGTTCTGTCAGTTTAGTGGTTCCTATCACTTTCACCAACAGTGCCTTCAAATCTCCCATAGCCAATAATCGTCCCACATTCTCCTCCAAAGCCATAATCAATTTCCTTCCCCATTAGGAATATTGGGTAAAGTATTTTTTTAGCCCTCTCAGTTTATGGGTGCCCCAAAGGATAATCTGTTTCTGGCCTGCTCTTATCTTTTTAAAGCAGTCTCATCAATTTATCCCTTTGTTCCCCACTTTAATCCTTTCTGATATGCCTTCTTTCTCATTCTAAACGCAATTTCGTACTTCTCAGATAGTTTACCCTCCTTTGCAAATGTATTCACCTTTCTTTTAAAATCTTTCACTGACTCCTCCTGATTTATTACGTTCACACCTGTCGTTTCCTCCTTCTGTTATCTCCTCACTGCCTCTCTCTCCTTTCCTCTCTAAACTGCTTAAGTACATCTAATTCCTTTCCTCTCCCCTTTTCCCACCTTTCCAACTTGACTGTGACATATAATTCGTAATTAACACTTCCATCTTGTCACACATTTATCTTGAAGGGTCTCGACCCGAAACATTGCCTATCTCCTTCGCTCCTTAGATGCTGCTGCACCCGCTGAGTTTCTCCAGCTTTTTGTGTACCCTCGATTCTCCAGCATCTGCAGTTCCTTCTTTAATATCTTGAAAGTGCCTTCTTTGGGCCACTTCGCCACAACTGTTTTTGAAAATCTCAGCAAACAATCATTACCCTTCTCCAAGAAAAGCAGTCCTCACACCTCCTCTGTCCTCGTAGTCACTATATTACATTACATTATTCTTATTGCAATTCTACTTTCTGCTATTCTACAATATTTTGCACTAACTCCTCATGTACCTGACCAATCTGTATATGAGTTTCTTCTATAGATTTTGTGAAACAACTCACAACAACAATATTTCTTTCAAGTGCTTAAGATGAGCTTCTTCAATTTCCTGAAATTTCTTTGAGGTTTCTGTCAATTTTTGTTCAAAATCTGTTTTTCCACATATAATTTATAGGTTTCTGTAGTCTTTTTTTTAGATTTGACAGTTGCCTTTTCTATTTCTTTCTGTGTTGCTCCTTCCTTTTTTAACCTTTTGTACTCAAAACATTTCGCACTGTAATTTTCCTTAGATTTTTGCAGTGTGATACTCTGAATATTCTGTACAGCATCCAAAGTGCCCAATCCTAATTGGAGCCCAGTTGTGGCCACCAGACTGAACTCCCCTTATTGGTTCCTTTGGTTAATCAAAATAACAGAACTTAATTATAGTCTCCTTATCTTTACCCCTGGGACTTCCTTCTCCCCAAGATTGCCACATTCGCCCCAACGGACTATCAGGCAGAATGTGCGGCTCTTCACCATTGAGCCTTTTTCTTTTCCCCCCGGACTTACTTTTCCCGTTCCGATTATCCATTGTCTTATCGGACTATTCCCGTCCAACAGACCCCTGACCACTCAGGGTGGTATCCACGAGGAGTTAAACTGCCTCTCTCTCCTTTAATAATTATATCCCGCTTCCCATACTGCGCCATACTTGATCTCTTCTATTATTGGATTGGGTTTATTTTTCACATATTCATTCAATGCCTGTTGTACCCAATCCTCATCTGACTCATCCTCTGGCCACCAGACCGAAGCTCCTTTATCGGGTGTTTTAGCCATTCAAAATAGCAATACCTTATCATTATTGTCTTCTCCGACCCCTGGGCATTTCTTGCCCCGCCAGTGGTTCAGCAATCGCCCCAACGGACTATTAGGCAGAATGCTGGGATGGGTTTTTCACTTAGATTTCCCATTCTCTTTATCGGAATTCCTCTCCGATCTTTTATCAAATCGCCCAGGTAATAGTCAAAGTTTCTTACCGGGGTCTGTGCACAGAATTACTCGATTTTCGCGATTTCCAACCAATCTCCAACCACCTTCGCTTCTTTGCTGAGTCTCTGTTTGGTCCGGGCATCACTCGCTCAAACCTTCTGATGGTAAGCAAGGAGTCTGAGACCGCTGATCTCAGCGGGGTGCACCTTCTCTTCGTCCGTGTACTCCCGTCAGCTGGCCTGGAGTAATTAAATCCCGGATGAGCCCCCAAATTGTGAGATATAAAAAAATCTCAAACGCTGTTTGAGCCAAAGTCAGCAAAGAAGCTTTTATTAAGATAATATTCTGCAGAATAGGTGCCTCTGCTTTGCTGTCCCCTAGAGGCACAGCAGAGTCAGGAAAGTAAAGTCCCTTTATACGTATATATCTCCGAGCACCTGGGCCTAGGAGAATGTTGTTAAAGATATCCTTATAAATCTGGATATCAGAGAATGTCCCGACAGAGTGGGTCCTGATCGTTGCAGCAACTTCGATGCGAAAGCACTTTGGCACTGTTAATGGTACTATAACTTAATTGATTGTCAAAGACCCATCTGAAATGAACTCCGACACGTTAGTTGTCCGTGCTGTATTATATAGAACATTGACATTAAATCCACATTTCACATCTCATGATAAAGAAACAATGTGTGGCTTTCTCGTTGCTATCCCTGCATTCTGCAGTGAGCACGTACATGGATCGGTCTGGCAATCCGTGCCGCCAAATGGTCTTCTCAGAGATTCCAATCTATAAATCGATCGTTGCCGCGGGCCCCGCAGAGAGACCCGCGGTGATATAACTCCCTCCTTGGAGCATACCACGTGGGTACGAACTCCGAAGAACGTTAACCATTGAAGAAGGGGTTCTTCTTCATAGGAATCCTCCTGGACCGACTCGTTTGAGTTGACGGGCCGTACGGACTTTCTCCGTGGCTGCCCTCCGAGTGGGTGTTGCCAAGGAGTTGCTGGCTCCAGTCTGAAGCCGCTGGCTCCACCGCCAGCGACTGTGAATGCAAATTTGACCGCCGCTGCTACCCGCACTTCTGCGGTCCCCGTAGCGGGTTCCCCACGGTCCGAGGCCAGGATTCCCCGAGGTCATGACCGAGATTCCCCACGGTCTATAAAGGTTTCCCCGCGGTCCAGACTTCGCCCCGAAATCCAGCAGGAAACTGTGAGAGAGATTTCTGCAATGGAAGTCTAACCGGAAAAGTTTAAAAACTTACCTTCTGGTTTCAACTTACCGCTGGCAGGAGCAGCGTGTCTGACGTATTGACGAGCATGCGGGCTGGTGGCTTCTTCACGGAATCACTCACGTGACTCCGAAATGAAATGTAGATGTGCAGCTTTAAAGGAAATTGCCAGGTAGCATTTGGAGTATTGCACACAGTTCTGGTCACTCCATTAAAGGACTGATGTGGAGACTTGGGGGAAGGTGCAGAGATGGTTAACCAGAATGGTTTAAAAACAAGGAACTGCAAATGCTGGATTACAAAAAAGGACACAAAATGCTGGAGTAACTCAGCATGGGTCAGGCAGCATCTATGGAGAGAAGGAATGGGTGATGTTTCGGGTCAAGACTGAAGAACGGTATGCCAGCAGGTTGGAGACGCGGGCAAAGGCCTTGCCACAGAGCGGGCAGGTGAAGGGGCACTGGCCGGTGTGGACTCGCCAGTGCTCTAGCAGGTGTTCAAGGTGGGTGAAGCCCTTACCACAGAATGGGCCGGAGAAGGGATGCTCACCGCTGTGGGTGCAGCAGTGCTGCCACAGGCTGGACATGCGGGTGAAACCCATGCCACACTCAGCGCACACAAAGTGTCTCTTTGGTGTGTATGCGCTGGTGCTCCTGCAGCCCCTGTGTGCTCTTGAAACCTTGCCGCAGTGGGAGCAGCCGCTCACCGGCGTTGGCTAGCAATCCCCCCCCCTCCCACTCGCCCCCTCCCCATCCTCTCCCCCTTCTCCACACCCCCACACCCCTCGGCCCTCACCCTCCCCCACTTCTCACTTCCCCCCCTTCGAACACTTGTTACTAATGTCCTGTTTGCCAGCTTGTTGACCCTCTGTGTTGAACCCAGCTTAAGAATTAGTTTGTAGATTTGTTTTGAAATGATGTTAGTAAAATTGTTGATGGTTATTTAAAAATAATAATTTGGTTACTAGTGTTCTTTTAGGATATAAAATCTGCAATCCTTACCTGGCTGTTAACTTCTGAAACATCCTTAACTAAGGATGTTTCAAAAATACTTATTGAGTAAGTACGTAAGTAAGTTTATTGGCCAAGTATTCACATACAAGGAATTTGCCTTGGTGCTCCGCCCACAAGTAACAACATGACATGCAGCGACAGTTACGAATGACTCAGAAACACTAAACATTAATAATAATAAGACATTAATGATAAAAACACCATTGATCAAGCATGTGAACCAACAAAATGCCAAATCAAAGGGAGGCTACAGTTTTTTGGCTGTTGAGTAGAGCAACTACTCGTGGATAAAAACTGTTTTTATGTCTGGCTGTGGCAGCTTTGACAATCCGGAGTCGCCTTCCAGAGGGAAGTGATTCAAAGGGTGAGAGGGGTCAGAGATGATCTTCCCCACTCGCTCTGGTGAAAGTACCCTCTCAACTATGGGCAAAGTAGCTATCCATTATGTAGCATAGTCTAGCCGGCTCGATTGGGATCATGTTTTGTCTTTCTGCTGACTGCTTAGCACACAACTAAGGCACCTCGGTACTTCGTGACAATAAACGTGTGGTGTGAGGTGGAAAGGATTATATGGGATGATTTATATGGATTGTCGTAACGACACTCCAGTTCTTTTTGCAAAGCTTCAGTTGCTGTTCTAGCTCGTTATTTTAGTTCTCTTTTACAGGTGCCCTCCCCTAATTCACCATTTAAAGGAGCCCTCCCCTAAATCAACATTTACAGAAGCCCTCTCCTAATTCGCAATTCAAAGGTGCCCTCCCCTAAAAGCCCCTCTCATATACATGCCCTCCCCTGAATCCACATGTACAGGTGCCCTACCCAAATTCCCCCCACTTTCAGGCACCCAGAAGAAACATAGAAACATAGAAAATAGGTGCAGGAGTAGGCCATTCGGTCCTTCGCCATTCAATGTGATCATGGCTGATCATCCAACTCGGTATCCCTTACATGCCTTCTCTCCATACCCCCTGATCCCTTTAGCCACAAGGGCCACATCTAACTCCCTCATAAATATGGCCAATGAACTTATAGACCAGTTAGCGTGACATCAGTGATGGGGAAAATGCTGGAGTCAATTATAGAAGATGTAATAGCCACATAATCTAGCCAGCTACTTAGCTATCCAATCCGTAGACCAGTCTAGCCAGCTACATAGCTATCCAGTCCGTAGACCAGTCTAGCCAGCTACCTAGCTATCCAGTCCGTAGACCAGTCTAGCCAGCTACCTAGCTATCCAGTCAGTAGACCAGTCTAGCCAGCTACCTAGCTATCCAGTCCGTAGACCAGTCTAGCCAGCTACCTAGCTATCCAGTCCGTAGACTAGTCTAGCCAGCTACCTAGCTATCCAGTCCATAGACCCGTCTAGCCAGCTACCTAGCTATCCAGTCCATAGACCAGTCTAGCCAGCTACCTAGCTATCCAGTCCGTAGACCAGTCTAGCCAGCTACCTAGCTATCCAGTCCATAGGCCAGTCTAGCCAGCTACCTAGCTATCCAGTCCGTAGACCAGTCTAGCCAGCTACCTAGCTATCCAGTCCGTAGACCAGTCTAGCCAGCTACCTAGCTATCCAGTCCCATAGACCAACCTAGCCAGCTACCTAACTATCGAGTCTGTAGACCAGTCTAGCCAGCTACCTAGCTCTCTAGTCCGTAGACCAGTCTAGATAGCTACCCAGTTAAAGAAGGGTTTGAATAAGAGTCTCGACTTGCCTATTTCCTTCGCTCCATAGATTTGATTTGATTTGTTTTGATTCAATTTATTGTCATTGTCTTCAATGAAGAAGGGTCTCGACCCGAAACGTCGCCTATCTCCTTCGCTCCTTAGATGCTGCTGCACCCGCTGAGTTTCTCCAGCTTTTTTTGTATAACTAAATACAATTTCCCTTACAGTCATACAAACACAAAAACACAGAACACAGTAGTCCACGACACAAACATCCCCACAGCGGCACCAAAGTTCCCCACTGTGAGGGAAGGAACCAAAGTCCAGTCAACCTCCTTGCTGATGTTCCCCAATGTTCAGCATTTTTCTCCATGCCCCTGCATAAAGACAGCCAGTCCCTGTTTGCTTTTACCTGCAAAGATCAACAATACACATATCAGTCTGAAAAAGGGTTTCGACCCGAAACGTTGCCTATTTCCTTCGCTCCATAGATGCTGCCTCACCCGCTGAGTTTCTCCAGCATTTTTGTCCAAGTCTGAAGAAGGGTTTCGACCCGAAACGTTGCCTATTTCCTTCTCTCCATAGATGCTGCCTCACCCGCTGAGATTCTCCAGCATTTTTGTCCGAGTCTGAAGAAGGGTTTTGACCCGAAGAATTGCCTGTTTCCTTCCCTCCATAGATGTTGCCTCACCCGATAGCTAGCTAGACTGAGCTACATACTGGATAGGTAGATAGCTAGCTAGTCTGAGCTACAAACCAGAGTGCTATTTAGCTAGGTAAATGGCTAAATTCTGGATAACTAGTTAGCTAGCAAGACAGCTATATGCATAGAAACATAGAAACATAGAAAAATAGTAGGCCATTCGGCCCTTCGAGCCTGCACCCGCCATTCAATGTGATCATGGCTGATCATCCAACTCAGTGTCCCGTACCTGCCTTCTCTCCATACCCTCTGATCCCTTTAGCCACAAGTGCCACATCTAACGCCTCTTAAATATAGCCAATGAACTGGATAGCTAGACAGATAGCTGGATAGCTGGATGCTGGATAGCTAGACAGATAGCTACATTCTGGATAGCTAGGTAGGTAGCTAAACTGAGCTACATACTGGATGGCTAGCTAGACTGAGCTACATATATTGGGTAGCTAGATAGCTAGCTTGATGGCTATGAAGTCAATGAGTTGTGTGTGGGTGCAGGAGGTAGCACCAATACAGTCGTTGAAGTAGCAGAGGTAGAGTTCAGGGATAGGGCCAAGGTACGCCTCGAACAAGGATTGTTGGACATACCCTAAAATGTAGGTGATGTACTGGATAGTTCACTAGCTAGCTAGAGCTGCAAACTGGATAGCTAGGTAGCTCGCTAGAAAACTACATACTGGAATACGAGGTAGCTACCTGGAGTGAGCTACATACTGGATAGCTAGATAGCTAGCTGGATGGCCACATATACTGGGTGCCTAAAAATGGGGCGGGGATTTAGGGGAGGGCACCTGTACATGTGGATTCAGCGGAGGGCATGTTTATGAGAGGGCCCTTTTGGGGAGGGCACCTTTAAATGGTGAATTAGGGGAGGGCACCGGTAGATGGGGAATTAGGGGAGAGCACCATTAAATGGTGAATTAGGGGAGGGCACCAGTAAATTGGGAAGTAGGGGAGAACACCATTAAATGGTGAATTGGGGGGGGGGGGGGCACCAGTAGATGGGGAATTAGGGGAGGACACCATTAAATGGGGAATTAGGGGGGGCACCAGTAAATTGGGAATGAGGGGAGAGCACTATTAAATGGTGAATTAGGGAAGGGCACCAGTAGATGGGGAATTAGGGGAGGGCACCATTAAATGGTGAATTAGGGGAGGGCACCAGTAGATGGGGAATTAGGGGAGGGCACCATTAAATGTTGAATTAGGGGAGGGCACCAGTAAATGGGGAACACATGTGAATCTGTAATAGGTGCATACTGGAGAGCTAGATAGATAGCTAGACTGAGCTACATACTGGAGAGCTAGATAGCTGGCTAGATGGCTTCATACTACTTAGCTTGATAGCTGCTAGAGGGCTACATACTGGCTATCTAGGTAGCTAGATAGATGGCGATGTACTGGATAGCTGGATAGGCTGAGATAGATAGCTCGATAGATAGCTAGACTGAGCTACATTCTGGATAGCTTTAGTCTGGGCAGGGGGCAGGTGCTATAGACTATATGCAGTGATGTGCATATGAAATGATAAGTGGCAATGCTTGCGGATTCTGCAAAAATAACTACAAAACAAATGGAACAGAAACCCATATTCACATGTTACATATGTGAATACGTAATAGCTGCATACTGGATAGCTAGATAGATAGCTAGACTGAGCTACATACTGGAGAGCTAGATAGCTGGCTATGTACTGGATAGCTAGACAGCTAGCTAGATGGTTTCATACTAGTTAGCTCAATAGCTGCTAGATGGCTACATACTGGATATCTAGGTAGCTAGATAGATAGTGATGTACTGGATAACTGGATAGCTAGCTAGGCTGAGATAGATAGCTCGATAGTTTTTCACACAGAGAGTGGTGAATCTGTGGAATTCTCTGCCACAGTTGGGGCCAGTTCATTGGCTATATTTAAGAGAGAGTTAGATGTGGCACTTGTGGCTAAATGGATCAGGGGGTATGGAGAGAAGGCAGGTACGGGATACTGAGTTGGATGATCAGCCATGACCATATTGAATGGCGGTGCAGGCTCGAAGGGCCGAATGGCCTACTCCTGCACCTATTTTCTATGTTTCTATGATAGCTAGCTAGACTGAGCTACATTCTGGATAGCTAGGTAGTTCGGATAGCTGGTAGCTAGAAAGCTACACACCTGGATAACTTGGTAGCTACCTGGAGTGAGCTACATACTGGATAGCTAGATAGATAGCTGGATGGCTACATATACTGGGTGCCTAAAACTGGGGGGGGTGGTTAGGGGAGGGCATGTGGATTCAGTGGAGGGCACGTATGTGAGTGGGGCGTTTTGGGCAGAGTACCTTTAAATGGTGAATTAGGGGAGGGCACCTTTAAATAGTGAATTAGGGGAGAGTACCTTTAAATGGTTAATTAGGGGAGGGCACCTTTAAATGGTGAATTAGGGGAGGGCACCTTTGAATGGTGAATTAGGGGAGAGCACCTTTAAATAGTGAACTAGGGGAGGGCGTCTGTAAATGTTGATTTAGGGGAGGGCACCTGTAAATGAACTACAATAACGAGCTACAACAACAACTGAAGCTTTACAACAAGACCTGGAGTGTTGTTACGACAATCCATATAAATCATCCCATATAATTCTTTCCACCTCACACCACACGTTTATTGTCACGAGGTGCTCTAGTTGCTTTAGTCTGGGCAGTGGGCAGGTGCTATAGACCTATAGACGCTCCCGCCCCCACGAGTCTCGGGCAGATGGGGCCCGTCAGCCTGGGAAGGGGAGAGGGAAAGCTCTGAATCATCTTGGAGAGGGAAAACTCTGAATTAAAGCCTCCACTGCCTTGTGGCCATACCCAGTCATGGAAAAGGCTCCAGGAGTAAACCTCAAAAAAATCCAGTCGGAGCCCCGAAGGCAGTCCATCGTTGTCTACAACCTCGTTCTGCGACGGCGCTGGTGCCAAACTGGAACAGCCCTGCTGTTCCTTTGGATCGATCAGCGACGTGGTGAGGGGGGACGTGCTGCATGGGTAACAGCCTGTCCTCCATGTCACATCGCCCAGGCTTCTATCCGCCCACACATCACCCGCAAACTAGGATGCATCGCCCATGGTCAGTCATGACCGAGTGGGGCCTACTACTACTAACCAGTCAGCAGAAATCGAGCCTGGTAGGCAAAGCTACATACAGGATAGCTAGCTAGACTCAGCTACATACTGGGTAGCCAGATAGCTGGCTAGACTCAGCTACATACTGGATAGCTAGATAGATGGCTGACTCAGCTACATACAGGATAGCTAGATAGCTGGCTAGACTCAGCTACATACTGGGTAGCTAGATAGCTAGCTAGACTCAGCTACATACAGGATAGCTAGATAGCTGGCTAGGCTCAGCTACATACAGGATAGCTAGATAGATGGCTAGACTCAGCTACATACTGGATAGCTAGATAGCTAGCTAGACTCAGCTACATACTGGATAGCTAGATAGATGACTACATGCTGGGTAGCTAGGTAGCTAGCTAGACTGAGCTACATATTGGACAGCTGCACAGCTAGCTAGACAGCTACATACTGGACAGCTGCACAGCTAGCTAGACTGAGCTACATACTGGATAGTTAGATAGCTAGTTAGACTGATACATACTGGAGAAATGCTGGGGAAATTCAGCGGGTGAGGCAGCATCCGGTGGTGCTGTTGGTCGCTGCCTCCGCCTACAGTCTGGTTGTCTTTTTAAATTTTTGTTCTGTTTAAATTATGTTCTCTGGGTTTTTTGTTGCGAGGATGCGACTATTATCCAAGTCGCGCCCTCGCCCCCCCCCCCCCCCCCCGCCCCTCCCCCTCCTCGCGGCCTACCAACTGGATTGGCGCGGCCTTTCATACCTGGATAACGAGGTAGCTACCTGGTGTGAGCTACATACTGGATAGCTAGAGAGCTAGCTGGATGGCCACATATACTGGATGCCTAAAAATGGGGGAGATTTTAGGGGAGGGCATGTGGATTCAGGGGAGGGCACGTGTATGTGGGACCCTTTGGGCAGGGCACCTTTAAATGGTTAATTAGGGGAGCGGACCTTTAAATAGTGAACTAGGGGAGGTCACCTTTAAATAGTGAACTAGGGGAGGACATCTGTGAATGGTGATTTAGGGGAGGGCCTGCTGCATCGACATCGCAGAGCTATGGTTTGCGAAGCTCCCAGCACGGGCGGTGCTGTCTTCAACATCGCGGAATCCTGGGACCATTTACCGAGGGCCGCCAGCGTTCAATCTCCGCCCGGCTTGGCCTGTGGATTTCGGGAGCCGCGGACTCCGGTGGGAGATGGCGGATTCAGAGGTCCAGGCCCCTGAGGATGTTCTTCCGTTCGACGCCGGGGTTCCATCGTTCCTGAAGATCAGGCCGCCCATAGCGGCGACTGCGGAGGGCTCGGGAGGCCCCGACCAAGGGTGAACATTGGGCAACTTCGGCGAGGAGGTTGACTGGACTTTGGTTCCTTCCCTCACAGTGGGGAACTTTGGTGCCGCTGTGGGGATGTTTGTGTCATGGACTACTGTGTTCTGTGTTTTTGTGTTTGTATGACTGTAAGGGAAATAGCATTTAGTTGTCTCTTCATTGAAGACAATGACAATAAATTGAATCAAAATAAATCAAATCAAATCCATGGAGTGAAGGAAATAGGCAAGTCGAGACCCTAATTCAAACCCTTCTGGGTAGCTATCTAGACTTGTCTATGGACTGGATAGCTAGGTAGCTGGCTAGACTGGTCTACGGACTGGATAGCTAGGTAACTGGCTAGACTGGTCTACGGACTGGATAGCTAGGTAGCTGGCTAGACTGGTCTACGGACTGGATAGCTATGTAGCTGGCTAGACTGGTCTACGGACTAGATAGCTAGGTAGCTGGCTAGACTGGTCTACGGACTGGATAGCTAGGTAGCTGGCTACACTGGTCTACGGATTGGATAGCTAGGTAGTTGGCTAGACTGGTCTACGGACTGGATAGCTAGGTAGCTGGCTAGACTGGTCTATGGGACTGGGTAGCTAGGTAGCTGGCTAGACTGGTTTATGGACTGGATAGCTAGGTACCTGGCTAGACTGGTCTATGGGACTGGATAGCTAGGTAGCTATCTAGACTGGTCTACGGACTGGATAGCTAGGTAGCTGGCTAGACTGGTCTACGGACTGGATAGCTAGGTAGCTGGCTAGACTGGTCTATGGACTGGATAGCTAGGTAGCTATCTAGACTGGTCTATGGGACAGGATAGCTAGGTAGCTGGTCTATGGACTGGATAGCTATGTAGCTGGCTAGACTGGTCTACTGACTGGACAGCCAGGTAGCTGGCTAGACTAGTCTACGGATTGGATAGCTAGGTAGCTGGCTAGACTAGTCTACGGATTGGATAGCTAGGTAGCTGGCTAGACTGGTCTATGGACTGGATAGCTAAATAGCTGGCTAGACTGGTCTATGGATTTGATAGCTAGGTAGCAGGCTAGACTAGTCTATGGACTGGATAGCTAGGTAGCTGGCTAGACTGGTCTATGGACTGGATAGCTAAATAGCTGGCTAGACTGGTCTATGGATTTGATAGCTAGGTAGCTGGCTAGACTAGTCTATGGACTGGATAGCTAGGTAGCTGGCTAGACTGGTCTATGGATTTGATAGCTAGGTAGCTGGATAGACTAGTCTACGGATTGGATAGCTAGGTAGCTGGCTAGACTAGTCTACGGACTGGATAGCTAAATAGCTAGCTAGACTGATACATACTGGTTTTTCATAGTTAAAAACAACTGAATTGGAAGAACAGCACCTCGTATTTCTCTTGTGCAGCTGACACCCCAGCGGTATGAACATTGACTTCTCTAACTTCAAGTAACACTTGCTTTCCTTCTCTCTGTCCCTCCCCCACATTAGTTGTTCTGCTAGTCTCCCTGTTCGTATATCTTACGTGACCAGCAATAGACCATTGTGAGCTCCACCTTTCTTGGGCCATCGTTGCTGGCTCTGATTTCTTCTGGACCTTTCCATACCTCTCGTTTCCCTTTCCCCTGACTCTTAGTCTGAAGAACGGTCTCGACCCAAAAAGTCACCTATTCCTTTTCTTCAGCGATGCTGCCTGCCCCGCTGAGTCAGGCCAGTGTTTGTGTCTATCTTCGGTGTAAACCTGCATCTACAGTTCCTTCGTCAGAGTGAATTCAGTGGGCGGAGGGGCCTGTCTCTGCGCTGTATCTCAAAACTAGACTTAACCAATCAACATTGGTGTCCAGCTCATTTATTTACATTATGTACATGAATTGGATTGGCATAAAATTGTCTCTCGTGTTGGATTGTGACAGTGTGCGGGGATCGTTGGTCGGTGCGGACTCGGTGGGCCTGTTTCCGCACTGTATCTGTAAAATAACTAAAGCATTAATAGTGTTGGAAGGAACTGCAGATGCCGATTTAAACCGAAGATTGACACAAAATTCTGGAGTAACTCAGCGGGGCAGGCAGCATCTCTGGCAAGAAGGAATGGGTGATGTTTCGAGTTGAGACCCTTCTTCAGACTGAGAGTCAGGGGAAAGGGGAAAGAGAGATATAGAGATTTTTTCCTCTATTATTTAAATACTGATTCTGTTCGATAGCTTGTTGCACAATCCACAGGCATTGCCGCTTTCATTTCACTGTACATCTTGTATGTGTATGTGACAAATAAACTGGACGTGACTTGACGTAGAGAGATAGAGAACAAATGTTTTCCTGTTTTCTCTCTCCCGCCTTTCTTAAAAAGTGGGATAAAATTAGCTACCCTGCAATCCACAGGAGCTGATCCTGAGTCAATAGAACATTGGAAAATCATCACCAATAGAAACATAGAAAACATATAAAATTAGGTGCAGGTGTAGGCCATTCGGCCCTTCGAGCCTGCACCGCCATTCAATATGATCATGGCTGATCATCCAACTCAGTATCCCGTACCTGCCTTCTCTCCATACCCTCTGATCCCCTTAGCCACAAGGGCCACATCTAACTCCCTCTTAAATATAGCCAATGAACTGGCCTCAACTACCCTCTGTGGCAGAGAGTTCCACAGACCCACCACTCTCTGTGTGACAAAAGTCCTTCTCTCGGTCCTAAAGGATTTCCCCCTTATCCTTAAGCTGTGACCCCTTGTCCTGGACCTCCCCAACATCGGGAACAATCTTCCTGTATCTTGCCTGTCCAACCCCTTAAGAATTTTGTAGGTTTCTATAAGATTCCCTCTCAATCTCCTAAATTCTAGAGAGTATAACCCGAGTCTATCCAGTCTTTCTTCATAAGACAGTCCTGACATCCCAGGAATCAATCTGGTGAACATTCTCTGCACTCCCTCTATGGCAATAATTTCATTCCTCAGATTTGGAGACCAGAACTGAACGCAACTGTACGAACTGTGGGGGTGAGTGGGTGTGGGGGTGAGTGGGTGAGTGGGTGAGTGGGTGAGGGGGTGAGTGGGTGAGTGGGTGTGGGGGTGTGTGGGTGTGGGTTTGAGTGCGTGAGTGGGTGTGGGGGTGTGGGGGTGAGTGGGTGTGGGGTTGAGTGAGGGTGAGTGGGTGTGTGGGTGTGGGGGTGAGTGGGTGAGGGGGTGAGTGGGTGTGGGGGTGAAGGGGTGAGTGGGTGAGTGGGTGAAGGGGTGATTGGGTGAGTGGGTGTGGGGGTGTGGGGGTGAGTGGTTGTGGGGGAGAGGGGGTGAGTGGGTGTGGGGGAGAGTGGGTGTGGGGGTGTGGGGGTGAGTGGGTGTGGGGGTGAGTGGGTGAGGGGGTGAGTGTGTGTGGGTGAGTGGGTGTGGGGTGAGTGGGTGTGGGAGTGAGTGGGTGTGGGGTGAGGGGGTGAGTGGGTGTGGGGGTGAGTGGGTGTGGGGGTGAGTGGGTGAGTGGGTGAGGGGGTGTGGGGGTGAGTGGGTGTGGGGGTGAGTAAGTGGGTGTGGGGGTGAGTGGGTGTGGGGGTGAGTGGGTGAGTGGGTGTGGGGATGAGTGGGTGTGGGGGTGAGTGGGTGAGTGGGTTAGTGGCTGAGTGGCTGAGGGGGTGAGTGGGTGTGGGGGTGAGTGGGTGAGTGGGTGTGGGGGTGTGTGGGTGTGGGTGTGGGGGGTGAGTGGGTGTGGGGGTGTGGGGGTGAGGCGGTTTGGGAGTGAGTGGGTGTGGGGGTGAGTGGGTGAGGGGGTGAGTGGGTGAGGGGGAGAGTGGGTGTGGGGGTGAGGGGGTGAGTGGGTGAGTGGGTGAGTGTGTGTGGGGGTGCGTGGGTGTGGGTTTGAGTGGGTGAATGGGTGTGGGGGTGTGGGGGTGAGTGGGTGTGGGGTTGAGTGAGGGTGAGTGGGTGTGTGGGTGTGGGGGTGTGGGTGAGTGGGTGAGTGGGTGAGGGGGTGAGTGGGTGTGGGGGTGAAGGGGTGAGTGGGTGAGTGGGTGAAGGGGTGAGGGGGTGAGTGGGTGTGGGGGTGTGGGGGTCAGTGGTTGTGGGGGAGAAAGGGTGTGGGTGTGGGGGAGAGTGGGTGTGGGGGTGAGTGGGTGTGGGGGTGAGTGGGTGAGTGGGTGTGGGGGTGAGTGGGTGTGGTGGTGTGGGGTTGAGTGGGTGAGTGGGTGAGGGGGTGTGGGGGTGAGTGGGTGTGGGGGTGAGTAAGTGGGTGGGTGGGTGAGTGGCTGAGTGGCTGAGGGGGTGAGTGGGTGTGGGGGTGAGTGGGTGTGGGGGTGTGTGGGTGTGGGTGTGGGGGGTGAGTGGGTGTGGGGGTGAGTGGGTGAGGGGGTGAGTGGGTGAGTGGGTGAGTGGGTGAGGGGGAGAGTGGGTGAGGGGGTGAGTGGGTGAGTGTGTGTGGGGGTGCGTGGGTGTGGGTTTGAGTGTGTTAATGGGTGTGGGGGTGTGGGGGTGAGTGGGTGTGGGGTTGAGTGAGGGTGAGTGGGTGTGTGGGTGTGGGGGTGTGGGTGAGTGGGTGAGTGGGTGAGGGGGTGAGTGGGTGTGGGGGTGAAGGGGTGAGTGGGTGAGTGGGTGAAGGGGTGAGGGGGTGAGTGGGTGTGGGGGTGTGGGGGTGAGTGGTTGTGGGGGAGAAAGGGTGTGGGTGTGGGGGAGAGTGGGTGTGGGGGTGTGGGGGTGAGTGTGTGTGGGGGTGAGTGGGTGAGTGGGTGTGGGGGAGAGTGGGTGTGGGGGTGTGGGGGTGAGTGGGGGTGAGGGGGTGAGTGTGTGTGGGTGAGTGGGTGTGGGGGTGTGGGGGTGAGTGGGTGTGGGAGTGAGTGGGTGTGGGGGTGAGGGGGTGAGTGGGTGTGGGGGTGAGTGGGTGTGGTGGTGTGGGGGTGAGTGGGTGAGTGGGTGTGGGGGTGTGGGGGTGAGTGGGTGAGGGGGTGTGGGGGTGAGTGGGTGTGGGGGTGAGTAAGTGGGTGTGGGGGTGAGTGGGTGTGGGGGTGAGTGGGTGAGTGGGTGTGGGGATGAGTGGGTGTGGGGGTGAGTGGGTGAGTGGGTTAGTGGCTGAGTGGCTGAGGGGGTGAGTGGGTGTGGGGGTGAGTGGGTGTGGGTTTGAGTGGGTGAATGGGTGTGGGGGTGTGGGGGTGAGTGGGTGTGGGGTTGAGTGAGGGTGAGTGGGTGTGTGGGTGTGGGGGTGTGGGTGAGTGGGTGAGTGGGTGAGGGGGTGAGTGGGTGTGGGGGTGAAGGGGTGAGTGGGTGAGTGGGTGAAGGGGTGAGGGGGGTGAGTGGGTGTGGGGGTGTGGGGGTCAGTGGTTGTGGGGGAGAAAGGGTGTGGGTGTGGGGGAGAGTGGGTGTGGGGGTGTGGGGGTGAGTGGGTGTGGGGGTGAGTGGGTGAGTGGGTGTGGGGGTGAGTGGGTGTGGTGGTGTGGGGGTGAGTGGGTGAGTGGGTGTGGGGGTGAGTGGGTGAGGGGGTGTGGGGGTGAGTGGGTGTGGGGGGTGAGTAAGTGGGTGTGGGGGTGAGTGGGTGTGGGGGTGAGTGGGTGAGTGGGTGTGGGGGTGAGTGGGTGTGGGGGTGAGTGGGTGGGTGGGTGAGTGGCTGAGTGGCTGAGGGGGTGAGTGGGTGTGGGGGTGAGTGGGTGTGGGGGTGTGTGGGTGTGGGTGTGGGGGGTGAGTGGGTGTGGGGGTGTGGGGGTGAGTCGGTGTGGGAGTGAGTGGGTGTGGGGGTGAGTGGGTGAGTGGGTGAGTGGGTGAGTGGGTGAGGGGGGGGAGCGGGTGTGGGGGTGAGGGGGTGAGTGGGTGAGTGTGTGTGGGGGTGCGTGGGTGTGGGTTTGAGTGGGTGAATGGGTGTGGGGGTGTGGGGGTGAGTGGGTGTGGGGTTGAGTGAGGGTGAGTGGGTGTGTGGGTGTGGGGGGTGTGGGTGAGTGGGTGAGTGGGTGAGGGGGTGAGTGGGTGTGGGGGTGAAGGGATGAGTGGGTGAGTGGGTGAAGGGGTGAGGGGGTGAGTGGGTGTGGGGGTGTGGGGGTGTGGGGGTGAGTGGTTGTGGGGGAGAAAGGGTGTGGGTGTGGGGGAGAGTGGGTGTGGGGGTGTGGGGGGTGAGTGGGTGTGGGGGTGAGTGGGTGAGGGAGTGAGTGGGTGTGGGGGTGTGGGGGTGAGGGGGTGTGGGGGTGTGGGGGTAGGGGGTGAGTGGGTGTGTGGGGGTATGGGGGTGAGTGGGTGTGGGGGTGTGGGGGTGTGGGGGAGAGTGGGTGTGGGGGTGAGTGGGTGTGTGGGTGTGGGGTGAGTGTGGGTGAGTGGGTGTGGTGGTGAGTGGGGGTGTGGTGGTGTGGGGGTGAGTGGGTGTGGGGGTGTGGGGGTGAGACAGTGAGTGGGTGAGTGGGTGTGGGGGTGAGTGGGTGTGGGGGTGAGTGGGTGTGGGTGTGTGGGTGAGTAGGTGTGGGGGTGAGTGGGTGTGGGGGTGAGTGGGTGTGGGGGTGTGTGGGTGTGGGGGTGTGTGGGTGTGGGGGTGGGTGGGTGAGTGGGTGTGGAGGTGAGTGGGGGTGTGTGGGTGTGGGGGTGAGTGGGTGTGGGGGTATGCCCGTGTGGGGGTGAGGGGGTGAGGGGGTGAGTGGGTGTGGGGGTGTGGTGGGGTGGGGGGTGGGGTTGCGGGTAGGGGTGAGTGGGTGAGAGGGTGAGTGGGTGTGGGGGTGTGGGGGTGAGTGAGTGAGTGGGTGAGTGGGTGTGGGTGTGTGGGGGTGTGGGGGTGTGGGGGTAAGTGAGGAGTGCGTGTGCGGGTGAGTGGGTGTGGGGGTGAGTGGGTGTGGGGGTTAGTGGGTGAGTGTGTGTGGGTGTGAGTGGGTGTGGGCGTGAGTGAGTGCGTGGGTGAGGGGGTGAGTGGGTGAGGGGGTGAGTGGGTGTGTGGGTGAGTGGGTGTGGGGGTGTGGCGGTGTGGGTGTGGGGTTGATTGGGTGATTGGGGGTGAGTGGGTGTGGGTGGGTGAGTGGGTGTGGGTGGGTGAGTGGGTGTGGGGGTGAGTGGATGTGGGGGTGAGTGGGTGTGGGGGTGAGTGGGTGAGGGGGTGTGTGGGTGAGTGGGTGGGGGGGTGAGTGGGTGTGAGGGTGTGTGGGTGAGTGGGTCAGTGGGTGAGTGGGTGGGGGGGTGAGTGGGTGTGAGGGTGTGTGGGTGAGTGGGTGATTGGGTGAGGGGGTGAGTGGGTGAGGGGGTGAGTGGGTCAGTGGGTGAGTGGGTGAGTGGGTGTGGGGTTGTGTGGGTGTGGGTGTGAGTAGGTGAGTGGGTGTGGGGGTGTGGGGTTGAGTGAGGGTGAGTGGGTGTGGGGGTGAGGGGGTGAGAGGGTGTGGGGTTGAGTGGGTGTGGGGGTGTGAGGGTGTGGGGGTGAGTGGGTGTGGGGGTACTTGGGTGAGTGGGTGAGTGGCTGTGGGGGTGAGTGAATGTGGGGGTGAGTGGGTGTGGGGGTGAGTGGGAGTGGGGGTGCTTGGGCGAGTGGGTAAGTGGGTGAGTGGGTGTGGGGGTGAGTGGGTGTGGGGTTGAGTGGGTGTGGGGGTGAGTGGGTGAGTGGGTGAGGGGTGAGTGGGTGAGTGGGTGAGTGGGTGAGGGGGTGAGTGGGTGTGGGGGTGAGGGGGTGAGTGGTTGAGTGGGAGTGGGGGGTGTGTGGGTGTAGGGTTGAGTGAGGGTGAATGGGTGTGGGGGTGAGTGGGTGTGGGGGTGAGTGGGTGTGGGGGTGTGGGGGTGAGTGGGGGTGAGTGGGTGTGGGGGTGAGTGGGTGAGTGTGTGTGGAGGTGTGGGGGTGAGTGGGTGCGGGGGTGAGTGGGTGAGTGGGTGTGGGGGTGAGTGGGTGTGGGGGTGAGTGGGTGTGGGTGTGGGGGTGAGTGGGTGTGGGAGTGAGTGGGTGAGTGGGTGTGGGGGTGTGGGGGTGAGTGGGTGAGTGGGTGTGGGGGTGAGTGGGTGAGTGGGTGAGTGGGTGAGGGGGCGATTGGGTGAGTGCGTGAGGGTGTGTGGGGGTGTGTGGGTGTGGGGGTGAGTGGGTGAGTGCGTGAGTCGGTGTGGGGGTGTGGGGCTGAGTGGGTGTGGGGTTGAGTGAAGGTGAGTGGGTGTGGGGGTGAGTGGGTGTGGGGGTGAGTGGGTGAGTGGGTGAGTGGGTGTGGGGGTGTGGGGATGAGTGGGTGAGTGGGTGTGGGTGTGAGTGGGTGAGGGGGTGAGTGGGTGAGTGGGTGAGGGGGTGAGTAGGTGTGGCGGTGAGGGGGTGAGTGGGTGTGGGGGTGTGGGGGTGAATGGGTGAGTGGGTGTGGAGGTGTGTGTGAGTGGGTGAGTGGGTGTGGGGGTGCGTGGGTGTGGGGGATAGTGGGTGTGGGGGTGTGGGGGTGTGGGGGTTTGGCAGTGAGTGGGTGTGGGGGTGTGGGGGGGAGTGGGTGTGGGGGTGTGGGGTTGAGTGAGGGTGAGTGGGTGTGGGGGTGAGTGGGTGAGTGGGTGAGGGGGTGTGGGTGTGGGAGTGAGGGGGTGAGTGGGTGAGTGGGTGTGGGTGTGAATGGGTGAGTGGGTGAGTGGGTGAGGGGGCGATTGGGTGAGTGCGTGAGGGTGTGTGGGGGTGTGTGGGTGTGGGGGTGAGTGGGTGAGTGGGTGAGTCGGTGTGGGGGTGTGGGGCTGAGTGGGTGTGGGGTTGAGTGAAGGTGAGTGGGTGTGGGGGTGAGTGGGTGTGGGGGTGAGTGGGTGAGTGGGTGTGGGGGTGTGGGGGTGAGTGGGTGAGTGGGTGTGGGTGTGAGTGGGTGAGGGGGTGTTTGGGTTAGTGGGTGAGGGGGTGAGTAGGTGTGGCGGTGAGGGGGTGAGTGGGTGTGGGGGTGTGGGGGTGAATGGGTGAGTGGGTGTGGAGGTGTGTGTGTGAGTGGGTGAGTGGGTGTGGGGGTGTGGGGTGCGTGGGTGTGGGGGATAGTGGGTGTGGGGGTGTGGGGGTGTGGGGGTGTGGCAGTGAGTGGGTGTGGGGGTGTGGGGGTGAGTGGGTGTGGGGGTGTGGGGTTGAGTGTGGGTGTGGGGGTGAGGGGGTGAGTGGGTGAGTGGGTGTGGGTGTGAATGGGTGAGTGGGTGAGTGGGTGAGTGGGTGTGAGGGTCAGTGGGTGAGTTGGTGAGTGGGTGAGTGAGTGTGGGGGTGAGGGGGTGAGAGGGTGTGGGGTTGAGTGGGTTTGGGGGTGTGGGGGTGTGGGGGTGAGTGGGTGTGGGGGTGCTTGGGTGAGTGGGTGAGTGGGTGTGGGGGTGAGTGAATGTGGGGGTGAGTGGGTGTGGGGGTGAGTGGGTGTGGGGGTGCTTGGGCGAGTGGGTAAGTGGGTGAGTGGGTGTGGGGGTGAGTGGGTGTGGCGGTGAGGGGGTGAGTGGGTGTGGGGGTGTGGGGGGTGAATGGGTGAGTGGGTGAGTGGGTGTGGAGGTGTGTGTGTGAGTGGGTGAGTGGGTGTGGGGGTGCGTGGGTGTGGGGGATAGTGGGTGTGGGGGTGTGGGGGTGTGGCAGTGAGTGGGTGTGGGGGGTGTGGGGGTGAGTGGGTGTGGGGGGTGTGGGGTTGAGTGAGGGTGAGTGGGTGTGGGGGTGAGTGGGTGAGTGGGTGAGGGGGTGTGGGTGTGGGGGTGAGGGGGTGAGTGGGTGAGTGGGTGTGGGTGTGAATGGGTGAGTGGGTGAGCGGGAGAGTGGGTGAGTGGGTGTGAGGGTCAGTGGGTGAGTTGGTGAGTGGGTGAGTGAGTGTGGGGGTGAGGGGGTGAGAGGGTGTGGGGTTGAGTGGGTGTGGGGGTGTGGGGGTGTGGGGGTGAGTGGGTGTGGGGGTGCTTGGGTGAGTGGGTGAGTGGGTGTGGGGGTGAGTGAATGTGGGGGTGAGTGGGTGTGGGGGTGAGTGGGTGTGGGGGTGCTTGGGCGAGTGGGTAAGTGGGTGAGTGGGTGTGGGGGTGAGTGGGTGTGGGGTGAGTGGGTGAGTGGGTGAGGGGGTGAGTGGGTGAGTGGGTGAGTGGGTGAGGGGGTGAGGGGGTGTGGGGGTGAGGGGGTGAGTGGTTGAGTGGGTGTGGCGGTGTGGGCGTCTGTGGGTGTAGGGTTGAGTGAGGGTGAGTGGGTGTGGGGGTGAGTGGGTGTGGGGGTGAGTGGGTGTGGGGGTGTGGGGTGAATGGGGGTGAGTGGGTGTGGGGGTGAGTGGGTGAGTGTGTGTGGAGGTGTGGGGGTGAGTGGGTGCGGGGGTGAGTGGGTGAGTGGGTGTGGGGGTGAGTGGGTGTGGGGGTGAGTGGGTGTGGGTGTGGGGGTGAGTGGTTGTGGGAGTGAGTGGGTGAGTGGGTGTGGGGGTGTGGGGGTGAGTGGGTAAGTGGGTGTGGGGGTGAGTGGGTGAGTGGGTGAGTGGGTGAGTGGGTGAGGGGGCGATTGGGTGAGTGCGTGAGGGTGTGTGGGGGTGTGGGGGTGTGTGGGTGTGGGGGTGAGTGGGTGAGTGGGTTAGTCGGTGTGGGGGTGTGGGGCTGAGTGGGTGTGGGGTTGAGTGAAGGTGAGTGGGTGTGGGGGTGAGTGGGTGTGGGGGTGAGTGGGTGAGTGGGTGTGGGGGTGTGGGGGTGAGTGGGTGAGTGGGTGTGGGTGTGAGTGGGTGAGGGGGTGTTTGGGTGAGTGGGTGAGGGGGTGAGTAGGTGTGGCGGTGAGGGGGTGAGTGGGTGTGGGGGTGTGGGGGTGAATGGGTGAGTGGGTGTGGAGGTGTGTGTGTGAGTGGGTGAGTGGGTGTGGGGGTGTGGGGTGCGTGGGTGTGGGGGATAGTGGGTGTGGGGGTGTGGGGGTGTGGGGGTGTGGCAGTGAGTGGGTG
The DNA here is from genome assembly GCA_963514005.1 of Raja brachyura. The sequence continues at coordinate 314,110 of CAUPSL010001067.1, forward strand.
TGGGGGTGTGGGGGTGAGTGGGTGTGGGGGTGTAGGGTTGAGTGACGGTGAGTGGGTGTGGGGGTGAGTGGGTGAGTGGGTGAGGGGGTGTGGGTGTGGGGGTGAGGGGGTGAGTGGGTGAGTGGGTGTGGGTGTAAATGGGTGAGTGGGTGAGTGGGTGAGTGGGTGAGTGGGTGTGAGGGTCAGTGGGTGAGTTGGTGAGTGGGTGAGTGATTGTGGGGGTGAGAGGGTGTGGGGTTGAGTGGGTGTGGGGGTGTGGGTGTGTGGGGGTGAGTGGGTGTGGGGGTGCTTGGGTGAGTGGGTGAGTGGGTGTGGGGGTGAGTGAATGTGGGGGTGAGTGGGTGTGGAGGTGTGTGTGAGTGGGTGAGTGGGTGTGGGGGTGTGGGGGTGCGTGGGTGTGGGGGATAGTGGGTGTGGGGGTGTGGGGGTGTGGGGGTGTGGCAGTGAGTGGGTGTGGGGGTGTGGGGGTGAGTGGGTGTGGGGGTGTGGGGTTGAGTGAGGGTGAGTGGGTGTGGGGGTGAGTGGGTGAGTGGGTGAGGGGGTGTGGGTGTGGGGGTGAGGGGGTGAGTGGGTGAGTGGGTGTGGGTGTGAATGGGTGAGTGGGTGAGTGGGTGAGTGGGTGAGTGGGTGTGAGGATCAGTGGGTGAGTTGGTGAGTGGGTGAGTGAGTGTGGGGGTGAGGGGTTGAGAGCGTGTGGGGTTGAGTGGGTGTGGGGGTGTGGGGGTGTGGGGGTGAGTGGGTGTGGGGGTGCTTGGGTGAGTGGGTGAGTGGGTGTGGGGGTGAGTGAATGTGGGGGTGAGTGGGTGTGGGGGTGAGAGTGTGTGGGGGTGCTTGGGCGAGTGGGTAAGTGGGTGAGTGGGTGTGGGGGTGAGTGGGTGTGGGGTTGAGTGGGTGTGGGGGTGAGTGGGTGACGGGGTGAGTGGGTGAGTGGGTGAGGGGGTGAGTGGGTGTGGGGGTGAGGGGGTGAGTGGTTGAGTGGGTGTGGGGGTGTGTGGGTGTAGGGTTGAGTGAGGGTGAGTGGGTGTGGGGGTGAGTGGGTGTGGGGGTGAGTGGGTGTGGGGGTGTGGGATGAATGGGGGTGTGTGGGTGTGGGGGTGAGTGGGTGAGTGTGTGTGGAGGTGTGGGGGTGAGTGGGTGCGGGGGTGAGTGGGTGAGTGGGTGTGGGGGTGAGTGGGTGTGGGGGTGAGTGGGTGTGGGTGTGGGGGTGAGTGGGTGTGGGAGTGAGTGGGTGAGTGGGTGTGGGGGTGTGGGGGTGAGTGGGTGAGTGGGTGTGGGGATGAGTGGGTGAGTGGGTGAGTGGGTGAGTGGGTGAGGGGGCGATTGGGTGAGTGCGTGAGGGTGTGTGGGGGTGTGTGTGGGTGGGGGTGAGTGGGTGAGTTGGTGAGTCGGTGTGGGGGTGTGGGGCTGAGTGGGTGTGGGGTTGAGTGAAGGTGAGTGGGTGTGGGGGTGAGTGGGTGTGGGGGTGAGTGGGTGAGTGGGTGTGGGGGTGTGGGGGTGAGTGGGTGAGTGGGTGTGGGTGTGAGTGGGTGAGGGGGTGTTTGGGTGAGTGGGTGAGGGGGTGAGTAGGTGTGGCGGTGAGGGGGTGAGTGGGTGTGGGGGTGTGGGGGTGAATGGGTGAGTGGGTGTGGAGGTGTGTGTGTGAGTGGGTGAGTGGGTGTGGGGGTGTGGGGTGCGTGGGTGTGGGGGATAGTGGGTGTGGGGGTGTGGGGGTGTGGGGGTGTGGCAGTGAGTGGGTGTGGGGGTGTGGGGGTGAGTGGGTGTGGGGGTGTGGGGTTGAGTGAGGGTGAGTGGGTGTGGGGGTGAGTGGGTGAGTGGGTGAGGGGGTGTGGGTGTGGGGGTGAGGGGGTGAGTGGGTGAGTGGGTGTGGGTGTGAATGGGTGAGTGGGTGAGTGGGTGAGTGGGTGTGAGGGTCAGTGGGTGAGTTGGTGAGTGGGTGAGTGAGTGTGGGGGTGAGGGGGTGAGAGGGTGTGGGGTTGAGTGGGTGTGGGGGTGTGGGGGTGTGGGGGTGAGTGGGTGTGGGGGTGAGTGGGTGTGGGGGTGCTTGGGTGAGTGGGTGAGTGGGTGTGGGGGTGAGTGAATGTGGGGGTGAGTGGGTGTGGGGGTGAGTGGGTGTGGGGGTGCTTGGGCGAGTGGGTAAGTGGGTGTGAGTGGGTGAGGGGGTGTTTGGGTGAGTGGGTGAGGGGGTGAGTAGGTGTGGCGGTGAGGGGGTGAGTGGGTGTGGGGGTGTGGGGGTGAATGGGTGAGTGGGTGTGGAGGTGTGTGTGTGAGTGGGTGAGTGGGTGTGGGGGTGTGGGGTGCGTGGGTGTGGGGGATAGTGGGTGTGGGGGTGTGGGGATGTGGGGGTGTGGCAGTGAGTGGGTGTGGGGGTGTGGGGGTGAGTGGGTGTGGGGGTGTGGGGTTGAGTGAGGGTGAGTGGGTGTGGGGGTGAGTGGGTGAGTGGGTGAGGGGGTGTGGGTGTGGGGGTGAGGGGGTGAGTGGGTGAGTGGGCGTGGGTGTGAATGGGTGAGTGGGTGAGTGGGTGAGTGGGTGTGAGGGTCAGTGGGTGAGTTGGTGAGTGGGTGAGTGAGTGTGGGGGTGAGGGGCTGAGAGGGTGTGGGGTTGAGTGGGTGTGGGGGTGTGGGGGTGTGGGGGTGAGTGGGTGTGGGGGTGCTTGGGTGAGTGGGTGAGTGGGTGTGGGGGTGAGTGAATGTGGGGGTGAGTGGGTGTGGGGGTGAGTGGGTGTGGGGGTGCTTGGGCGAGTGGGTAAGTGGGTGTGGGGATGAGTGGGTGAGTGGGTGAGTGGGTGAGTGGGTGAGGGGGCGATTGGGTGAGTGCGTGAGGGTGTGTGGGGGTGTGTGGGTGTGGGGGTGAGTGGGTGAGTGGGTGAGTCGGTGTGGGGGTGTGGGGCTGAGTGGGTGTGGGGTTGAGTGAAGGTGAGTGGGTATGGGGGTGAGTGGGTGTGGGGGTGAGTGGGTGAGTGGGTGTGGGGGTGTGGGGGTGAGTGGGTGAGTGGGTGTGGGTGTGAGTGGGTGAGGGGGTGTTTGGGTGAGTGGGTGAGGGGGTGAGTAGGTGTGGCGGTGAGGGGGTGAGTGGGTGTGGGGGTGTGGGGGTGAATGGGTGAGTGGGTGTGGAGGTGTGTGTGTGAGTGGGTGAGTGGGTGTGGGGGTGTGGGGTGCGTGGGTGTGGGGGATAGTGGGTGTGGGGGTGTGGCAGTGAGTGGGTGTGGGGGTGTGGGGGTGAGTGGGTGTGGGGGTGTGGGGTTGAGTGAGGGTGAGTGGGTGTGGGGGTGAGTGGGTGAGTGGGTGAGGGGGTGTGGGTGTGGGGGTGAGGGGGTGAGTGGGTGAGTGGGTGTGGGTGTGAATGGGTGAGTGGGTGAGTGGGTGTGAGGGTCAGTGGGTGAGTTGGTGAGTGGGTGAGTGAGTGTGGGGGTGAGGGGGTGAGAGGGTGTGGGTTTGAGTGGGTGTGGGGGTGTGGGGGTGTGGGGGTGAGTGGGTGTGGGGGTGCTTGGGTGAGTGGGTGAGTGGGTGTGGGGGTGAGTGAATGTGGGGGTGAGTGGGTGTGGGGGTGAGTGGGTGTGGGGGTGCTTGGGCGAGTGGGTAAGTGGGTGAGTGGGTGTGGGGGTGAGTGGGTGTGGCGGTGAGGGGGTGAGTGGGTGTGGGGGTGTGGGGGTGAATGGGTGAGTGGGTGTGGAGGTGTGTGTGTGAGTGGGTGAGTGGGTGTGGGGGTGTGGGGGTGCGTGGGTGTGGGGGATAGTGGGTGTGGGGGTGTGGGGGTGTGGCAGTGAGTGGGTGTGGGGGTGTGGGGGTGAGTGGGTGTGGGGGTGTGGGGTTGAGTGAGGGTGAGTGGGTTTCGGGGTGAGTGGGTGAGTGGGTGAGGGGGTGTGGGTGTGGGGGTGAGGGGGTGAGTGGGTGAGTGGGTGTGGGTGTGAATGGGTGAGTGGGTGAGTGGGTGAGTGGGTGAGTGGGTGTGAGGGTCAGTGGGTGAGTTGGTGAGTGGGTGAGTGAGTGTGGGGGTGAGGGGGTGAGAGGGTGTGGGGTTGAGTGGGTGTGGGGGTGTGGGGGTGTGGGGGTGAGTGGGTGTGGGGGTGCTTGGGTGAGTGGGTGAGTGGGTGTGGGGGTGAGTGAATGTGGGGGTGAGTGGGTGTGGGGGTGAGTGGGTGTGGGGGTGCTTGGGCGAGTGGGTAAGTGGGTGAGTGGGTGTGGGGGTGAGTGGGTGTGGCGGTGAGGGGGTGAGTGGGTGTGGGGGTGTGGGGGTGAATGGGTGAGTGGGTGTGGAGGTGTGTGTGTGAGTGGGTGAGTGGGTGTGGGGGTGTGGGGGTGCGTGGGTGTGGGGGATAGTGGGTGTGGGGGTGTGGGGGTGTGGCAGTGAGTGGGTGTGGGGGTGTGGGGGTGAGTGGGTGTGGGGGTGTGGGGTTGAGTGAGGGTGAGTGGGTTTCGGGGTGAGTGGGTGAGTGGGTGAGGGGGTGTGGGTGTGGGGGTGAGGGGGTGAGTGGGTGAGTGGGTGTGGGTGTGAATGGGTGAGTGGGTGAGTGGGTGAGTGGGTGAGTGGGTGTGAGGGTCAGTGGGTGAGTTGGTGAGTGGGTGAGTGAGTGTGGGGGTGAGGGGGTGAGAGGGTGTGGGGTTGAGTGGGTGTGGGGGTGTGGGGGTGTGGGGGTGAGTGGGTGTGGGGGTGCTTGGGTGAGTGGGTGAGTGGGTGTGGGGGTGAGTGAATGTGGGGGTGAGTGGGTGTGGGGGTGAGTGGGTGTGGGTGTGGGGGTGAGTGGGTAAGTGGGTGAGGGGGTGAGTGGGTGAGTGGGTGAGTGGGTGAGGGGGTGAGTGGGTGTGGGGGTGAGGGGGTGAGAGGTTGAGTGGGTGTGGGGGTCTGTGGGTGTAGGGTTGAGTGAGGGTGAGTGGGTGTGGGGGTGAGAGGGTGTGGGGGTGAGTGGGTGTGGGGGTGTGGGGTGAATGGGGGTGAGTGGGTGTGGGGGTGAGTGGGTGAGTGTGTGTGGAGGTGTGGGGGTGAGTGGGTGCGGGGGTGAGTGGGTGAGTGGGTGTGGGGGTGAGTGGGTGTGGGGGTGTGGGGGTGAGTGGGTGTGGGGGTGTGGGGTTGAGTGAGGGTGAGTGGGTGTGGGGGTGAGTGGGTGAGTGGGTGAGGGGGTGTGGGTGTGGGGGTGAGGGGGTGAGTGGGTGAGTGGGTGTGGGTGTGAATGGGTGAGTGGGTGAGTGGGTGTGAGGGTCAGTGGGTGAGTTGGTGAGTGGGTGAGTGAGTGTGGGGGTGAGGGGGTGAGAGGGTGTGGGTTTGAGTGGGTGTGGGGGTGTGGGGGTGTGGGGGTGTGGGGGTGAGTGGGTGTGGGGGTGCTTGGGTGAGTGGGTGAGTGGGTGTGGGGGTGAGTGAATGTGGGGGTGAGTGGGTGTGGGGGTGAGTGGGTGTGGGGGTGCTTGGGCGAGTGGGTAAGTGGGTGAGTGGGTGTGGGGGTGAGTGGGTGTGGCGGTGAGGGGGTGAGTGGGTGTGGGGGTGTGGGGGTGAATGGGTGAGTGGGTGTGGAGGTGTGTGTGTGAGTGGGTGAGTGGGTGTGGGGGTGTGGGGGTGCGTGGGTGTGGGGGATAGTGGGTGTGGGGGTGTGGGGGTGTGGCAGTGAGTGGGTGTGGGGGTGTGGGGGTGAGTGGGTGTGGGGGTGTGGGGTTGAGTGAGGGTGAGTGGGTTTCGGGGTGAGTGGGTGAGTGGGTGAGGGGGTGTGGGTGTGGGGGTGAGGGGGTGAGTGGGTGAGTGGGTGTGGGTGTGAATGGGTGAGTGGGTGAGTGGGTGAGTGGGTGAGTGGGTGTGAGGGTCAGTGGGTGAGTTGGTGAGTGGGTGAGTGAGTGTGGGGGTGAGGGGGTGAGAGGGTGTGGGGTTGAGTGGGTGTGGGGGTGTGGGGGTGTGGGGGTGAGTGGGTGTGGGGGTGCTTGGGTGAGTGGGTGAGTGGGTGTGGGGGTGAGTGAATGTGGGGGTGAGTGGGTGTGGGGGTGAGTGGGTGTGGGGGTGCTTGGGCGAGTGGGTAAGTGGGTGTGGGTGTGGGGGTGAGTGGGTGTGGGGGTGAGTGGGTAAGTGGGTGAGGGGGTGAGTGGGTGAGTGGGTGAGTGGGTGAGGGGGTGAGTGGGTGTGGGGGTGAGGGGGTGAGAGGTTGAGTGGGTGTGGGGGTCTGTGGGTGTAGGGTTGAGTGAGGGTGAGTGGGTGTGGGGGTGAGAGGGTGTGGGGGTGAGTGGGTGTGGGGGTGTGGGGTGAATGGGGGTGAGTGGGTGTGGGGGTGAGTGGGTGAGTGTGTGTGGAGGTGTGGGGGTGAGTGGGTGCGGGGGTGAGTGGGTGAGTGGGTGTGGGGGTGAGTGGGTGTGGGGGTGAGTGGGTGTGGGTGTGGGGGTGAGTGGGTGTGGGAGTGAGTGGGTGAGTGGGTGTGGGGGTGTGGGGGTGAGTGGGTGAGTGGGTGTGGGGGTGAGTGTGTGAGTGGGTGAGTGGGTGAGTGGGTGAGGGGGCGATTGGGTGAGTGCGTGAGGGTGTGTGGGGGTGTGTGGGTGTGGGGGTGAGTGGGTGAGTGGGTGAGTCGGTGTGGGGGTGTGGGGCTGAGTGGGTGTGGGGTTGAGTGAAGGTGAGTCGGTGGGGGTGAGTGGGTGTGGGGGTGAGTGGGTGAGTGGGTGTGGGGGTGTGGGGGTGAGTGGGTGAGTGGGTGTGGGTGTGAGTGGGTGAGGGGGTGTTTGGGTGAGTGGGTGAGGGGGTGAGTAGGTGTGGCGGTGAGGGGGTGAGTGGGTGTGGGGGTGTGGGGGTGAATGGGTGAGTGGGTGTGGAGGTGTGTGTGTGAGTGGGTGAGTGGGTGTGGGGGTGTGGGGGTGCGTGGGTGTGGGGGATAGTGGGTGTGGGGGTGTGGGGGTGTGGCAGTGAGTGGGTGTGGGGGTGTGGGGGTGAGTGGGTGTGGGGGTGTGGGGTTGAGTGAGGGTGAGTGGGTGTGGGGGTGAGTGGGTGAGTGGGTGAGGGGGTGTGGGTGTGGGGGTGAGGGGGTGAGTGGGTGAGTGGGTGTGGGTGTGAATGGGTGAGGGGCTGAGGGGGTGAGGGGGTGAGGGGGTGAGGGGGTGAGTGGGTGTGGGGTTGAGTGGGTGTGGGGGTGAGTGGCTGTGGGGGTGGTTGGGTGAGTGGGTGAGTGGGTGAAAGGGTGAGTGGGTGAGTGGGTGAGTGGGTAAGTGGTTGTGGGTGTGAGTGGGTGTGGGGGTCCTTGGGTGAGTGGGTGAGTGGGTGTGGGGATGAGTGTGTGTGGAGGTGAGTGGGTGTGGGGGTGAGTGGGTGAGTGGGTGAGTGGGTGTGGGGGTGTGTGGGTGTAGGGTTGAGTGAGGGTGAGTGGGTGTGAGGGTGAGTGGGGATGGGGGTGTGGGGGTGAGTATGTGTGGGGTGAGTGGGTGTAGATGTTTAGTGCATGTCCCTTTAATTGTAGGTTGTGTAGCCACTCCCCTTTCACCAAGTATATTACTGTCTCTCCATCCCTGGTACCTCCTCTAGTAAAACGTGCAGACCATGTACAACTAGGGCATCGATATATGTGATTAATAAAGACTCGGTAAAGAAACACTGTGTACGTGTAGACTCCTTTACATCTCTGCCACAGAAGGTAGTTGAGGCCAGTTCATTGGCTATATTTAAGAGGGCGTTAGATGTGGCACTTGTGGCTAAAGGGATCAGGGGGTATGGAGAGAAGGCAGGTACGGGATACTGAGTTGGATGATCAGCCATGATCACATTGAATGGCGGTGCAGGCTCGAAGGGCCGAATGGCCTACTCCTGCACCTATTTTCTATGTTTCTATGGTGTCAGTCGTTTCGAATTGCGCGCCTCCTGTTTATCGGGTTTAATTTTTTTTTGCCCCAGTTACCCTTCCCTGCCTGGTTATGGCTTCCTCCTGCCGCAAGCCTGAGTCCCTTGTCTTTGACGACGACATCGCTCACCGGTGGAACGTGTTCCGCCGGGATTTTCGGCATTATGTGGCTATCGTGCACCCGGGAGTTTCCTCTGCCATTAAAGCGTCGCTGCTATTGAATCTAGCCGGCTCCGAGGCTCTGGAGCGCTCTGAATCGTTTGAGTACGGGCCGAATGAGGACCCCGAGGACCTTGACTGTCTACTGGGGAAGTTCAACGAGATGTGCGATGTGCCCACGAACTCTATTCTGGAGCGTTTTAAGTTTTTTGGACGTCGTCAGAAACCAGGTGAGTCTGTCGGCAACTTCTACGCTGACCTACGGCACCTGGCTAGGCGATGCCACCTGAATGACGCTACCCCAGAGACCCTGACCCGCGATGTCTTGGTGTATGGTCTACGAAATGAAAAGCTGCGGTCGGAGCTCCTGTGTAAGGCAGACTTGACTCTCCAGGCTGCCCTGCATGCTGCAAAGATGTCTGAGGCTGTTATCTCTGCTGCACCACCCCCTGATCATGAGGTTCGGGCAGCTACCGTCGCAACCCGCCGTCCTGCTCAGCAAACTCGCCGTGGGGCCAGCTATGGTTCAAGTTCCAAGCTGGAGAAGCGCTGCCCGAACTGTAACTTTGTGACTCATCGTTTCAACGTGTGCCCTGCGGTGGGAAAGATTTGTAACTTCTGCAACAAGCCTAACCACTTCTCGTCAGCATGCAGAGCTAGAAAAAATTCTGCCCAGCAACAGCGCAGGCACTCTAATTACCTGGTACGGGATGGTACTGCGTCTGGTTCTTATCACTCTCCTGACAACCTCCCACTGTCTGATTCGGACTCTTCTCAGAGTGAGCTCAGCGTGTTTTCAGTTAGGAAGGCACCTGCTCGGATAACAGACCCTACTGTGCAAGTTACTGTCAATGGTTCTACGTTCTCTGCCAAGGTCGATACTGGGGCCGCCACGAACGTTATGTCTACTAGCCTTTTCAAGAAGATAAGGAATAATGAGCGAGTCACCGTTGAGCGCTCTGTCCTTCGTGCTTATGGGGGAGGGTTGCTTGTCCCTGTGGGGAAGGCTACCCTGAACTGTGAAGTGCTAGAGACCGTTCGGCCCCTCTCCTTCTTCCTGGTTAACGAAAAATGTGTTACACTGCTCGGTGTTCGGGCATGCCAAGACCTCGGATTGGTCAATTTTCACCGGGAGATCCGTTTAGTTCAGCAACCTTTGGACCCGTTAGCCGAGTACCCCGATCGGTTTGACAATGCGCTGGGGATGCTCCCCTGCAGTTATGAGATCTCTCTAAAACCTGACGTGGATCCAGTTATACGCCCTCCGCACCGGGTCTCCTTTGCGATGAAGGATAGGGTCGAGTCCACCCTTCGGGACATGGTGGCTACAGGCATTCTGAAAGAGGTGAGCGAGCCCACTCAGTGGGTCTCCACCATGGTGGTTGCTGCCAAGAAGGACAAGAGTGAGCTACGGATCTGCATCAACCCCAAATATTTGAACCTGGCTATCAAGCGCCCGCACTATCCCATGCGTACTGTCGAAGATGTTGCTGCACAGGTTGGCCCTGCCACTGTGTTTTCGGTGCTGGATGCTAAGAGCTCGTTCTGGCAGATACCGCTAGATGAACAATCGTCCTACCTGACGACCTTTGCCACTCCCTTTGGGAGGTTCCGATTCCTGCGCATGCCGTTCGGGATCAGCTCCGCCAGTGAAGTTTTCCAGAGGACGATGGAACAGCTGTTTGCGGGGCTCCCGTGCGCTATCATTGTAGATGACATCTTGGTGTATGGTGAAGATGTGGAACAGCACGACCACAACCTCCGACTAGTTTTGGATCGAGCTCGGGAGGTAAACCTAAAGCTCAACCCTAGTAAATGCCGGTTCCGTGTCCCGGAGGTCACCTATGTGGGACACGTCTTCACAGCGTCCGGGCTGAAGCCCGACCCACAGAAGACCGCTGCTATCTCGGAGATGCCTGCTCCTGTGGATGTGCCGAGCCTCCAGCGTTTCCTTGGCATGGCAAATTACTTGGGAAAATTCATCCCCGATCTGAGCGAGTTGAGTGCCCCTTTAAGGGACTTGGTGAAGAAAGACACTGCATGGTCCTGGTTCCCACAACACCAGGCTGCTTTCGATGTGCTGCGTTCAAAGCTTGTCTGCACTCCGACGCTGCAATATTTCGATTTGAACCGTCCTATTGTCCTCACGTGCGATGCTTCAAAGTTCGGGCTGGGTGCTGCTTGTTTGCAAGTTCATGATGGGGTCCAGTTACCCGTGTCCTTCGCGTCCCGCACGATGACTCCAGCTGAACAGCGCTATGCCCAGATCGAAAAGGAACTGCTGGCTGTTGTGTTTGCATGCTCAAAATTTAAGGACTATATCCTGGGAACTGAATTCTCTATTGAGACCGACCACCAGCCTCTGGTCACCATCCTCGGCAAGCCGATTCACGCTGCCTCCTCCAGGCTGCAGCGGATGATGCTGCAGCTGCAGCGTTTTACCTTCTCCGTAGTGTACCGTAGAGGCAAGGACATGTTTATTGCTGACACGCTGTCTCGGGCTCCTCTGGCCTCGACCACCCGTCACCCTTACGAGGCTTCAGGTATGATTGTCCTGAACGTCAACTTTGTTCCTTCAAAACAACTACAGTGCTTAGTTAAACACACTGCTGCTGACGCCTCGCTCCAACAGCTAGCTGCGGTCATTCACAGGGGTTGGCCCGAGCGACGTTCTTCCCTGCCCGCCGCGGCAGTGCCCTACTTCCTGGTCCGTGACGAGCTGGTGCTACGAGATGGAGTTATCGTTAAGGGTCACAAGGTTGTGGTACTTGAGGCTCTTCGCCAACAGTATTTCGACACCGCGCATCGGGGTCACCCTGGCGCCGAGGCCACTCTCTATCGCCCAAAGCCAGTTTTATTGGCCTGATATGGCTGTGTATTTTCGGGACCGGGTGTCATCTTGCCCTACCTGCAACAGTCTCGCCCCGCAGCAGCAGCGTTTGCCCCTTCTGCAGCAGCCCGCACCGGACCTGCCATGGTCGGCGCTGGCAACGGACATTTTTGAGTGGCACGGCAAGCACTTCTTGGTGCTTGTCGACTCTTACTCCAACTGGTATGAGGTCGACCAGCTGTTTTCTCTCTCCTCTTCTGCTGTTATCACGAAGCTGCGCCGCCACTTCGCGACCTTTGGATCACCAGCGAGCCTGCAGTCAGACAACGGCAGCCAATTTACCAGTGCGGAGTTCAAGGACTTTGCTGACCGCTGGAACTTTCGGCATTACACTAGTAGCCCTGAGTACCCTCAGAGCAATGGCCTGGCCGAGCGTGCTGTTCGCAGCGCAAAGGACTTGTTGAATCGCTGCCGCGCATCGAAGTCTGACATTTACCTCGCCCTCCTCAACCTGCAAAACATTTCCCGTGACGGTGTTCTGGGATCCCCGGCGCAGCGCCTCATGTCCCGGGTTACTCGACCTCCCATTCCGGTGGCCCAGCAGACTCTTACCCCAGCTGTTGTAAAACCTGCCGTGGTCCGTGAGCGTATTGCTACCAAGCAGTCCATTCAGAAGCGATCCCACGACAGGTCTTGCCGTGCCCTGCCTCCTCTGTCTCCTGGTCAGGTTGTCCGCATGCGTTCCACCTCCGGTCACCCTGGCCTTGCGGTTGTTGTTGGGACGGCTGGTTCACCTCGCTCCTATCTGGTGAACCTCGATGGTACTGTTTACCGTCGGTCCAGGCGGCACCTCCGCCTGGTGAACGAGCCCTCTCCTCCTCCTCCTCCTGCTGACCCCCATGCTCCCCCTCTGTCCGCTCTCCCGCCTGTAGCGGTCGCTAAGCCTGTGCCTGCTCGCCCTGTCCCGGTTCTTCTCCCTGTGACTGTTCCCATGTCTCCAGCCATCTCTTCCCCATCGCCAGGTCGCTCGCCTCCAATCCCTTTGTCACCACGCAACTCCCCACATCGTAGTCCTCCTGTCGTGGGGTCTCCCCCGGTGCCCGTTCCTTTGGGGGGAGAGGGTGCGAGCGGGGTTCGTACCCGCTCGGGGCGGATTGTAAGGGCGCCTGACCGTTATGGCGATTATATTTGATTGCTGCTATTTTGCTGTCTATCCTTTTCCAGTTGCTCTAGTGTATGAGACATGGTCGGCTGTCACGTTCCCTTCTTTTGCAAGAGGAAGGATGTAGATGTTTAGTGCATGTCCCTTTAATTGTAGGTTGTGTAGCCACTCCCCTTTCACCAAGTATATTACTGTCTCTCCATCCCTGGTACCTCCTCTAGTAAACGTGCAGACCATGTACAACTAGGGCATCGATATATGTGATTAATAAAGACTCGGTAAAGAAACACTGTGTACGTGTATACTCCTTTACAGTGGGTGAGTGGGTGTGGGGGTGAGTGGGTGTGGGGGTGAGTGGGTGAGGGGGTGAGTGGGTGTGGGGGTGAGGGGTTGAGTGGCAGAGGGGTTGAGTGGGTGAGTGGGTGAGTGGGTGAGTGGGTGAGTCGGTGAGTCGGTGTGGGAGTGAGTTGGTTTGGGGGTGTGCGGGTGAGAGGGTGAGTGGGTGAGTGGGTGAGTGGGTGAGTGGGTGTGGGGGTGAGTGGATTTGGGGGTGCTTGGGTGAGTGGGTGAGTGGGTGAGTGGGTGTGGGTGTGAGTGGGTGTGGGGATGATTGGGGGAGGGGGCGAGTGGGTGTGAGGGTGATGGGGTGAGTGGGTGAGTGGGTGAGTGGGTGTGGGGGTGAGGGGGTGAGTGGGTGAGTGGGTGTGAGGTTGTGTGGGTATAGGGTTGAGTGAGGGTGAGTGGGTGTGGGGTGAGTGGGTGTGGGGGTGTGGGGGTGTGTGGGTGAGTGGATGTGGGGGTGAGTGGGTGTGGGGATGAGTGGATGAGGGGGTGAGTGGGTGTGGGGGTGAGTGGGTGTGGGGTTCAGTGGGTGTGGGGGTGAGTGGATGAAGGGGTGAGTGGGTGAGTGGGTGTGGGGTGAGTGGGGGTGAGTGGGGGAGTGGGTGTGGGGGTGAGAGGGGGTGAGTGGGGGTGAGTGGGTGAGTTGGTGTGGGGGTTAGTGGGTGTGGGGGTGAGGGGGTGAGTGGGTGAGTGGATGTGGGGGTGGGTGGGTGAGTGGGAGTGGTGGTGAGTGGGTGTGGGGGTGAGGGGGTGAGTGGGTGAGTGCGCGTGGGGGTGAGTGGGTGTGGGGGTGAGTGGGTGAGTGGGTGAGTGGGTGAGTGGGTGTGGGGGTGAGTGGGTGAGGGGGCGATTGGGTGAGTGGGTGAGGGTGTGTGGGGGTGAGGGGGTGTGGGGGTGAGGGGGTGAGTGGGTGTGGGGGTGTGGGGGTGAGTGGATGTGGGGGTGAGTGGGTGTGGGTGTGGGGTTGAGTGGGTGAGGGTGTGAGTGGGTGAGTGGGTGTGGGGTGAGTGGGTGTGGGGGTGAGTGGGTGTGGGGGTGAGTGGGTGAGGGGGTGAGGGGGTGAGGGGGTGATTCGGTGTGGTGGTGTGGGGGTGAGTGGGCGTGGGGGTGAGTGGGTGTGGGGGTGTGTGGGTGAGTGGGTGTGGGGGTGAGTATGTGAGTGGGTGAGTGGGTGAGTGGGTGACGGGGTGAGTGATTGTGGGGGTGAGGGGTTAAGTGGGTGATTGGGTGTGGGGGTGTGTGGGTGTGGGGGTGAGTGGGTGTGGGGGTGTGGGGGTGAGTGGGTGTGGGGGTGAGTGAGTATGGGGTGAGTGGGTGAGTGGGTGTGGGGGTGTGGGTGTGAGTGGGTGTGGGGGTGAGTGGGGGTGAGTGAGTGTGGGGGTGAGTGAGTGTGGGGGTGAGTGGGTGTGGGGTGAGTGGGTGTGGGGGTGAGTGGATGTGGGGGTGAGTGGATGTGGGGGTGAGTGGGTGTGGGGGTGAGTGGATGAGGGGGTGAGTGGGTGTGGGGGTGAGTGGATGTGGGGTTCTGTGGGTGTGGGGGTGAGTGGATGAAGGGGTGAGTGGGTGAGTTGGTGTGGGGTGGGTGGGGTTGAGTGGGGGAGTGGGTGTGTGGGTGAGAGGGGGTGAGTGGGGGTGAGTGGGTGAGTGGGTGAGTGGGTGTGGGGGTTAGTGGGTGTCGGGGTAAGGGGGTGAGTGGGTGAGTGGATGTGGGGGTGGGTGGGTGAGTGGGAGTGGTGGTGAGTGGGTGTGGGGGTGAGGGGGTGAGTGGGTGAGTGGGCGTGGGGGTGAGTGGGTGTGGGGGTGAGTGGGTCAGTGGGTGAGTGGGTGAGTGGGTGTGTGGGTGAGTGGGTGAGTGGGTGAGGGGGCGATTGGGTGAGTGGGTGAGTGGATGTGGGTGTGTGTCGGTGAGGGGGTGAGGGGGTGAGTGGGTGTGGGGGTGTGGGAATGAGTGGGTGTTGGGGTGAGGGGGTGAGTGAGTGTGGGGGTGAGTGGGTGTGGGGGTGAGTGGGTGTGGGGGTGTGGGGGTGAGAGGGTGTAGGGGTGAGTGGGTGAGTGGGTGAGTGGATGAGTGGGTGTGGGGGTAAGTGGGTGTGGGGGTGAGGGGGTGAGTGGGTGTGGGGGTGAGTGGGTGTGGGGGTGAGGGGGTGAGTGGGTGTGGGGGTGAGTGGGTGTGGGGGTGAGTGGGTGTGGGGGTGAGTGGGTGAGGGGGTGAGTGGGTGAGTGGATGAGGGAGTGAGTGGGTGAGTGGGTGTGGGGGTGTGTGGGTGTGGGGGTGTGGGGGTGTGTTGGTGTGGGGTGAGTGGGTGAGTGGGTGAGGGGGTCAGTGGGTGTGGGGGTGTGGCGTGAGTGGGTGAGTGGGTGTGGGGGTTAGTGGATGTGGGGTTGAGTGGGTGGTGGGATGAGTGGGTGAGGGGCGAATGGGTGAGGAGGTGAGTGGGTGAGTGGGTGGGGGGGTGAGTGGGTGGGGGGTGGAGGGGGGTGTGAGTGGTTGGGGGGGCGAGTGGGTGATTGGGTGAGTGGGTGAGTGGGTGGGAGGGTGAGTGGGTGTGGGGGTGAGTGGGTGAGTGGGTGAGGGAGTGAGTGGGTGAGTGGGTGTGGGGGTGTGTGGGTGTGGGGGTGAGTGGGTGTGGGGGTGAGTTTGTGAGTGAGGGTGAGTGGGTGTGGGGGTGAGTGGGTGTGGGGGTGTGGGGGTGTGCCGGTGAGTGGGTGGGGGGTGAGTGGGTGAGTGGGTGAGCGGGTGAGTGGGTGAGTGGGTGAGGGGGTGAGTGATTGTGGGGGTGAGGGGTTAAGTGGGTGAGTGGGTGTGGGGGTGTGTGGGTGTGGGGGTGAGTGGGTGAGTGGGTGTCGTGGTGAGTGGGTGTGGGTGTGTGGGGGTGAGTGAGTGTGGGGGTGAGTGTGTGAGTGGATGTGGGGGTGTGGGGGTGAGTGGGTGTGGGGGTTTGGGGGTGAGTGTGTGTGGGGGTGTGGGGGTGAGTGAGTGTGGGGGTGAGTGGGTGTGGGGGTGAATGGGTGTGGGGGTGAGTGGGTGTGGGGGTGAGTGGGTGTGGGGTTGAGTGGGTGTGGGGGTGAGTGGGTGAGGGGGTGAGTGGGTGTGGGTGTTAGTGGGTGTGGGGGTGGGTGTGAGTGGGTGAGTGGGTGTGGGGGTGAGTGGGTGAGGGTGTGAGTGGGTGAGTGGGAGTTGTGGTGAGTGGGTGTGGGGGTGAGGGGGTGAGTGGGTGTGGGGGTGATTGCGTGTGGGGGTGATTGGGTGTGGGGGTGAATGGGTGTGGGGGTGAGTGGGTGAGGGGGTGAGTGGGTGAGTGGGTGAATGGGTGAGTGGGTGTGGGGGTGAGTGGGTGAGTGGGTGAGGGGGTCAGTGGGTGTGGGGGTGTGGGGTGACTGGGTGAGTGGGTGTGGGGGTGAGTGGGTGTGGGGGTGAGTGGGTGGTGGGTTGAGTGAGTGAGGGGGCGAGTGGGTGAGGAGGTGAGTGGGTGAGTGGGTGGGGGGGTGAGTGGGTGGGGGGTGGAGGGGTGGGGGGGTGAGTGGTTAGGAGGGTGAGTGGGTGATTGGGTGAGTGGGTGAGTGGGTGGGAGGGTGAGTGGGTGTGTGGGTGAGTGGGTGAGTGGGTGAGGGAGTGAGTGGGTTAGTGGGTGTGGGGGTGAGAGGGTGTGGGGGTGTGGTGGTGAGTGGGTGTGAGGGTGAGTTTGTGAGTGAGGGTGAGTGGGTGTGGGGGTGAGTGGGTGTGGGGGTGTGGGGGTGTGCCGGTGAGTGGGTGTGGGGGTGAGTGGGTGGGGGGTGAGAGGGTGAGTGGGTGTGGGGGTGTGGGGGTGTGCCGGTGAGTGGGTGAGGGGGTGAGTGGGTGAGTGGGTGAGGGGGTGAGAGATTGTGGGGGTGAGGGGTTAAGTGGGTGAGTGGGTGTGGGGGTGTGTGGGTGTGGGGGTGAGTGGGTGAGTGGGTGTCGTGGTGAGTGGGTGTGGGTGTGTGGGGGTGAGTGAGTGCGGGGGTGAGTGTGTGAGTGGATGTGGGGGTGTAGGGGTGAGTGGGTGTGGGGGTGTGGGGATGAGTGTCTGTGGGGGTGTGGGGGTGAGTGAGTGTGGGGGTGAGTGGGTGTGGGGGTGAATGGGTTTTGGGGGTGAGTGGGCGTGGGGGTGTGGGGGTGAGTGGGTGTGGGGGTGAGTGGGTGAGGGGGGTGAATGGGTGTGGGTGTTAGTGGGTGTGGGGGTGGGGGGGGTCAGTGGGTGAGTGGGTGTGGGGGTGAGTGGGTGAGGGTGTGAGTGGGAGTGGTGGTGAGTGGGTGTGGGGGTGAGGGGGTGAGTGGGTGTGGGGGTGAGTGAGTGTGTGGGTAAGTGGGTGTGGGGGTGAATGGGTGTGGGGGTGAGTGGGTGTGGGGGTGTGGGGATGAGTGGGTGTGGGGTTGAGTGGGTGTGGGGGTGAGTGGGTGAGGGGGTGAGGGGTGTGGGTGTTAGTGGGTGTGTGGGTGGGGGGGTGAGTGGGTGAGTGGGTGTGGGGGTGAGTGGGTGAGGGTGTGAGTGGGAGTGGTGGTGAGTGGGTGTGGGGGTGAGGGGGTGAGTGGGTGTGGGGGTGAGTGGGTGTGGGGGTGAGTATTTGTGGGGGTGAGTGGGTGAGGGGGTGAGGGGGTGAGTGGGTGAGTGGGTGAATGGGTGAGTGGGTGAGTGGGTGAGGGGGTCAGTGGGTGTGGGGGTGAGTGGGTGTGGGGGTGAGTGGGTGGTGGGTTGAGTGGGTGAGGGCGTGAGTGGGTGAGGAGGTGAGTGGGTGAGTGGGTGGGGGGGTGAGTGGGTGGGGGGGGTGGAGGGGTGGGGGGGTGTGTGGTTGGGGGGGTGAGTGGGTGAGTGGGTGAGTGGGTGGGAGGGTGGGAGGGTGGGAGGGTGAGTGGGTGTGGGGGTGAGTGGGTGAGTGGGTGAGGGAGTGAGTGGGTGAGTGGGTGTGGGGGTGAGTGGGTGTGGGGGTGAGTGGGTGTGGGGGTGTGGGGTGAGTGGGTGTGGGGGTGAGTTTGTGAGTGAGGGTGAGTGGGTGTGGGGTGCGTGGGTGTGGGGGTGTGGGGGTGTGCCGGTGAGTGGGTGTGGGAGTGAGTGGGTGGGGGTGAGTGGGTGTGGGGGTGTGGGGTTGAGTGGGTGTGGGGGTGAGAGGGTGTGGGGGTGTGGGGGTGAGTGAGTGTGGGGGTGGGTGAGTGGGTGTGGGGGGGAGTGGGTGTGGGTGTGAGTGGGTGAGTGTGTGGGGGGGGTGGAGGGGTGAGTGGGTGAGTGGGTGTGGGGGTGAGTGGGGGTGGGGGTGAGGGGGTGAGGGGGTGTGTGGGTGTGGGGGTGAGTGGGTGAGTAGGTTAGGGGGCGATTGGGTGAGTGGGTGAGGGTGTGTGGGTGTGTGAGCGTGTGGGGGTGAGTGGGTGTGTGGGTGTGGGGGTATGGGGGTGAGTGTGTGTGGGGTTGAGTGAAGGTGAGTGGGTGTGGGAGTGAGTGGGTGTGGGGTGAGTGGGTGAAGGGGTGGGTGGTTGAGGGGGTGAGTGGGTGAGGGTGTGTGGGGGGTGAGTGGGTGAGTGGGTCAGTGGGGTGTGGGGTGAGGGGGTGAGGGGGTGAGGGGGTGAGTCGGTGTGGGGGTGTGGGGGTGAGTGGGTGTTGGGGTGGAGGGGGTGAGTGGGTGTGGGGGTGAGTGGGTGTGGGGGTGAGTGGGTGTGGGGGTGTGGGGGTGAGTGGGGTGTGGGGTGAGTGGGTGAGTGGGTGTGGGGGTGTGGGGGTAGTGGGTGAGGGGGTGAGTGGGTGGTGGGTGTGGGGGTGAGTGGGTGGGGGGTGAGTGGGTGGTGGTGTGAGTGGGTGAGGGCGTGAGTGGGTGAGGAGGTGAGTGGGTGTGTGTGTGAGTGGGTGAGGGTGTGAGTGGGTGAGTGGGTGAGGGGGTGAGTGATTGTGGGGGTGAGGGGTTAAGTGGGTGAGTGGGTGTGGGGGTGTGTGGGTGTGGGGGTGAGTGGGTGAGTGGGTGTCGTGGTGGTGGGTGTGGGGGTGTGGGGGTGAGTGAGTGTGGGGGTGAGTGTGTGAGTGGATGTGGGGGTGAGTGGGGTGTGGGGTGAGTGGGTGTGGGGGTGTGGGGGTGAGTGGGTGTGGGGGTGGTGGGAGAGTGGGTGAGTGGGTGTGGGGGTGTGAGGGTAAGTGGGTGTGGGGGGTGTGTGGGTGAGTGGGTGAGTGGGTGAGTGGGTGTGGGGGTGAGGTGGGTGTGTGTGTGAGTGGGTGGGGTGTGAGTGGGTGAGTGTGTGAGGTGGTGAGTGATTGTGGGGGTGGGGGGTTAAGTGGGTGAGTGGGTGTGGGGGTGTGTGGGTGTGGGGGTGAGTGGGTGAGTGGGTGTCGTGGTGAGTGGGTGTGGGGGTGTGGGGGTGAGTGAGCGTGGGGGTGAGTGTGTGAGTGGATGTGGGGGTGTGGGGGTGAGTGGGTGTGGGGGTGTGGGGGTGAGTGTGTGTGGGGGTGTGGGTGTGAGTGAGTGTGGGGGTGAGTGGGTGTGGGGGTGAATGGGTGTGGGGGTGAGTGGGTGTGGCCGTGTGGGGTGAGTGGGTGTGGGGTTGAGTGGGTGTGGGGGTGAGTGGGTGAGGGGGTGAGTGCGTGTGTGTGTTAGTGGGTGTCTGGGGGTGGGGGGTGAGTGGGTGAGTGGGTGTGGGGGTGAGTGGGTGAGTGGGTGTGAGGTTGTGTGGGTATAGGGTTGAGTGAGCGTGAGTGGGTGTGGGGTGAGTGGGTGTGGTGGTGAGTTGGTGTGGGGTTGAGTTGGTGAGGGTGTGGGGGTGAGTGGGTGTGGGGGTGAGTGGGTGTGGGTGTGGGGGTGAGTGGGTGTGGGAGTGAGTGGGTGAGTGGGTGTGGGGGTGTGGGGTGTGTGGGTGTGGGGGTGACTGGGTGTGGGGGTGAGTGGGGGAGTGGGTGTGGGGGTGTGGGGGTGTGGGGGTGAGTGGGTGTGGGGATGAGTGGGTGTGGGGGTGAATGGGTTTGGGGGTGAGTGGTTGAGTGGGTGAGTGGGTGAGTGGGTGTGGAGGTGAGTGGGTGAGTGGGTGAGGGGGCGATTGTGTGTGGGTGAGGGTGTGTGGGGTTGTGTGTGTGTGGGGGTGTGGGGGTGAGTGGGTGTGGGGTTGAGTGAAGGTGAGTGGGTGTGGGGGTGAGAGGGTGTAGGCGTAAGGGGGTGAGGGGGTGAGACGGTGTGGGGGTGTGGGGGTGAGTGGGTGTTGGGGTGAGAGGGTGAGTGGGTGTGGGGGTGAGTGGGTGTGTGGGTGTGGGGGTGAGTGGGTGTGGGGGTGAGTGGGTGAGTGGGTGTGGGGGTGAGTGGGTGACTGGGTGAGGCGGTGAGTGATTGTGGAGGTGAGGCGTTAAGTGGGTGAGTGGTTGTGGGGGTGTGTGGGTGTGGGGGTGAGTGGGTGAGTGTGTGTGGGGGTGAGTGGGTGTGGGGGTGTGGGCGTGAGCGATTGTGGCGGTGAGTGGGTGAGTGTGTGTGGGGGTGTGGGGGTGAGTGGGTGTTGGGGTGTGGGGGTGAGTGGGTGAGTGGGTGTGGATGTGGGTGTGCGTGGGTGAGGGGGTGAGTGGGTGTGGGGGTGTGGGAGTGAGTGGGTGATGGGGTGAGTGGGTGAGTGGGTGAGTGGGTGTGGGGTGAGTTGGTGTGGGGGTGAGTGGGTGGGTGTGGGGGTGTGGGGGTGTGTGGGGGTGAGTGGGTGTGGGGGTGAGGGGGTGAGTGGGTGTGGGGGTGTGGGGGTGAGTGGGTGTGGGGGTGAATGGGTGAGTGGGTGTGGGGGTGAGTGGGTGTGGGGGTGAGTGGGTGAGGGGGTGAGGAGGAGAGTCGGTGTCGGGGTGTGGGGTGAGTGGTTGTTGGGGTGAGGGGGTGAGAGTGTGTGGGGGTGAGTGGGCGTGGGGGTGAGTGGGTGTGGGGGTGTTGGGGTGAGTGGGTGTGGGGTTGAGTGGGTGTGGTGGTGAGTGGGTGAGGGGGGTGAATGGGTGTGGGTGTTAGTGGGTGTGGGGGTGGGGGGGGTCAGTGGGTGAGTGGGTGTGGGGGTGAGTGGGTGAGGGTGTGAGTGGGAGTGGTGGTGAGTGGGTGTGGGGGTGAGGGGGTGAGTGGGTGTGTGGGTGAGTGAGTGTGGGGGTAAGTGGGTGTGGGGGTGAATCGGTGTGGGGGTGAGTGGGTGTGGGGGTGTGGGGATGAGTGGGTGTGGGGTTGAGTGGGTGTGGGGTGTGAGTGGGTGAGGGGGTGAGGGGTGTGGGTGTTAGTGGGTGTGGGGGTGGGGGGGTGAGTGGGTGAGTGGGTGTGGGGGTGAGTGGGTGAGGGTGTGAGTGGGAGTGGTGGTGAGTGGGTGTGGGGGTGAGGGGGTGAGTGGGTGTGGTGGTGAGTGGGTGTGGGGGTGAGTGGGTGTGGGGGTGAGTGGGTGAGGGGGTGAGTGGGTGAGTGGGTGAATGGGTGAGTGGGTGAGTGGGTGAGGGGTCAGTGGGTGTGGGGGTGAGTGGGTGTGGGGGTGAGTGGGTGAGTGGGTGTGGGGGTGAGTGGGTGTGGGGGGTGAGTGGGTGTGGGGGTGAGTGGGTGAGTGGGTGTGGGGGTGAGTGGGTGTGGGGGTGAGTGGGTGGTGGGTTGAGTGGGTGAGGGCGTGAGTGGGTGAGGAGGTGAGTGTGTGAGTGGGTGGGGGGGTGAGTGGGTGGGGGGGTGGAGGGGTGGTGGGGTGAGTGGTTGGGGGGATGAGTGGGTGAGTGGGTGAGTGGGTGAGTGGGTGGGAGGGTGGTAGGGTGGGAGGGTGAGTGGGTGTGGGGGTGAGTGGGTGAGTGGGTGAGGGAGTGAGTGGGTGAGTGGGTGTGGGGGTGAGTGGGTGTGGGGGTGAGTGGGTGTGGGGGTGTGGGGTGAGTGGGTGTGGAGGTGAGTTTGTGAGTGAGGGTGAGTGGGTGTGGGGTGCCTGGGTGTGGGGGTGTGCCGGTGAGTGGGTGTGGGAGTGAGTGGGTGGGGGTGAGTGGGTGTGGGGGTGTGTGGGGTTGAGTGGGTGTGGGGGTGAGAGGGTGTGGGGGTGTGGGGGTGTGGGGGTGAGTGAGTGTGGGGGTGGGTGAGTGAGTGTGGGGGGGAGTGGGGTGTGGGTGTGAGTGGGTGAGTGTGTGGGGGGTGGTGGAGGGGTGAGTGGGTGAGTGGGAGTGGTGGTGAGTGGGTGTGGGGGTGAGGGGGTGAGTGGGTGAGTGGGCGTGGGGGTGAGTGGGTGTGGGGAGTGAGTGGGTGAGAGTGGGGTGAGTGGGTGAGTGGGTGTGGGGGGTGAGTGGGTGAGGGGGGCGATTGGGTGAGTGGGTGAGGGTGTGTGGGGGTGTGAGGGGGTGTGGGGGTGAGGGGGTGAGTGGGTGTGGGGGTGTGGGGGTGAGTGGATGTGGGGGTGAGTGGGTGTGGGTGTGGGGTTGAGTGGGTGAGGGTGTGAGTGGGTGTGAGTGGGTGTGGGTGAGTGGGTGGTGTGGGGGTGAGTGGGTGAGGGGGGTGAGGGGGTGAGTGGGTGAGGGGGTGAGGGGGTGAGTCGGTGTGGTGGTGTGGGGGTGAATGGGCGTGGGGGTGAGTGGGTGTGGGGGTGTGTGGGTGAGTGGGTGTGGGGGTGAGTATGTGAGTGGGTGAGTGGGTGAGTGGGTGACGGGGTGAGTGATTGTGGGGGTGAGGGGTTAAGTGGGTGATTGGGTGTGGGGGTGTGTGGGTGTGGGGGTGAGTGGGTGTGGGGGGTGTGGGGGTGAGTGGGTGTGGGGGTGAGTGAGTATGGGGTGAGTGGGTGAGTGGGGTGTGGGGTGTGTGGGTGTGAGTGGGGTGTGGGTGTGAGTGGGGGGTGAGTGAGTGTGGGGGTGAGTGAGTGTGGGGGGTGAGTGGGTGTGGGGGTGAGTGGGTGTGGGGGGGTGAGTGGATGTGGGGGTGAGTGGATGTGGGGGTGAGTGGGTGTGGGGGTGAGTGGATGAGGGGGTGAGTGGGTGTGTGGGGTGAGTGGATGTGGGGTTCTGTGTGGGTGTGGGGGTGAGTGGATGAAGGGTGAGTGGGTGAGTTGGTGTGGGGAGTGGGGTTGAGTGGGGGAGTGGGTGTGTGGGTGAGAGGGGGTGAGTGGGGGTGAGTGGGTGAGTGGGTGAGTGGGTGTGGGTGTTAGTGGGTGTCGGGGTAAGGGGGTGAGTGGGTGAGTGGATGTGGGGGTGGGTGGGTGAGTGGGAGTGGTGGTGAGTGGGTGTGGGGGTGAGGGGGTGAGTTGGTGAGTGGGCGTGGGGGTGAGTGGGTGTGGGGGTGAGTGGGTCAGTGGGTGAGTGGGTGAGTGGGTGTGTGGGTGAGTGGGTGAGTGGGTGAGGGGGGCGATTGGGTGAGTGGGTGAGTGGATGTGGGTGTGTGTCGGTGAGGGGGTGAGGGGGTGAGTGGGTGTGGGGGTGTGGGAATGAGTGGGTGTTGGGGTGAGGGGGTGAGTGAGTGTGGGGGTGAGTGGGTGTGGGGGTGAGTGGGTGTGGGGGTGTGGGGGTGAGAGGGTGTAGGGGTGAGTGGGTGAGTGGGTGAGTGGATGAGTGGGTGTGGGGGTAAGTGGGTGTGGGGGTGAGGGGGTGAGTGGGTGTGGGGGTGAGTGGGTGTGGGGGTGAGGGGGTGAGTGGGTGTGGGGGTGAGTGGGTGTGGGGGTGAGTGGTGGTGTGGGGGTGAGTGGGTGAGGGGGGTGAGTGGGTGAGTGGGTGAGGGAGTGAGTGGGTGAGTGGGTGTGGGGGTGTGTGGGTGTGGGGGTGTGGGGGTGTGTTGGTGTGGGGTGAGTGGGTGAGTGGGTGAGGGGGTCAGTGGGTGTGGGGGTGTGGCGTGAGTCGGTGAGTGGGTGTGGGGGTTAGTGGATGTGGGGTTGAGTGGGTGGTGGGATGAGTGGGTGAGGGGCGAATGGGTGAGGAGGTGAGTGGGTGAGTGGGGTGGGGGGTGAGTGGGTGGGGGTGGAGGGGGTGTGAGTGGTGGTTGGGGGGGCGAGTGGGTGATTGGGTGAGTGGGTGAGTGGGTGGGAGGGGTGAGTGGGTGTGGGGGGTGAGTGGGTGAGTGGGTGAGGGAGTGAGTGGGTGAGTGGGTGTGGGGGTGTGTGGGTGTGGGGGTGAGTGGGTGTGGGGGTGAGTTTGTGAGTGAGGGTGAGTGGGTGTGGGGGTGAGTGGGTGTGGGGGTGTGGGGGTGTGCCGGTGAGTGGGTGGGGGGTGAGTGGGTGAGTGGGTGAGCGGGTGAGTGGGTGAGTGGGTGAGGGGGTGAGTGATTGTGGGGGTGAGGGGTTAAGTGGGTGAGTGGGTGTGGGGGTGTGTGGGTGTGGGGGTGAGTGGGTGAGTGGGTGTCGTGGTGAGTGGGTGTGGGTGTGTGGGGGTGAGTGAGTGTGGGGGTGAGTGTGTGAGTGGATGTGGGGGTGTGGGGGTGAGTGGGTGTGGGGGTTTGGGGGTGAGTGTGTGTGGGGGTGTGGGGGTGAGTGAGTGTGGGGGTGAGTGGGTGTGGGGGGTGAATGGGTGTGGGGGTGAGTGGGTGTGGGGGTGAGTGGGTGTGGGGGTTGAGTGGGTGTGGGGTGAGTGGGTGAGGGGGGTGAGTGGGTGTGGGTGTTAGTGGGTGTGGGGGTGGGTGTGAGTGGGTGAGTGGGTGTGGGGGTGAGTGGGTGAGGGTGTGAGTGGGTGAGGGTGGGAGTTGTGGTGAGTGGGTGTGGGGGTGAGGGGTGAGTGGGTGTGGGGGTGATTGCGTGTGGGGGTGATTGGGTGTGGGGGTGAGTGGGTGTGGGGGGTGAGTGGGTGAGGGGGTGAGTGGGTGAGTGGGTGAATGGGTGAGTGGGTGTGGCGGTGAGTGGGTGAGTGGGTAAGGGGGTCAGTGGGTGTGGGGGTGTGGGGTGACTGGGTGAGTGGGTGTGGGGGTGAGTGGGTGTGGGGGTGAGTGGGTGGTGGGTTGAGTGAGTGAGGGGGCGAGTGGGTGAGGAGGTGAGTGGGTGAGTGGGTGGGGGGGTGAGTGGGTGGGGGGTGGAGGGGTGGGGGGGTGAGTGGTTAGGGGGGTGAGTGGGTGATTGGGTGAGTGGGTGAGTGGGTGGGAGGGTGAGTGGGTGTGTGGGTGAGTGGGTGAGTGGGTGAGGGAGTGAGTGGGTTAGTGGGTGTGGGGGTGAGAGGGTGTGGGGGTGTGGTGGTGAGTGGGTGTGAGGGTGAGTTTGTGAGTGAGGGTGAGTGGGTGTGGGGGTGAGTGGGTGTGGGGGTGTGGGGGTGTGCCGGTGAGTGGGTGTGGGGGTGAGTGGGTGGGGGGTGAGAGGGTGAGTGGGTGTGGGGGTGTGGGGGTGTGCCGGTGAGTGGGTGAGGGGGTGAGTGGGTGAGTGGGTGAGGGGGTGAGAGATTGTGGGGGTGAGGGGTTAAGTGGGTGAGTGGGTGTGGGGGTGTGTGGGTGTGGGGGTGAGTGGGTGAGTGGGTGTCGTGGTGAGTGGGTGTGGGTGTGTGGGGGTGAGTGAGTGCGGGGGTGAGTGTGTGAGTGGATGTGGGGGTGTAGGGGTGAGTGGGTGTGGGGGGTGTGGGGATGAGTGTCTGTGGGGGTGTGGGGGTGAGTGAGTGTGGGGGTGAGTGGGTGTGGGGGTGAATGGGTTTTTGGGGGTGAGTGGGCGTGGGGGTGTGGGGGTGAGTGGGTGTGGGGGTGAGTGGGTGAGGGGGGTGAATGGGTGTGGGTGTTAGTGGGTGTGGGGGTGGGGGGGGGTCAGTGGGTGAGTGGGTGTGGGGGTGAGTGGGTGAGGGTGTGAGTGGGAGTGGTGGTGAGTGGGTGTGGGGGTGAGGGGGTGAGTGGGTGTGGGGGTGAGTGAGTGTGTGGGTAAGTGGGTGTGGGGGGTGAATGGGTGTGGGGGTGAGTGGGTGTGGGGGTGTGGGGATGAGTGGGTGTGGGGGTTGAGTGGGTGTGGGGGTGAGTGGGTGAGGGGGTGAGGGGTGTGGGTGTTAGTGGGTGTGTGGGTGGGGGGGTGAGTGGGTGAGTGGGTGTGGGGGTGAGTGGGTGAGGGTGTGAGTGGGAGTGGTGGTGAGTGGGTGTGGGGGTGAGGGGGTGAGTGGGTGTGGGGGTGAGTGGGTGTGGGGGGTGAGTATTTGTGGGGGTGAGTGGGTGAGGGGGTGAGGGGGTGAGTGGGTGAGTGGGTGAATGGGTGAGTGGGTGAGTGGGTGAGGGGGTCAGTGGGTGTGGGGGTGAGTGGGTGTGGGGGTGAGTGGGTGGTGGGTTGAGTGGGTGAGGGCGTGAGTGGGTGAGGAGGTGAGTGGGTGAGTGGGTGGGGGGGTGAGTGGGTGGGGGGGGTGGAGGGGTGGGGGGGGTGTGTGGTTGGGGGGGTGAGTGGGTGAGTGGGTGAGTGGGTGGGAGGGGTGGGAGGGTGGGAGGGTG